>CM014277.1:76930450-76969576 GCA_004135705.1 Alloteropsis semialata
GTTTTTACTAAACTAAAATGAATCAAACATTTAGTCTCTTGTGCTCTTTCATAACATAAATGTTACGATAGTTGTCTTTTTGTCCTTAGCGTCGTTCTCAGCGTTTCTTGAGCCCTCATGACCTTAGCATCGAACCCCACCTTTTTTTGTGCGTTCTTTTAATGCTTTGTGTTTGATTGGTGTACTGTTCTTAGTTATGCTGGTTGTTTCTTTGTTAGCGTGTGCTTGTGCTCGTTGATTGCTGCGAGTAGATGGATTCTTGTTCGAGAGGTTGAAGAAAAGAGTTGAAGATTAATCTGAGCATTATTCTCTGAAATTAAGGCAAGTGTATTCTTGATCATACTTTTTAGTCCTAATAACCATATGACCTGCTCACTTTATAGTTACGCTATGCTTGCATGCTTCTAAAATTGATGGGACCTATTATAAGGACATGACTTGTTTTGTCTACCCTTTTCCTTGCGTAACCTGATTATTTAATTATTGTTGGGTAGCATTGCTTAGTTGCTTAACTTTGGGTTATGGATATCATTAATGCTGAACTTTATGAATTTGTGATATGCTCATTGGATGGTAAACAAGATCATATTTTTAATTGGAACATGGAGTGACCACCCAAGAAAACAGTGCAACCACATAGCTAATGGGCTCTGGTCATGACTAATTAATTAGAAGAGTTAACTTGTAATAACCTTACAAAAAGGGCAAGAGGGGAAGCATAGACAGGGTATAGCCGGACCTCTTGGGAGTATGCTTTGGTAAGTAACTCGGCGATTAGGAAAGGTTATGCTCTGCTGTGGCTTGAAACCTTATCGGGTTGTTTCATGTTAATAATTCTTTGTAAAGGTCATATAATGGTTCTCTGGCCCCTCACCTAAGGAAGTGTTGAAGAGGCTAGCTACCTCAGGCTATATGAGAAACATTGTTTGTGGGGAAAGTGTACAACCTCTGCAGAGTGTAAAACTGATATATCAGCCGCGCTCACGGTCAAGAGCGGCTTGGACCCTCTCATGATAATTGAACTTGAAATTGAAATAAATTGTGGTTATTTATGAGCATTTATGTATCTCAGTTCTTTAATGGGGTTGGTATATACTTATACTTAGTAATTATGCTACTAATTAATATTTGATCAACTAAAATGCTTAATGCAATTATTTGCCAGCCTATCCTTGTTTAAGCCTTGCATGTCATTTGGTTTTGCTCTACACTTGCTGAGTACGACATGTACTCACCCTTGCTATAATCAATGTTGCTTAGAAGAAGAAGTTGCTAGAGTTGATGCTGAGTTCTAGGCCTACGCAACCCCCAGTCGACTGCCTGTGAAGTTTTGGAGCCTTCGTTTTCAGGATTAAGCATATATCTCTGATCAACTCTCTCTCTCTCTCTATTTACGTGATACTGATACTGTTATTCTCTTATGATGTCACTATATATATGAAACTAGATCCTGGCATACATATAGGTAGCGCTTGGTTTGTTTCTAAAACCGGGTGTGACAGCCGTCTATATTCTCATTAGTTTTTGGTATTACACATATAGCTCCTATATATATGGATATAGCCTTCTTTTTCTTAGAAAAGGATCGGATTTCATTAAATTATTACCCTTTTTACAATTGAGACCTCAACATAAAATAAAATTACATTGAAACACACCACTGGGTCTCTACCCTTCGTCTTCCTTGCAACCAGCGCCGTCCACTGCTTCGGGAAACTCCATCGCCCTGGAACAGCACCAGATCCAAACTCGAGAACCGCAGTCCCCACCAACAGAAGAGTCCACAGGCATGGAGGCCGCAAAAGAGCCGCTGTATGCTCAACCACTGTGGGGAGTAAAAGGCGCTGAAAGCATATCGACCATATCTTCTGAAGGTTGAACTGAACAGAAGATCCGTCACCGCTGTTAGCCGTCACCAACGACGGCCAGAAGAGCAGATACGCCGCCGCCAGCGATCGGAAAGATGATTCCACCGGAGGCGAAAACAGATCCAATCCCTCCTCGAAGAGGATTAGGCCAATGTACATCGATCCCTCAACGAAGAACACGACGCCTTCAAAGAAAGCGACACATCCCCTAGAGGAGATCCAGTACAAAAAAGAAAGCCAGATCGAAAACATCGAAAAGACAATACAAGACCTAACCTAATTATTATGGAGGAAAGGAAAATTATTGAAAAAAACCTAAAAAATAGTAGATCTACTAGAGGATGGACCTCGTTCCTCTTGCCACCAGCTAGAAGGCCGGAGACGAGAGGAAACGGGAGCAAGAGGAGGAGGCGGTGGCGGGCACCCGACGCGAGGCGGCGGCGGCGGCATGCGCTTTTTGTTTTTACCGGGCCAGTAGATATAGCCTTCAAGGCACATCTAGTAACCTCCAATGCACTACATGACATTGACATTAAGGTATGAGCCCACTCATATCCATAGTGGAGAATTTGTAACATTAGTTACACTGTCTCCCCCTCCATTTTTTCTGCTCCCTCCTTATCTGCTCTTTCATTTCAGGAAAACGCCAAGCTACCACTGCTGCTAGTGTGCAGTGTCTCTCCCGTCCTGTCCTCCATTGATGGATTGACACGGAGCTCCGTCCTGTCCTCGCTCACGAGTCACGTCCCTGATGCGTGTGCCCCTCTTCCGTTGGCCATTGCACCTGGCCCATATCCTCCGTTATATATCTTCCAGTTCCAGGGTAGCTTCATTTCTGTGGCCAAGGAGCGAAAAGAACCAAAGCAGGGCAGCAGGATGCTCAGAGCACTGCCACTCATTCTCGGGGTCAGGGTCAAGGGCTGGATTCTCCGGCAAGCCTCCTCGCGCTTCGTCAGTGGCTTCTCCTCCGCTTCCGACTCCCAGAGGTTCGGTTCTCGTCCCCTCGTACCATACAACCTTCTCTTACTTGTTCACCGTATACTAGTCATGAAGCTAGGAGCTTACCTCCTTGGTTGGGGGAATTGGTTCGTAGGTTGGCCGGAAAGGTGGCCGTGATCACAGGCGGCGCGAGCGGCCTCGGCAGGGCGACCGCCGCCGAGTTTGTCAGGAACGGCGCGAGGGTCATCATCGCCGACGTGCAGGACGACCTCGGCCGCGCCGTTGTCGAGGAGCTGGGCGGCCCCGGCGCCGCGTGCTGCTACACCCGCTGCGACGTCACCGACGAGGCGCAGGTCGCCGCGGCCGTCGACCTCGCCGTCGCGCGGCACGGCAGGCTCGACGTCATGTTCAACAACGCCGGCGTCGGCGCGGACAGGGGCGGCGTCGCGTCGATGGACCTCGACGCCTTCGACCGCGTCATGGCGGTGAACGCCCGCGGCGTGCTGGCAGGCGTGAAGCACGCCGCGCGCGTCATGGCCCCTCGCCGCGCCGGCAGCATCATCTGCACGGCCAGCACCGCCGGCGTGCTGGCGGACGTCGGCGCCCCGGCGTACAGCGTCTCCAAGGCCGCGGTGGTCGGCCTCGTGCGCGCCGTGGCCGCGGAGATGGCGCGCTCCGGGGTGCGCGTCAACGCCATCTCCCCCAACGCCGTCCCGACGCCGCTTATGATGGACACCATGGCGCGGTGGTTCCCCGGCAGGAGCGCCGAGGAGCACAGGCGGATCGTGGAGAGCGACATGAACGAGATGGTCGGGCCGGTGCTGGAGGCGGAGGACATCGCGAGGGCAGCGCTGTACCTGGCCTCCGACGAGTCCAAGTACGTGAACGGGCACAACCTGGTCGTCGACGGCGGGTACACGGCGAGCAAGGCGCCCAACATGCCGGCGCCAGGGCGTTGAGGATTAGCGTCGATGGATTAATTAATTAGTACCTATGAATAGCACTGCCCTTATTTAGAAAAGTGCCAAGAGGCTGGCCTTTAAAACTTGCAATGTCACAACACGGAGTCAGAGATGCATCTTTATCAAATGTCTGTATAGCTGGCTTCTTTGACGGTACCAAGTGGTGTAGCAACGATCTTATCTAAGGGTATAGGTATACCACGACATGTGTCTTCCCTAAATAGTTGGGTAGAATCCATATATGAACGGTATGATCGATTTATATTTCACCAAAATTTTTTCAAACATTGCCATAAGTAACATACCAAGTCTAAAGTTCAACAATTAACTACTAAAAATACGCAAAATATTATGTCCAAATATATGTATAGAGGTACATTGCACACCTACCAAGTTACTTCCTGTCCAGGTTATATGCTTTCTAAAAACTATCAATCGAAGTCTCGATTATGCCATCCTTGTCATCCTCAAAACAGGTGATAAAAGATAATTTAATTTCAAGCGTAAAATCTCACCAAGCTGCGAACCTTATTATGCCTGCGTCCTTTTAACACACGCAGCTCAAGGATCGATATTGTCAGACTTGGCGAACGAGATTACAGTACAGTCGGACCAGCCGGCGATCCTCGAGGCATCCGCTCTTCCGACAAGACAGTTCTCTGGGCCATCCGCGAGCCCACCCCACGAAGGTTGGCCCATGGGTAAGTGCACAATGCGAACATAACAAGTGCCAGCCCAGCTCCAACTGGGCTACGATGGATCACGAATTTTACCTTGATCTGAATTTGGTGGGCCTAAACAGACCAATTTCTTGTTGGCTGGCCTGGGCTGAGATACTTCGATCATCAGAATCACTAAACTGCTGCCTGCAGTTTCATCTTCCCTCTCGGTGAGAAGAAAATAAGGCCTTGTTTGTTTAGTTGCACCAACTTTTCAAATTTTTTATTATTTATTCGTCACATCAAATGTTAGGACACTAATTAAGGATATTAAATATGGATTAATGACAAAACCCATTCCATAACCCTCGGGTAACTTCGCGAGACGAATCTAATGAGTCTAATTAGGCCATGATTAGACAACATCGTGCTACAGTAAATAATATCTAATGACAGATTAATTAGGCTTAATAGATTTGTCTCGCGATTTCCCGTCCATCCGTGTAGTTAGTTCTATAATTAGATCATGTTTAGTCCTTCTAATCTTTGGTTTAAAATTGTTACAGTAAATTTCGTAAACTTTCACCAACCTACTAAACAGGCCCTAAATGAAACTCCACTCCCGAAAGGAAGAAAAGAGCCGAAACTGGTCAGCGCTTCGTGAGGAGGACGCAACGTGGATTAGTTGTTGTGCTGCTGTACATTGTTGTGTCCCTCAGAAGTTCTTTGATATCACAAGTCCTGCCACCATTGGTTCTCATTACGTTTTGACCCATAGCACACTTCTCTTTCACGATTTGGCGTTTCTCTTGCCTTTGCCCATAGTCGTCCAGGAACCTATGTGTTGGTGATCAAAATTGGCACAAGGACAGCAAGACAGAAAGAACCGGTGGAACCGGATTCTCAAACCGATGGAACCGGTTTGTTCACTATTGCTCGTCTGACAGAGCAAACCGGTGGAACCGGTTTGGAAACCGGTGAAACCGGTTTTCCCCGAGTCCTAGTAGGTTTGGACTTTTTTATAGATCCGAGCTGTAATAGGACTTTTCTTGCGGGGTACGACCTCCCCACCCTATAAATATGAAGGGTCACGGCCGATTGAGTATCATCCAATCGATCAAAACATTTATTACCTTTACTTTTTTGTCATCTCCAAACCCTAACTTTTTCAACCCTAATTCTGTTCGTTCTTCGTCTCCACGGCGTTTGACGGCTCTCTGAGTGGCCTGCCGATCTCAGAGAAACCCTAGGCGCGCCTGCCCTGACGGGGTCCCTCCCGGGCCGGCGATCTTAGGTCTACTCAGCAGCTCTCAAAGAACCGGTTTCACCGGATCCCAAAACCGGTTTCACCGGTTTTGCCTGGGCCTGCTGCAGTTGCTCGATCCGTTGCGGATCCGCGTGTTCTAGCGCAAACTCGGTGTGTTGACCGCGAAAAGCGTCAACACATTTTTGGCGACTCCGCTGGGGAATTTGGAAATCTTGGTTTTAATAACCGATTTATCAAACCCTAGCCAGATGGGATCTATTTCAAATCTTGACAAGGAGAACATCGTTGTTCCTTCCATGGAGGAGATTAGCGAGGAGGAACGCCTGAAGTTTGAAGCAGCCCAAGAATTCTTCAAGACTCAATTCTTGATGGGGCTCAAGAAAGATCGCCACGGTAAGGTGACAAGAACTCAAGACTTCATGATGCCGGCGTTCGTGATGAAGGATCAAAAGGTGGAAGAAATCCCTCCGGTAACTGCACATCCACTTGAACCTTCTACTTCTAATCCTGATATGATCTTGGTGCTGCGCTTTTACACATCGATGAAGTAGTAAGCACTCTTATGGACAGGATAGATAAAATTGAAAAGGATAGGTTGTTAGAATCGTCTTACTATTCACAAAACATGCAACCTACACAACATGAGAATATACATGCTAGTGTGTCGGCTACACCAGGAAAAACACCTGAAAACCCTTTATATGGTATGCCGGCTAATTTTTATCCAGGACAGGTACCGCCGCCAGCGCATGTTTCGCCAGCCCCGGCGAAACCGGTTTCACAGGTTCCAGAAACCGGTGGAACCGGTTCTGCTGTTCAGGCTGCACAGCAGCTAGTACCGCGTACTACACCCCCCTTTCGGTAGTCCCTAGCCGAAATACAGAGGTGGTTAATGGGTCTGCTTATATCAAAACACATGCTTATACATCACCCCCTATACCTAATCAAAACACTAGTTCTAGCGGGATTCCTAATGATGTATATGATCAATATTTGCGGCAAAGTCCTACTAGCATGCCTTATGTTGCTCCAGTTCAAAGTACAGCCACAGAGCAATCTGATCTAGCTCGTTCAAATTTATATGCTGAATTTTATAAAATAAAGGACGAGTTAGCTACTATGATGCAGGATAAGTTTGGCATTGATATGGGTAATTCTAGATTATATCAAAAACCATATTCTGCTAATTTTGATGCTGTAGCTTACCCCAATAATTGGCGTATTCCTGATTTCGTTAAATTTAATGGTGATGATAGCAAGACCACTTGGGAACACATTAGCCAATATATTGCTCAACTAGGAGAAGCTAGTTCCAATGATGCTTTAAAAGTTCGCCTGTTTTCGTTATCTTTAACTGGAACTGCTTTTTCTTGGTTTTCTTCGTTAACTCCAGGCTCAATTAATTCTTGGAATCAATTAGAGCAAAAGTTTCATGATCATTTTTATAGTGGGAGTACTCAATTGAAATTGACAGATTTGACATCGGTTAAGCAACAAAGAGATGAATCTGTTGTTGATTATTTTAAACGATTCAAAGAAACTAGAAACCGATGTTTTAATTTGTCACTTTCTGAAAGGGATCTTGCTGATGTTGCTTTTAATGGTTTAAGATCCTCAATTAAAGAAAAGATAGAAGGCTTTGAACACTTTTCGGTTAATCAAGTACAAGTAAGAGCTCTAACTACTGAAAACCGAATTAAAAATAGCAAAGATACATATAAAACTCATCGTTCTAATGTTCATGTGGTTACTTATGATTCTAGTAGTTCGGACGATGATGAAGATGTGTATGTTGCTGAACTTGTATGGCCTTCTAAGAATAAATCGTACACTTGTCCATCTCTTAAGCCAATTCAAAAGAATCGGAAAGAAGAAGTGCGATTTACTTTTGATGTTTCCAAGTGTGATCGTATTTTTGATGAATTGTTAAAGAATGGAAACATTAAAATGTCTCATACTATTCCTCCACTTGAAGAACTCAAAAGACGGGTATATTGCAAGTTGCATAATTTAGTATACAGGTAGTAGTACTGAAGTACATGTATACATGCAGTAGGATCAGAGAGGAAGTCATGATGCAAAATTGCAAATAGCCAAAGGCATGCACTCGGCACTCCGTTAAGAGGCTAAGGGCAGAGAGGAAATAAAGATTCGGCTTCATCTTTCATGTGCTGCCTCTGCTCCGTGTCTCCTCCAAACAGCTCTGCGTCGCCCGGCTGTCACTCGTTGCTCTGCTACGAACGGAGGCATGCCCTCCGGCGACGCCTGATGACGAGTGCTCCAGCCTGACCAACACCGGCTCGGCCAATCACTCGCTGATGTGCTAAACACAGAGTTGTGTGAAGGCCAGCCTTGGGGAGGCCACACGAACAATGGCTTCTCCAGGGCACGTCAGGTGGCGTCCTAACCTTGGTGATGACCTGCAGAACTTGAGCCATGCTTGGACGATCACACGGGTTGGGGTGCAGGCCAATCCAAGGAGCAGTAAGCGTTTGGCCTCGTCAATAACCCCATCTTCCTGCTGATCGTCCCCACCGGCAAGTACGCTGGCATCGACAGCCTCGAGCAGCATCCCCTCCCTGTGAAGACGCCAGATCCAATCCGTGATGTGGTCGTCGTCGTCATCGCCCTCAGATGGGATATCCCCATTCTTCTTTCCTGTGACAATCTCAAGGATGAGCACCCCTAATGCGTAGATGTCAGTCTGGCGTGTGGCCTTGTAGCTCAAGGCATAGTCTGGCGCTATGTAGCCCCATGTGCCGGCGATGCCGGTGACGGAGCTCCGGTCAATAGCCACTGTGCAGGCAATGCCAAAGTCACCGAGTCAGGCATGGAAGTCGGAATTGAGCATGATGTTGCTGGCCTTGATGTCACGGTGCAGCACCATGGGCTCATGCTCATGATCAACATAGTGCAGGCCTGTGGCAATGTCTCTGGCGATGCCATAGCGCGTGTGCCATTGCCCAATAAGGGAAGTGTCCTCTTGCTTCTGGTGGTGCAGCTTCTCCCACATCATTCCGGCGTCTCCTATACGTGGGAAGTGGCTGACCGATTCCAAGCTTCATGCCAGCCACATCACCGATTCCCGCACACGGAAATATCATGCAGCGCGCCTGATTTTTTGGTCAGACTTAAAGTCGCAAAAATTAAACTTAAATAATTTTTAAATAAGACGAATGGTCAAATTTTATGACCAAAAATCAATAGTGACAAATATTTCAACAGCGAGGGTAATACTTTTGTTGGTTATCATTTCAGGCCAGGTGGCGGTTGAATTCCCAAATACAGACTATATATTGTTGGCCGTTGAATTCCCAAATACAGACTATTGTTGCAGTCAACTACAGATGGCGATTTATGTATAGGCTACAGCCCCATCTTGGCTTTCTCCATCACCAAACAGGTATCCAAATGGGATTTGTCTTATACTTTATAATTATTAATGCTGACGGACCGATTGCCATGCTGGTCTCTTTTATTGTCCACCACACACGAAACAAACCACATGGCAGCAACCTACTATGGTAGAATTAGAACAAAAATTAAACGACATATATAGTTACAGTAAGTAAGCTAGGAAAATGCGTTTCCCAAACAATATGGAGGAAAGAACGATAGGCCTTCTCAACTTGTTAATAAGGTATAGTAGAGTACTTCAATAGATGTCTCACAAATAAAAGAATTTACAAGTAATTAGATGTGTCATAGCCGTGGTAGCGAAATATTTTGTTCAAGAGATAGTAGATGGCGATGATGGGAGGCAGGAACCGCCTTAAACACCAGGCCTAGCCCCAAATATTTTGTCCATGGAATGTAATGCTCTGGAAAAAGAGGTTAACAGCCGTCCGCGAGCCCACCCCTCGAAGATTGGCCCATGGGAAACATGCGCATTGCGAACATAACAAGTGCCTGGCCAGCTCCAATTGGACTAAGATGGATCGCGAATTTTACCACGGTCCAAATCTTATGGGCCAAAACAGACCAAATTCTTCTAGGCTGGCCTGGGCTGAGGTATTTCGATCATCAGAATCACTAAACTGCTGCGGCCTGCAGTTTCATCTTCCTTCTCGGTAAAAAGAAAATAAATGAAATTAAACTCCGCTCCCAAAAAGAAGAAAAGAACCGAAACTGGTCAGGCGCTTCGTGAGGAGGTTAGTTGTTGTGCTGATGTACGTTGTTGTAATCCTCACAAGTTCTTCTTTGATATCACAAGTCCTGCCACCATTGGTCCTCAGTACCGTTTTGACACATAGCACAGTACTTCTCTTTCACGGTTGGGCGTTTCTCTTGCCTTTGCCCGTAGTCGTCGTCCTAGGAACCTATGAAATTAATCTAGGAAATATTTTGGCACCCTGTGAGGTATAGCACATATTTCCTGGTCACCTGAGTTGTTTTCCATGGACGTCAGCAAACAGATGGGAGTGACCGGTCTCACCTGTAAAAAAAACTGTTTTGCAGACCTTGAGCTATATATATCACACGTTTCCTTGGAGCCCAAAGCCGTTTCCCATGACATTGGTCAAACATTTGGCATGGTCGTGGCTCTGTCATTCTCCTCCAACACGTCTCGTTATCTAGCCCTTATAAGAGATGCAGTCTGAAGGACTTCGCCCTAACAATAAGGTTAGTACAAAGCACACGGAGCAATCTACTCCCTCAGTCCTGTAATATAAGACATTCTAACAATTTTAAGACAGATTAATAGATAGAACAAAAAACGCATATACCCTTCGAGACCTTACCGTTTAGCAGCTGTAATTAAAGATGTTCCTAAGATTAAGCGTCGAACTCGAAGCACTACACCAGATCACTTTTTTCCCGTCGGTATGCAGCATTCCTCTCGGTTGGGAGCCTTCCGTCACCGGCGCACAAAGTTTCCCTCGCGGAGGGTCTGTACCGTGTAGAAAAGTCTCTCCTGTCGGTGGAAAGCCGTCACGGGCCGAAATCCCACGATTTATCGTTCCTTCGCGCGCAACAGATTGAGCTCCCGCGCTGCAATGGATGGGGTGGCCCACGCAACAGACACACAAACGAAAAGAGCGCGGGATATGCGAAGAGATGCGCGGGGCAATTGGGAAAAAATCACAGTGGCCGCTCTGCCTTTTCACCCCAAATCCAATCCTTTTCCACCTTGCTCTTCTTGCTGCTGCAGTCCGGGAGCCACCCAAATCCTCCACCGCAGCAAGCCGCCGCCACCCAAATCCGCCTCCACCGTCGCATCGCAACCCGCCGCCGCCACCTCCATTGCCTCGCAAACCCTATTCCGCTGTCGTCGCCATCCTGACCCGCCCACCTGCGCCGCCACCAGGTCCGTTGCCACCACCTGCGCCACCGCCAGCCCCTTCCACCACCTGCCCAGCAGCCGACCCCTTTGCCACCACCTGCGCCGCCGCCTCCTCTGCACCTCTGCGCCGCCGCCTCCCTACCCCCTGCGCCGCCGCCTCTCCTACCCCCTGCGCCGTCGCCCCCTAACCACCCTCAAGACCTTGTTCCTTTTCCCACCGCTGGAGTGCCTGCCAGCAAGTCCTTGTCTCCTGTCCATACGAACTAATCCCCCACCCTTTTGTAAACCAACACCCAAGAGATTGAGCCTTCAGATCTACACCATGGCGTGTGGGGTAGTGGTGCCTGCTGTTTTGTGGTGAGCACCCAATAATTGGTTGTTGTTGCCGTCAGCCACTTCAAGCATCTGCAACAATTTGATGGTAAGATGTAGCATACGACTGTGTTCTTGCTTGTATGGGGGAATTTTCTTTTTCTTTTCTGAATAAACTTGTGCTTCCTACTTTCCATGGTCAGAGATATAATTTCTTGAGCATCCACCGTCGACTTGTGCTTTAACCCAGTGGTTGTGCAAGCTTCCCTGCTACTGGCTGCAAATCCTAGACAGTGAAGTAATAGCTGGTTAGTTCCCCATCTCTTTTTTATTTTCTGTATTGTGGTTACCATTCCATCTGGTTAGAACGCACATTGTATGCGATAGTATGTAGATAGGCTTTAGTATTTTTTTTTTTTGGTCTGAAGCTTTTTTTTGTTGTGTACACCAGTTGCAAGAGGTTGACATAGTCAGAGAGTTAAGGGGTAGCATTTTTGTGTGCATGGTACATATATAACATGTATGTGGTAAGGCCAAATTTGGAAACCTCATATTCTGCACAGAACACTATTTGTACTTTAGAATTGCTACTGTTACAGTATAAAGTAGTTATGTGCTTTAAAATAACTAGATGTTCTGCATGCATTTTTAGACATTTTTATATATAAGCTGCTCTATTTTTTTCGTGCTTTCATTTCCTCTCTGGGTATGTTGTGACATCAGTTATAAATTTATAACAGGTTTCTCACTGTTGGTTTCATTGGTTGTTGCTGCTGCTTGGAGAATTGTGAGCTGACCTCAAAAGTTATCATGCAAGAATACCCTCCCATCATTGAAGGGACTAACAGAGCTGGTCGGCCATTCCGTTATCATGCAAGCAAGTGGTGCCACTACTCTCACACTGTAAGGGATGATGGACAAACCCCAGCTGATCGTGTGAAAGCAGAGTTTTGGGTGAGTATTAATTTCCACCTTTTGGATTTCCTATTGCATTTCTTTCACAAATAAACTGCAGTCTAGTTTGAGCACATCCACAGTGATGCTTGATGGTTTCTCTTTCAGAGCATATATTCAGTGCCTGTAGAACTTGAAGATGAAGCAGACCGCGTATTTGAGAAGTACGCTCATATCCAATGCAAGAATATGTTGTACCAAGCTCGTCCAGCTGCTGTGAAGCACTACTATCGTGAAATAGTTAAACGCCCCCAATCTGATGCGTTTGCATGTGCCAAATTACTTACTTTTCAACAGTACATGAAATGCATGCCTGACTGGTTCACTGAAGCAGCCTGGGAGTCCATTTGTACTTTTTGGTGCTCTGAGGCTTACTTGAAGAAAAGAGAGCGTGAGCAATATTCTCGGAAAAAGAATCCTAATGGTGCTCAAAACAGGGGTGGCTCAAGACCATTAGTTGAGACTCAGCAATATATTGTAAGCTTCTTGTTGAAGCTCTATATATGTTTTCTTTTATGTCATTAATTTTAACTTATGCATTAACATTTGTTTATGTCATGAAGGAAGCAAAGTATGGATCTGACAAGGCCACTATAATAAACACTTACTGTTGCATGAAATCTGGTGTTAAAAATTGTGATAGCAGTGGGAACGCTGGTCTGATTCCTAGCGAAAGGGCACAACAACTAGTTGTAAGTAGCTGAATTTCTACATAGTTTCAAACTAAAGTGTGTTTCCTTTTCAAAATTTCTGACTACTAGTAACTCTTGTTATTTCCAGGATGACTACAATGCAGCACTCCAAGAGAAGTATCCAGATAATTGGCAAGAGCAGCCTTTTGATGCACAAGTTGCATATGACATTGGTGGTGGCTTGTCCCATGGTCGCCTTGCAATAGGAAATGGTGCTGTCAAGAAGGCTCCAATTATTGATGCTGCTAAGGCAAGTGAGACAAGGCCATTAACCTCAAGAGGGTACCAAAATCTCTTCAGAAGGTTTGAGGAGGAAGTTGAAAACAACCGGCGCTTAACTCAACAAAATTCAGTCTTGGTTCGACGTGTGAAGCGGACTGATCGTGTACTTGAGGTACAATTCTGTTTTTCTACATTGTCTATGTGCAATTGAATGTCTAAAAGTATGCATTATGTTGGCAATTCTTTTCTTGCAGCTCATTGTTGGGAAACTGGAAATAGAGATACCACCTGACATGCTTGAGGATGAAGAAAATGACATGGTAAGATTGATATAGACTGTTGTTTAGGATAATCAAGCCTGAATATTCAAATATATATGACTTACTAGACCATCACAGTTTACAATCAGTGATGAAATATGCTCTCTCATGAATGGTTCCTTTTTCTTTTTCTGTAGGTACAGAGAGGGACTGGAGATGGATCCTCCCATGCTTCGGCGAACTTGGACAATAACAGTGATGGTCATTAAGTAGCCTTGTGTTGTGATGATGGCTAGATATGGCAGAAACCAGCAAGTTTGAAGAACAATGTGCTATGGTATTTTGTGAGGTGGAAGTATTTTGGTTTGTACCCAACAGCTGCATATTGCCTTTAGAAGGTTTGTGTGCTGGGCAGCAACTGCATATTGTCTCTTCAGAGCTTATGTACTGGTTATGTAGCAGCCATTGCATATTTTCATCCAAGAACCTGTAGGTAGGATGATGACATGTAGAATGTAGTTGATGATATATGCTGACTATATGGAACAGCAGTAGGCGAGCTGGAATTTCATCAACCTGTTGTATGAATACCTTTAATGATGATCATGGTTAAATTTGTGTCCTGTGTATGTGGATGACTGATTGGATATTTGGATGAGCTGCTATTGGTCAATGAGGTCTGTCTGTGACTGACATCATTGATTATTTTGAGGCATCCCTGACAGTGAAGCCGGCAGGGGAGTTTTTGACTTTTCTTTACGGTTGTGCTGCCGACAGGATTGGTTTCGACTTTTCCTGACGGTTATCGGCCGACGGGAAAGGTCTGTCCTGACGGGTGGCAGCCGACGGGAGAAGTTTAAACAATCGCCGACGGTGCAACAACCGACAGGGAAAGTTTCCCTGACGGTTTTTACGGCTACCGACGTGGAAAATAATCCCTGTCGGCTTCAGCCGTCACGGATCAGTCCCTGTCGGTTTTCCGTCAGGGAAAGCTACCTTTCCCTGTCAGTCAATTCCTGACGGTGTATCCGTGACGGTTGCCGTCAGGGATACCTATCCGTGACGGTAGTTTGGACTATCCGTGTCGGGCTGCACCGTCACAGAAAAACAGAGCTGGTGTAGTGAAGGAAGGAATAGAAAAGGTAAGTACGTAGTGGAACGACAAGGAAAATTAAAATGATTTTCTTTAATAATTGTCTAAAAGTTTTATAATGCCTTGTATTTGATGACAAATTTGAAACCCCGCAATACCTAGAATTCTAGGACGGAGGGAGTATATACGATAAGGTCCCTCATGTTGACCAGTTACATTGCCTAGGAAACATAACTGCGGGCAAATTGACGTTAGGTCGTTAGCAAATCAGATCCTTGTGTAACAAAACTTTTTATTTTGCCCCTTCAAAATTGATGTCCTCTCAGATTTCCTAGGGTATTGATAATTTGAGAGAAGCAATTTTTGAAGAAATTATCAGTGTAGTAAAATGTTGTACACTGCACAGCACAATATATGAGTTCATGGAGGGCCAGGCGTCCAGCCTTATCCTGGTTGGAACTCCATGTCATTCATCCTTCCTCTGTCCATGTCATGCATGTCTCTTATCTATTGATCATTAACCTATGACATGTCCTCATATTTCTTAGTGGTGAAATCAAGTAAAATTTTGAGCTAACCCTTGCCCAATAGAAGGCCATTGTCCTATACCGTTCACCCGGGCCCCTAGGAAGAGATGATAGAGAATCTTTTTGGTCTTCCTAATTGCAAGAAGCTTATTGTTCTTTGTAAGCTTCATCTTCAAGACATGTGACACTCATTGAATGCATTATCGCAAACATCATTTGTTTCCTTCCATTGTGTTGCGCCGGAGTTGATTACATTCGGCCCACAAGCAGCCAAAGGAAATGGACTCAAACAAAGCAAACTTCAATGAGTCTTTTGTATTTCAGAGATTGAATCATTTTGCATGGAGAGGGCGGAGCCTCTTTTATAGACAGATCATGGTACATTAACTATGCCTATTTTACCTTGATAATCTGGCATGTCCCTTGTGATCTATAAACAAAAATGTCCGGAAGGACAAGGAAGTAAAATTGCATGGTAGAAGATTCCGATCAGATTTTCAAATCCGGTTTGTGCACTTCAAAATCCGGAAGGGTCAGGCCATCCACGCTGCCGCAGCCCTGAACCTTCGGGTCTTCATCTTATGTTCAGGTCTTCCCAGAGGTCTTCGTGTCCCATGAAGCTCGGAGGGCTACTCAAGGGCCGAATTTATTTTTCTTCATTTTTCTATTGCAGCTTCTTGATCAACTCCATCTTGTCAGGTTTTCGCAGGGCTTGGGTTTTTGTTTCCTGCACACACCGATAGTAATAAAGAAACAAGAGATTCTCTGTTTTTTATATACCCGAAGATCAGCCGAAGCCGAAGGTGGTCTCGCATCTCTGATCAGAACCCAAATGTCATATACTCTCGAAGCCTTGAATCGAAATTAATTTTCCATGGGGTTATCCCCAATCCAGCCGAGCGGAGGTTATGATTTTTCTCGATCCTTACACATTGCATCAGATCTAATATATGACAACGACAGCATCTTGAGGCCCTTTGTGTAGTCTAGATACAATGGCTTGTGATCATGAGAGCAACCCAATGGATGCTCTTTATTCATTTTATTCCAATTAACACTGAGGTTACAACAAATTCAATACACACCTTGCTGTGGTGCCAGCAGGGAAACACACCATAGAAATGAAAGGGGTAATTAACGTGGAAAGAAAGTGGACATTTCTACCTTTTGAAGCTGATTGAGGCAGGAGCCAGCTCAACAATAATGGCAGCTACTTGGTGTACTCGATGGCCCAGAAGTTGGCATAGATGTAGGTGGACTTGACGCTGGTAAAACCGGCGCCCTTGGCGAGCTCCACAAACTCCCTCTCATACCTCTCCTTGCCGTCGGGTGTGTATGCGAGCACGCACACATCCAGGCCGATCAACCCCTGCTCGCTGTTTGTCGCGTCCGGGTTCACTGGAAGGATACACTCAACGTTGATGACCTTGCCATGGGGTGGCAACGCATCATAGCAGTTCTTGAGCAGCTTCGCACAGCGCTCATCGCCCCAGCAGTTGAGGATCCACTTCATGAGGATGGCATCGCCGGAGGGCACCTTCTGGAACATGTCGCCACCCACGTGTCGCACCTGCTCACCGGGGTAGGCCGGTGCCTCGGAGATGACATGGGGCAGGTCGAAGTTGATGCCATGAATGCTCGGGTACCTGGTGGTGATGGCGTGGATGGTGGAGCCGAGGCCGCCGCCGACGTCGACGAGGGTGTGGATTCCTTCGAAGCCCGTGTAGAGCTCGAGGAGCTTCTTGGTGAGGATGACGGAGTGCTGCTTCATGGCCTCATTGAAGACGTTGTTGAAGCGCGCATCCGTGCCGGCGTAGTCGAACCAGCATGCCGTCCCGAACGCCCGGTTAAACGGGCTGCCACCCTCAATGACCGCCTCCGTCATGTAGCTCCACGCGTGCATGAGGAGCTTGTCAGTGGCGAGAAGGTGGTATGGAGCCATGGAGACACCATCCTCATTGGGTGTGAACCACCTGCACACCGGGGTAGCGCTGTACCGGCGGGACAGGCTGCCGTCCTCGCCATCCTCCACCACACACGATACGATGTTGTGGGAGGCCAGCAGCCGAAGCATGCGGTCCACCATTGATGGTGCAGCCGGGTTGGCCTTGGATGGCAGCTTCGCCGCCACCTCCTTGGGAGTGAGTGTCTTTCCGCCGGCGCCCACAAGGGTCTCCAGCAGTCCCAGCTCGATTGCAGTCCTTAGCGTCATTGGCAGGACGGCCGACGCCACTAGCTGCAACGCGTGCATGCATGTGTCCTCGTCGGCCGCCATGTCCATGGCCGTGGTGGAACCCATCTCCCTGATCTCCGGAACTGAAGGTGTGTGGACCTTGTGTTTTGTGAGTAGCTGACTGATAAGATCGATGCGGTGCCAATTGAAGGGGGACGTGGGCAGGGGGTTTATACAGTGCTGATCCTGGCTTCTTTGTTCACCAACCCTGACAAGCTCCAAGCCGATCGATTGTTTATATAAGGTGCCATGCGTAATTAACAATGGAGCAATCGGCTGTGTTTTTTTATCGCAATTGCCCTACGCAACTGTAAAACTTGTTGTCTACATGTTGTCTATTATATTCATGATCTGGTTGCAGTCTCAAACCCCATGTAATTATGATATACGAACTACACAGTTCATCACTGCTACTCCGTGTAAGAGCCAAAATTGGAATAACTCTAAGCATGCCTAGTGGGAGAGTTGTTTCATCTACAAAGATTATGAACATTTGGAATTTAAATGTTACCACACTAGACAAATGCAGTCTGTTGCTTGGGGTAACATATAGAAAGCTACATATGTAAACGAATTGCTTGTTTGCACATATTATTTTAAATACTTCCAAATCTAAGGAAAAGAATTTGATGTACTCTTTGCAGGTTCAATAAGTTATTTCGTCGATAGCTAATGTGGTTTAGTGATGGGTACTTAATACATGGTTGGTACTTATAGAAGTATAGGTGATATAGTTTGTCACGGAAAGAACAAATGGTCAAACATAAGAATGGCAGTGAAAGAAATGCAACACTGTATGCTATATATGTACTAATATGGCTAGGAAAAAAACAATACACCAGTATTTGTGTCGCTCTGCACCATTTTAACTTGATATCAAATCCAAATTGGGAACACCTTGATTGACACAACTTTTAAGTTTTAAATAATAAATTAATACTTCCACACGCAACCGAATCAGAGATCCGATCACTGGGTTGGCCTGCGCTATATATTCTTTGGAGATCGGATCTCTGATTGGGTTGCTTGTAAAGTCTGTGATATGTGACATGGAGTGTGATCGTGACGGACAATAACATACCATTATCTATTTGTAACTATACCGTGTTGGTGTCGATGAGAGTCTGTTTCGCAGTAAATCAAGATTTGATTGTTTATTCAAATGTGCAGCTTTGCTGATTCCGAGGATTTAGTTATCCCAGATATTCACCACCAAAGCATTGGATCACGAGCAGCATATGCATGCAGTTGTAAAATGGAGTCTAGTGAAGCTGCACCAGAGTTTCAGCAGGTGCATGTGTGCGTGATTCTCTATGTCGTATTATATGTATGGGCTTGGGCGGAGCTTCATGCTGACCAAGGTGGGCAGCAGCGGCCCCCCTTGGCCATTTGTTTCTCTCTCTAGATGTTAAAGATGTTAATGAGTTTAAACTACAAATAATTACCCTAGCTCAGTATATACTTGTCGGGGATAGACCCCCGGGGGTACCCAGAAGGCGGATTGGCCCAACCAGCAGGGGGCGGCCCAATCCGAGTGCTATCGGGCCGACTTGTCAGACTGGAGGGCCTACCATCGGGAGGTCCACCAGTCGGACAAACCGGATGGGTACGACGGCGCGCGGGACAAGGAAGGAGACGGCGTATCTCGCAAGAAGATCGGAGATCAAGATAAACTAGTCGGAATTCTAGGGAAAGATATCTGTAATCGTTATAGGATCGAATACTTGTATTCCGGGTAGGTTACGATCTCTAGCCGACTTGTAACTCAAGGCAACCGGGCTATATAAGGTGCCTTGGGACCCTTGGCCATTTGTTTCTCTCTATAGATGTTAAAGATGTTAATGAGTTTAAACTACAAATAATTACCCTAGTTCAGTATATACTTGTCGGGGATAGACCCCCGGGGGTACCCACTTAGCACCGGCCCCCCCTGATAATAAGCTGAAGCTCCCCCACCGTGTGAGAAACATTCTGATAGATCTTGAGTTCGTGCTAAGTCAAAAATACTCTTAGTTTGACCAAGATAGCAATAAGATATCAGGAGTATTAAAATCTACCACATCAAAAAAAAAATATTTAATTTCTAATCATTATCGTTTGATATAGTAAATATTGTTGTTTTATAAACTTTGTTGAATTTGGAATAGCTTGACTTAGAACAAACATAGAATCTAGTATGTTCAACGATGGGGTAGTAGAGAGCTGGCAACACAGAATCCAAAATAATAGTTGGAAAATACCCAATGGTCCAGTAAAAAGTTTGTTCAAATTATTTATTTTTTAAACCATTATCATCATGATTAGAGGATTTGGAAGAGGATATGACAAATCCAATAAATGCCGGGGCATTATGAACCTATCAAACTTTTTCAACATTTCTTGGGACCAAAAATCTGATAATGCCCAGTTACAGCTCAAACCTGGTGGAGGTTGGGACAGACAGCTACATCTACGTTTTGGTAATCGCAATTAGGAACTAACGGTAGAATCTGTTAAATATGTGCTCGCCTTTTTACAGACGCTGAGACACGAATTATAGATAATACATTGTGCACAAATAGAGACACGAAGTGCAATGTTTTGTATAACTCATGGAAAACTTTGTAATTTGTGAATTACTTACCAAAAAACTATCTTATAAATCCCAATAATTTTTTACGTGTAATAGACTACATGTTCATTGGTGCGAAGAAGTTTGATGATTTTTTGAAATGATCTAAATGGTATAATAATAATATAAACAAACTTTTTAAAAATTAAAAAGCAGATACAGGAGAACATTTGTAGGGGCAGGTGACACCCCCACCCACTCCTATAAATGCTTACGAACAACAATACAGAAGAATATCATATGCTATGTATACACATGCAACCATGTAGTGTAGTGTATGTTGACGCCTGATCTGGTCAACACACCGAGATTGCGCTAGAACGCGCGAGATCCGCAACGGATCGATCAACTGCAGCAGGCCCAGGCGAAACCGGTGAAACCGGTTTGAGGATCCGGTGAAACCGGTTCCTCGGGATCTGCTGCGTAGACCTAAGATCGCCGGCCCGGGAGGGACCCCGTCAGGGCAGGCGCGCCTAGGGTTTCTCTGAGATCGGCAGGCCACTCAGAGCGTCGTAAAACGCCGTAGAGACGAAGAACGAACAGAATTAGGGTTGGAAAAGCTAGGGTTTAGAGATGACAAAAAAGTAAAGATAATAAGTGTTTTGATCGATTGGATAACCCTCAATCGGCCGTGACCCTTCATATTTATAGGGTGGGGAGGTCATACCCCGCAAGGAAAGTCCTATTACAACTCGGATCTACAAAAAGAGTCCAATCCTACTAGGACTCGGGGAAAACCGGTTCCACCGGTTCCCAAACCGGTTCCACCGGTCTGGCTGTCAGACGGGTAACAGTGGACCAAACCGGTTCCACCGGTTTGAGAATCCGGTTCCACCGGTTCTTCCTGCCTTGCTGTCCTTGTGCCAATTTTGATCGCTAACATATGCCCCCTGTTTTTTGGTAAAGCTTGCGTACCAGAAAATATTTTAGTACAAGAAAACACTCCTAAGGGCGATGTTAAACAGAATTCATCGGCCTTTTTATTCTAAGGGCGATATTTAAGACTATCGGCCATATAAATCAAGCTCCTTGCCAAACACTTGGATAATATTGCTTTAAGTACCTTCCATTAAGAGCTTTTGGTAGCTGCTGACCTTGCAAAGTCTCCACCATATAAGAATTACCGAAGATCACTCTAATCACCTTGTATGGACCTTCCCAACTTGGAGACCATTTACCAAACTTGTTGCTCTTCGATCCTATAGGCAGAATTGTCTTCCAAACGAGATCACCAACCTGAAAAGACTTTTGTTTTACCTTCTTGTTGTAGGCCTTAGCAACTCGAATTTTATCCTTCTCAATTTCCTTCAAAGCCTTCAATCGCTTGTCGGTCACCTCATCAATATTGTCCATCATCAAATTATGATAGTCAATAGCATCAAGATCATTTTGCTTAGCTAACCGATAAGCATTCAAATTCACTTCAACAGGCAAAACAGCTTCTTGACCATATACAAGCTCAAAAGGAGTAACCTTAGTAGCACCATGTCTAGATATACGATGAGCCCACAAAGCTTCAGATAAAATCTCATGCCACCTTCTAGGATTCTCCTCTATTTTCTTTTTAATTAACTTGATCAAGATCTTATTACTAGACTCGGCTTGTCCATTAGCCTGAGCGTAGTATGGAGATGAATTGAGCAATTTAATACCATACATATCAACAAACTCACGAACTTCTTTTGATATAAACGAAGTACCTTGATCAGTAGTCAAAGTTTGTGAAATACCAAATCTATGTATAATATGTTCAGTAATAAACTCAATTACCTCCCGATGTGTCATATTCTTCAAAGGTACTGCTTCGGTCCACTTTGTAAAATAATCAGTAGCCACTAACATGAAGCGATGTCCCTTTGATGAAGGAGGATGAATCTGCCCAACAAAGTCCAATCCCCATCCTCGAAAAGGCCAAGGTTTGATAATAGGATGTAATAAAGCTGCTGGAACCATCTGAATATTTCCAAACCTTTGACACTCTTCACATCCTTTGTAATACCGAAAACAATCAGCTATCATACTAGGCCAATAAAAACAAGCTCTTCTCAAAAGCCACTTCATCTTAGGAGCCGATTGATGTGTACCACAAATCCCTTCATGAACTTTACCCATTGCAACCTTAGCTTGATCAGAATCCAAACATTTCAACAATAAATCTTCAGCTGTCCGACGATACAATTCACCATCAACCAAAGTAAATTTAAACGCCCACCGTCGGACTTTTCTGTCAACTTTATGATTTGGATTCTACAAATACTCAACAATAAGTATTCTCCAATCAGCAACTTCGTCCTTATTAATTTTTTGATTGCTCATGGACCGAAGCACTGCTGTCAGCGGATGAACCGGTTTTACCGGTTCTGAAAGCGGTGTTACCGGAATTTCCGGTGGAACCGGTTTCTGAATCCGGTGGAACCGGTTCTTCCTGGGCAGATGTCTCGGCTATGCAAAGTGTCGGCTTTCTTTTATAAAAATTTCTTTTCTGAACATCATAGCCAGACGCTTGCTGAGCCAGAGCATTTGCCCTTGGATTCTCATCTCTTGAAACATGATATATAGAGAATTCATCAAATTGAGCAATCAAATCCAAGCACTTATCAAGATATGTATTTAAAAATCCATCAAAGCATTGGTATACTTTATTAACTTGCTGTACAACCAGCAGAGAATCACCAAATGCTTCTACATGTTTTACCCCCATGTCATGCAAAATCTCTAGTCCGAATAATAAAGCTTCATATTCGGCTTGATTATTAGTACAATCATTTTCTAATCGGTTAAGAGCTTCAAATTCAGCACCACTTGGTGATATAAAAACAATACCAACGCCGCAACCACTCTTACAAACCGATCCATCAAAATGCAACTTCCATGGGGTAAAAGTAATATAACCGATATCTAGATCATTATCATTAATGCTATGCTCAACAATAAAATCAGCAACAATTTGGCCTTTCATTGATTTTAAAGGTTCACAAGCCAAATCATATTCAATAAGAGCATAAGCCCATTTACCAATTCTACCACTTAAAATTGGTCTATGCAACATGTATTTAATAATATCGGTTTGACAAGCCACTATGCAAGTATTGGATAACAAATAATGCCTCATCTTGGTACAAGCATAATACAAAGATAAGCAAAGCTTTTCAATAAATATATACCTCGTTTCGGCATCCAATAATCGGCGACTTGCATAGGTAATAATGTGTTCCTTCCCTTCGGTTTCTTGAGTCAAAACAGCTCCAATCACTTGATCTTCAGCAGCCACATATAATTTAAATGGAAACCCTCTCTTAGGAGCTTTCATGACCGGCGGCGAAGACAAGTAATATTTGATCTTCTCAAAAGCTTCTTGCTGTTTTGCCCCCCAAGTAAATTCGGCTTCATCTTTCAACCGAAGAATAGGAGTAAAAGCATTGACCTTCCCAGACAAATTACAAATAAATCTTCTCAAGTAATTCACCTTGCCTAGGAATTTCTGCAAATTCCTTCTTACATGTAGGAGCTTTAATCTTCTTAATAATATCAATCTTTTTAGGATCTATCTCTATGCCATTCTCATGAATAATAAAGCCTAAAAACTTTCCAGCCGACACGCCAAAAGCACATTTAAGTGGGTTCATCTTTAATCCATATCGACGCATTCTTTCAAAAGCAAGTCTTAAATCAGCCAAATGAGAATTTAAACCAGCCGATTTAACAACAATATCATCGATATAAACTTCTATGATTAAACCAAGCAAGTCATGAAAAATTAAATTCATTGCCCTTTGGTAAGTGGCATCAGCATTTTTAAACCAAAGGTCATGACTACCCACTCAAATAAACCAACAAAACCTGGACATATAAAAGCCGTTTTGGAAATATCCTCTTCGGCCATGAATATTTGATTGTAACCAGCATTATCATCAAGAAAACTAATAACTTTATGTCCAGAAGCATCATTAATAAGCATGTCGGCTATAGGCATAGGATATTCATCTTTAGGAGTAGCTCTATTAAGATTTCTAAAATCAATGCAAACTCTGAGCTTACTAGAATCTTTTTTCTCAACTGGCACAATATTAGATAACCATTCAGCATAACGACAAGGCCTAATAAAATTTGCATCCAACAACCGATTAATTTCTTCTTTAATTCGGTCATACATATTAGGATTAAAATACCTAGCAGTTTGTTCAAAAGGTCTAAAACCAGACTTAATAGGTAGCCGATGTTCAACTAACTCACGGCTTAAACCAGGCATCTCTTGATAATTCCATGCAAAACAATCAACATACTCTTTCAACAGCTCGATTAATTCAGCTTTATAATCAGCTTTCAAATTTTTGTTTACAAACGTCGGCCTAGGTACAGTGCCATCACCAATATCAATCTCCTCTAAAGGATCAGCCGACGTAAAACCTTGTCCTAATTTACTCATGTCATCAAAATCTTCAATGGCTTCACACATATCGTTCTTTTGTACCCGATAGTGCTCAAGTCTCTGCTGCAACCATTCTGAACTATTCATTGATTCACAACAAATGGTTTAGCCGATACTCAACTGGCTTTAGAACAGCAGGCACAAAGCCATCTCTAGTGCAACTGATCATCTCATAATCAGAAATATCTAAACCTGTTAAGCACTTAACATGATCATGCATAGACATGGTAGAACCATCAGCCACTGCAACACAAGCCGATGTGTCTCCATGCACAACCTCAATATCTTCGTCTACCCATTGAATAAGAAACTGATGCAAACTAGAAGGCACACATCTATTTGCATGAATCCAATCACGACCCAATATTAAATTGAAGTTACCTTGGGTCTCGGCGATGAAGAAAGCGGTAGCCAACGTCTTGCTCCCAACGGTGAGCTCCATAGAAGCAACGCCCTTAGCACTCATAGGCTCGCCTCCTCCCACACCGCTGATAGTCATGTTGGTCTTGATCAGCTCATCATCTAGTCCACCAAGCTTCTTGAACACAGAATAAGGCATCAAATTGACAATCGCCCCGGTGTCAACAAGCATCCTTGAGATCGGCTTCCCATTGATATGCCCCTTCATGTACAGCGCCTTCAAGTGATTTTCAGAATCCTTTGGCCTTTTAAATATAGCTTCTTTTGGGCCAAAGTCTAAATGAGCGATCTCATCCTTCGGAATAATGTAATAATCCGAAGATAGGTGCACCACATTAGCATCAACATTCATATGTTCAGGTGACGACCCATAATCAACTAGCTGTTCATCGTCCATGTGCTGGGAATCCGATGACAACCTCTGATCAAACGCAGGAGTAACAGAAATTTCAGAGGCAATTCGAGATGAACCTGGATCAGCAGAAACCGGTTCCACCGGTTCTGATGCAGCAGTGGACGGCGAAGGGGATAGAACCGGTTCCACCGGTTTGGAATCCGGTTCCACCGGATTTTGCCCTGAAGCTTTAGTCTTCTTCCACCCCTTGCCCGGAGGAATCATTGGCCTGTACTTGTTGAAGTGCTCCTCCCTCTGCTTCTCCAGTGCCTTCTCTTTCTGGTCTTGAAAGCGAAGTCGCTGCAACTTCCTCTTTTGTGTTCGTGTCAAACCTGGAGGGCACCATCTAGACATAAGATATTTAGTTTTATCAATTTCAACCTTCTTACCCAGATCAGGTTCTGCAGCAACATTCTCTTGGACTGATGGCTTGACTTCATCACCAATTATCATAGGCATAATGTCATTGTCCTTCAAATTCACTTGGAAGTCACCAATCTGAATAATATCAGCAGCAGTAGTTCTCTCCTGGTCGACCTCCATCTTCTGGACAACTTCCTCCATCTTCTTGGGCTGGTAAACTTGCTTAGGAGGAGAAGGCTGTTTCTTCAGGGAAAACCGGTTTAACCGGTTTACAGAACCGGTTCCATCGGTTTGAGGTGGCACATCCCAACCTGATCGACGAGGAGCCGAACGGTTATCTACCAACCTCTCACGTGCTGGAACTCTGTTATTACCCCACCCTGGATGAAAAGAAGGGTACTGCGCAGGGTAATAAGGCATATTCATCCCATTGTGATCCCATGCCGGATATTGATAATTGTAGTACGGAGGCATCCATGACATGTCCTGACATTGGTTCTGTTGGGAATAGAAACCTGCATCACCACCCTTCCACCTGTTATTCACCCTTGGAGGCGAAATTGGCTTCTCTTGGCGCGGAGGTGACCTCTTTCTCTTTTTTGCCGGCCAATCATCATCAACTGGCCTTTGATTTGCATACTTGGAAAACAACTGGTCATAGGTCACTTTTGGCTTTGCAACTTTGCCCTGATCTTTGGCCACATTGACTTTCCAAGTCCCAATCTCCGGATGCTTAGGCTTCAACATTTTCTGGCGCCCCTGAGTAGAACCGGTTATACCGGTTTCAGGAACCGGTGAAACCGGTTTGTCCTGTACAGGCTCAAACGGTCTTTTTGATGATCCTTGCCCCCCGAGATCCGCGACTCTTGCAGTAATTTTGAAAGTCTCTCTGCCATTGGGGGTCTTCTCACACACCACTTCCCTGATAATTGATTTTCCCTTCAGATTTTCAGGTTTTGGCTTCTCATCACCCACAACAATATTTTTTCCTTTAGTTGATTCGACTTGATGCGGCCGAATCAGAACTTTAGGAGCTTGCATCTCAAGGGTGTTGACAGAGAAAGGCTCTTTATCCACCTGCATCTCATGTAGTGTCAAACGTCCTTCATTCAAGGCCGATTGCACCTGTCGACGGAAAACATTGCAATCATTAGTAGCATGCGAAAAAGAATTATGCAACTTGCAACATGCCCGCCTTTTGAGTTCTTCAAGTGGAGGAATAGTATGAGACATTTTAATGTTTCCATTCTTTAACAATTCATCAAAAATACGATCACACTTGGAAACATCAAAAGTAAATCGCACTTCTTCTTTCCGATTCTTTTGAATTGGCTTAAGAGATGGACAAGTGTATGATTTATTCTTAGAAGGCCATACAAGTTCAGCAACATACATATCTTCATCATCGTCCGAACTACTAGAAACATAAACAACAAGATGAACATTAGAACGATGAGTTTTATATGTATCCTTGCTATTTTTAATTCGGTTTTCAGTAGCTAAAGCTCTTATTTGTACTTGATTAACCGAAAAGTGTTCAAAGCCTTCTATCTTTTCTCTAATAGAGGATCTTAAACCATTAAAAGCAATATCAGCAAGATCCCTTTCAGAAAGTGACAAATTAAAACATCGGTTTCTAGTTTCTTTGAATCGTTTAAAATAATCAACAACAGATTCATCTCTTTGTTGCTTAACCGATGTCAAATCTGTCAATTTCAATTGAGTACTCCCACTATAAAAATGATCATGAAATTTTTGCTCTAATTGATTCCATCCAGGAGTTAATGAAGAAAACCAAGAAAAAGCAGTTCCAGTTAAAGACAATGAAAACAGGCGAACTTTTAAAGCATCATTGGAACTAGCTTCTCCTAGTTGAGCAAAATATTGGCTAATGTGTTCCCAAGTGGTCTTGCTATCATCACCATTAAATTTAACGAAATTGGGAACACGCCAATTATTGGGGTAAGCTACAGCATCAAAATTAGCAGAATATGGTTTTTGATATAATCTAGAATTACCCATATCAATGCCAAGCTTATCCTGCATCATAGTAGCTAACTCGTCCTTCATCTTATAAAATTCAGCATATAAATTTGAACGAGCTAGATCAGATTGCCCTATGGCTGTACTTTGAACTGGAGCAACATGAGGCATGCTAGTAGAACTTTGCCGCAAATATTGATCATATACATCATTAGGAACCCCGCTAGAATTAGTGTTTTGATTAGGTATGGGGGTGATGTATAAGCACGTGTTCTAATATAAGCAGATCCATTAACAACTTCTGTATTTCGGTTAGGGACCACCGAAATAGGAGCTGCGGCGTGTGGATCAAGCTGTTGTCCAGCTTGAGCAGCAGAACCGGTTCCACCGGTTTCTGGAACCGGTGAAACCGGTTTCGCCGAGGCTGGCGAAACGTGTGTTGGCGGCGGTACCTGTCCTGGATAAAAATTAGCCGGCATACCATATAAAGGATTTTCAGGTGTTTTTCCTGGTGTAGCCGACACACTTGCATGCATATTCTCATGTTGGGTAGGTTGTATATTTTGTGAATAGTAAGACGATTCTACCAACCTATCTTTTTCAATTTTATCTATCCTGTCCATAAGAGTGCTAACTACTTCATCGGTATGTAGAAGCGCAGCACCAAGATCATTATCAGGATTAGAAGTAGAAGGTTCAAGTGGATGTGCAGTTACCGGAGGGATTTCTTCTACCTTTTGATCCTTCATCACGAACGCCGGCATCATGAAGTCTTGAGTTCTTGTCACCTTGCCGTGGCGATCCTTCTTGTTGACGCGGAAAATCGGCGGTCGTATTCCCCGCGGTCAGCACAAGAAGACCAGGGAGATCAGCTTCGCTCCAGTGCCAGTCTACACTCCAGTTCAGGTTCGCGGCGTGCCAGTCAATTTGACCTGAAATTGACAAGGGAATAAAACAGTTAAATTGCTCTATGATTGTGCCAGCTCTATTTCAGACGATGGAGTAGCGTCGAATTGTAGCCAAGACCCAATCAGACACGTATCGGCCGATACCGATCGGACCTCAAAATCGGACCTCATTGATGACGTCAATCGGACCGGATGATCGGACCTCAATCAGACACCAAATCGGACCTCAGGATCGGACCAATCAGGATCGGACCTTGATTAATATGACAGATCAGCCTTTGAATAATGAAATAAAGCATACAACAAGGCCAATATGTAAAATAATGGATCAGCTATGTCTTGACACAAGATATTAAATAATCAAAGTATAAACCGATACATTGTCCACCTTGTTTAGTTGCCAGTTTGACTCATCTTATCGGACCATCTAACCAACCAATCGGACTATGGCCTTTTCAGAGAAGTCTAGCTCCGACGTAGGGAATCTAGATTTCTCCAACTATGATCAGATCAGATAGCTAGATAATCAGATTCGATTCATCAACCTGTCAATTAAACAAGATGCTCGCACAGGTGTTGATCAGATTAAACAAAATAAGCAGGTAAAACATTAACAGATTCGTTCTGATTCTAAGATATGCTACCAAACAATTAAGCGAGATCCAGCTCCGACGTAGGGAATCTACACCACACTTAATATTCAAATAGCAATAAGGCATAACCAAAGCTTCCTTTAACTAATCAAGATGAACCTAGCTCCGACGTAGGGAATCTAGACCAAGCATGACAGTCAAAGATTAATCTAAGCGTATTACAAAGATCCAGCTCCGACGTAGGGAATCTACACCAGTGTAATACCCAAAGAACAACTAGATTAAACCACAAGGCAGGATCGGACATAGAACGATGCTGTAAGATAAATATTGCTTGAATCGGACCAAGACCAATGCTCAAAGCCGTTGAAGAAGTAGAATTGATTCACATGGCGTAGATCTAAACCAATCGAGCAACTCCAACAAACCGCAAAGACTACCTTTAGTAACCAAGATTACTCTAGCTCCGACGTAGGGAATCTAGACTAATCTTGATACCTAGCTCCGACGTAGGGAATCTAGGCTTAAAGTGTAGTCCGATAAACGATAATCTGTTGAATAATCAATATTGATCTAGCTCCGACGTAGGGAATCTATATCAATCTTGATTATCCAGAGATAAATCGGTTGAACAGTATAAACGAGAAAGGGCGATGCGCCTCAATTCAAAGCCTATACTAGTTCGATAAATTGACTAACTTACTGGTAAGCCGGAGATCAGAACTGATGCAGCCCGTCCACCAATGAGCTTCGTCGGTAACTACTACTAGGGTTTTGGCGTGAAGCCGGGTTGTATTGATTGTGAGAATTAGTTCTTTACAATGGACGAGGGTTCAAATTTATACCCTGGTCATGGAGAGTCCTGATCGGACCAGACTAACTAAATAAGGTAAACTAAGATTAAGACAAAACGGGACTCTCATACGCCTTCTGAAAAGGAAATAGTCCCTGGATCTGATATGCCTCCTCCTTAGCCGACGCGTCTTCTCTCTTGTACTCGTTATCGGATCGGACTCTGCTTCATCGGACCCCTCTTCAGCGTCGGCTTCCTTCTCTGTCACCTTCGGCCTTGACCAGTCAGCGGGCCCACTGCGCAGTCTCAACCTCACCACGTCATCATCTGACTCAGTATATCAGGTGCGAAAATCCGGTGTCAACACATGCCCCCCAATTTTGGAATAAAATATCATTTTGTTCCAAAATTCGTATCTGCCATCATAACTCCTTCACCGATTTTCGTGCCGAAACTTTCCATCCCTGCACTGCGCGGCTCCTCGATCTTTCTCCCGGGCAATAACATCCCTGACAATGAACAGATATGGATCCCTATATTTACCCCACGGGTATCCATGCGTCTTCTGACCCAGGCGATACGACTTTTCAATGCAGTTCCTCAAAAGACGCCCCTCCTTCAATTACGGCAGCTCTGAATCAATGCCACATCTCCACGAGAATACTGTTCTTCATTCGGACGGTTTCCACGAGCGCCCCTTGGATTCCATTTCTCTTCTAATGCGTCCATCGACCACCGGCTATAAATACTCGCCTCAAGCCTTCTTCTTCCACCATCCCTTAGCCATGGCGCAGCTAATATTCATGGTAGAGCACAAACTCCTTCTGTTTGATACAGGATCCGACTCCTTCCTCCTCTTCTGCTAGAAGAATTCTCGTGAAGAAGTATAGGGTACTCCCCCCTTTTCTGATCCCGCAGTGAATCCAGGTGGAACTTCCGCTAGAAGAATCCTCGTGAGGTTCCTCCATGGTTCACCAAAGGGAAGGTTTTTCAGAGGGGTGTAATAGAGTGCCCTTTACAGGCTAGGGCGAGGCGTCCACCGGCGCGCTCTTCAAGGGACTGCATCCAGAGCGGATTTCTTCGACTCAAGGAAGAAGATATCTCCTCAAACTTGCGCTTCCTTTTGCCCTTCCCTTTTTAGTCCTGTTCTGGCAATGATGAACAAAGTACATCGGCGCCTACTAGATCCTTTTGTCTTCTGAAATCCTTCTGTATGAGAAATATATGAATATATATGCAATCCCTTTTCAAACAGCCTGATCCGTCATCGAACGACTTGATGATGTAATGTATTTTCTCTGTTTATACATAGCCCTTAAGGCGATGCATATCGCATCGGCTCTTATTTTTGTTCTTGAGGCGATTTTTCATCGGCTTTTAAGCCTGACGCATAGCATCGGCTCTTATGAGTTCACTCAAATGCTAGGGTAGTACTTCTTCAAATATTTCCCGTTCAATGCTTTAGGAAACACTTCTCCTTCAAGTGTTTGTAGAATATAAGCATTTCCAGGAACACATCGGACGACTTGATAAGGTCCCTCCCAGTTCGGTGACCACTTGCCGTACTTGGGATCTTTAGAACCAATTGGCAGAATAACCTTCCAGACAAGATCGCCCTCCTTGAACTCTTTCCCTTTAACTTTCTTATCATAATGCCTTGCTACTCTAAGCTTATTAGCCTCAATATTTTCAAGAGCGCGCAGCCGACGAACAGCCAAGTCATCGGACTCACTATTCATGAGCTCCATGTATTCGCCGGCCTTTAATTTATCCTGAAGCTCGATACGTCTTGATCCAGTACGAATTTCCCATGGAAGAACGGCTTCATGTCCATAAACCAGTTCATACGGAGAAACCTTGATCGATCCATGACAAGCCATTCGATAGGCCCATAGAGCTTCAGGAAGCACAATATGCCATTTTTTTGGATACTCCTCAATCTTTCTATCAATCAACTTGATCAAACTTTTATTGGAGGCTTCAGCTTGACCATTGGCTTGTGCATAATATGGCGATGAATTAAGAAGCTTGATACCCATATCAGCAGCAAAGTTTTTGAACTCGTCCGATGTAAACATCGTACCTTGATCTGTTGTGATCGTCTGTGGAATTCCAAATCGGTAAATAATGTGTTCTCTACCGAATTCAATAACATTCTGCGTCTTCACCTCCCTCAAAGGAATAGCTTCAACCCACTTGGTGAAATAATCTGTTGCCGCTAATATAAATTTATGCCCCTTACTTGAATGTGGAAAAATTTGGCCGATCAAGTCAATTCCCCATCCTCTAAACGGCCATGGCTTGATAACAGGGTTCATGGCCGATGCTGGAGCCCTTTGAATGTTTCCATATCTTTGACACTCTTGGCATCCTTTATAATATTCAAAACAGTCTTCTAGAATCGTCGGCCAATAATACCCATTCTTTCTTATCATCCATTTCATCTTGAACGCCGATTGATGAGCCCCGCAGACACCCTCATGAATTTCTCCCATCAAAACTTTAGCTTCTTCAGGTCCGATACATCTCAACAGGACTCCATCAATCGAGCGAAAATAAAGCACTCCCTCAACCAAGACATGTCTGATCGATTTATAGCGTACTTTTCTAGAAATCTTGACAGAAGGATCCTTCAAATATTCAACGATTTCTTTCCTCCAATCCCCTTCTGGTATCTCCTGTACCATTACATCGGACGTAGGCCGATAGCCAGACGTCTTTTGCGCCAGCCGATTTGCTTCTTCATTATGATGTCTCGGAACATGCTTAAGAGTTACCAAGGCGAATTGACTAATCAAATCTCGGCACTTTTCAAAATAAGATAACAAAGTATCCATCTTGCAATCATATTTGCCGAGTAACTGATTAATAATCAGCAAAGAATCTCCAAATACCTCAACAAACTGAGCACCGATTTCTTTAAGAATCTGGAGACTTTTCATCAGTGCCTCATATTCCGCCTGATTATTTGTACATTTTTCAATCGGAAAAGCAAATTCAAACCTTGCCCCCCGAGGCGAAATAATGACCAGACCGATTCCGCAACCATCATTACAAGAAGAACCATCAAAGAATATAGTCCAAGGAACCGCGTCAACCACATTGGCCTTTTCCATCGGACCAGATTCATCAAGCTCTATAATGTTTTGCTCAACATCATTAATGTTAGGTCCACAATGATCAGCAACCAAATCAGCCATTACTTGCCCTTTCACTGCTTTGGCCGATTCGTATCTGAGATCAAACTCTGTCAGAGCAAAAACCCATTTGCCAATTCTTCCTTTCATGATTGGCATCGATAGCATATACTTGATCACATCCTCTCTACAGATCACAGTACACTCGGCCGATAGCAAATAATGCCTTAATTTTGTACAAGAAAAATACAAACAAAGGCAAAGCTTCTCCACATATGAATACCGAGTTTCAGGATCTAGCAATCTTCGGCTTAAATAGAATATAACTCGTTCTTTCCCATCAACCTCTTGAATCAGGACAGAACCGATTGCATGATCAAAAGCCGATAAATAAAGTTTGTACGGCTTATCCTTCTGTGGTGGAATAAGAACTGGCGGATATGCTAAATATTGCTTGATCTCATCCAATGCCTTTTGATGCTTAGGCTCCCAAACCAATTCTTCTTCATTTTTCAGCTTCAGCAAAGGAGCAAATGCCTCCAATCGGACCGACAAATTTGATATAAACCTCCTCAGAAAATTAATCTTTCCAATCAAACTCTGCAATTCCTTCTTGTTTGTTGAAGGTTCAATATCATCAATCGCCTTGCGGTTCCGATCATTCACCTCAATTCCTCTCTCATGTACCAAGAAACCGAGAAATTGGCCGGCCGATACGCCAAAAGCACACTTGAGCGGATTCATCTTCAATCCATGTTGTCTTGTACATTCCAGTGTTTCCTTCAAATCGGCCAAATGATCTCGATAACCTTTTGATTTGACTACCACATCATCAATGTAGATTTCGACTATCCTGCCGATCAATCTATGAAAAATATAATTCATAGCACGTTGATAAGTAGCACCGGCATTTTTCAAACCAAAAGTCATAACAACCCACTCATATAAACCGAGAGCACCTGGACATTGAAATGCAGTCTTGGGAATATCTTCTTCTGCCATAAAAATCTGATTATAACCAGCATTACCATCCAGGAAACTCATCACTTTATGGCCTGATGCTGCATCGACAAGCATATCGGCCACCGGCATCGGATACTCATCCTTCGGGGTTGCCTTGTTCAAATTCCTGTAATCAATGCAAACACGTAGCTTTCCATTCTTCTTATAAACAGGAACTATATTTGATACCCACTCAGCATATCGACATGGCCTGATAAACTTAGCTTCAAACAGCTTCGTTATTTCGGCCTTAATTGGCTCATGCATCTCAGTCTTGAACCTCCTTGGATACTGCTTATGTGGTCGATACCCTGGTTTAATAGGTAGCCGATGTTCAACAATATCACGGCTTAAACCTGGCATTTCATAATATTCCCAAGCAAAACAATCAGAATACTCTTTCAAAAGTTTTATTAACTCTGTTTATACTCGGGATCCAACTTAGCACTGATATACGTCGGCCTTGGTCTATCACCAGATCCTATATCTATTTCTTCTAATTCATCGGCCGACGTAAATCCAAATCCTAATTTACCGAACTCACTTCGGTCTTCAAGATCTTCTATATAATCATCCATTTAAAACAAAGTCTCAGAGCCGACTGCTTGGATCGGCTTTAGTCCTTGATCGGACACCTTGAGAAAGTCACCATCCCACACTTTTCCTGACAGGCATTCAACTCCTTCAAACTCCCAAATTGTTGATTCAGCTGTAGCAATACTAACCGAATCATCAGCTGGGACAATCTCCACTTTATTGCCTTGCCATTGGATCAAACATTGGTGCATTGTGGATGGGATGCAACAGTTGGCATGGATCCAATCACGTCCGAGGAGCATGCTGTAAGAACCTTGGCCATCAATCACAAAGAAGGTAGTCGGCAATGTCTTGCTGCCGATGGTCAATTCCACATGAATTGCCCCCCGAGGTTCTGAAACGTTCCCGCCAAAGTCCTTAAGCGTCATATTGGTCTTAATCAGATCATCAATCCCTTTACCCAGCTTGCGGAATGTGGAATAGGGCATGAGATTGACAGCAGCTCCTCCATCAACCAGCATCTTGGTCATCGGCTTTCCATCAACGTATCCCTTGATATACAGAGGCTTCAGGTGCCGATACCCATTTGCATTTGGCTTCTCAAAGACCGCCTTCTCTGAATCAAGAACCAAGCATGCAGCGGCTTCTTCCAGTTCATAATCGACCTTATGGTCGTCTTGTTCATCAGGAGCAGCGAAATCAGAAGGCAACATCAAAACCATATTTATTGCGGCCGATGTACTTGCTTCATCATCATTAGCCATCTTGATGCGCCACTTCTTCTCTTTCGCCAACTCTTGCTCCTGAATCTGCTCATTATAATGCAAGCGTTGCACACGTCTCTTCTTGGACTTAGAAATCCCCGATGGGCACCACTGTCCAGGCCTCATTGGAGGTTCTTCAGTCCGATTCTGAACTGGAACCTTCTCTTCCATTTTTTCAGGGCCATGAGCATCAACCCGGCCTTCATTATTTTTGTGGCCATGAGTGTTAACCCGGCCTTCATCTCTCTGATGATGATCTTCAATCCTGACGCCGATCCGTTCATGAACTGATCGTCGACCCCTCTTGGAAGCTCTGTACTCTTCATACTGGAAGTTACATTCAGGACAATCTGCTTTCGATGGCAATCTAAGCTTCTCGTTCCAGCAGAATACGAAAAAAGGACACCCCCAATGATCATCATCCTGATCGTATCGGTCATAAACTTGACGTTCATCCGCATGCCAATTGGATCTATAACCATACTGACGACGACCGTCAACTCCATCATCAAACCAGCGCCGGCCATCGGACCTGTCATCATACCGGCGTCGGTCATCGGACCACTCATCAAATCGGCGTCGGCCATCGGACCACTCATTATATCGGCGTCGGCCATCGGACCGATCATCACGTCGGCGCTGATCATCAAACTCTTCAAGTCGCCTTGCCTGATACTCACGCCTCCGACGTCGTCGTTCCTCGCGTTCTTCCCACGCCCGGGCTGCTGCCTGCTGCCTCTTGTATTTGTTAATCAGCATTTGGGAGGTCACACGCGGCCGATACCCACCAGGAGCATTAGATTCACGTCCAAACGCCTGATAATTCCTGCGTAGCTCTTCAACAGTAACTTGAACCACAGGATCAACGGCACCAGAACTCTTGGCGTGGTCCGATGTAAGCACCTTGAACTTCCCCTTTTCATTAGCATCAACCATATTAACAGAAAAGGAGAAATCAGCAAAGTTATTGGGAAAGGGATGACCGTCGATCTTCATGGCTTTCTTGCTATCTTCAAACTTGATCTTGCCAGATTCTATAGCCAATTGGATCTCCCTTCTGAACACTTTGCATTCATTGGTCTCATGAGATGTCGAGTTGTGCCATTTGCAATATTTTCGTTTCTTCAACTCATCGGCCGATGGAATAGAATGATTCGGAGAAAGCTGAATAAGCTTCTCACTGAGCAGCAAATCAAAAATCTTATCGGCCTTTGTTATATCGAATCCAAACTTTTCAGGATTCTGTTTGATCCACGATAGCGATACTGGCTTCTTGGATTTGGTCCATTCAGCTATATTGACATCAGCTTCCTCTTCAGATTCAGAGAGATAAGATACTTGCTTGGAAAATTTCACACGCTTCATCTCCTGATATCGGACCTCGTGAGCTGACACCTTCTGAACCAGTTGCCCCAATGTCTCAAACTCCTGGGCAGAAAACTTTTCTTTAATTGGCGCGAGCAAACCTTGGAATGCAAGCTCGGCCAACTGCATGTCAGACAGTTTCAAATTGTAACACCGATTCCTAGTGTCACGGAATCGTTGAATGTACTCCTTGACGGTCTCATCATTCCTCTGCCTGATAGCAATCAAATCGGAGATCTTCATCTCATTGAGACCAGAAAAGAAGTATTTATGAAACTGCTTCTCCATATCGGACCATCCTGTAACTGATCCTGCTGGCAACGACGTAAACCAGGTGAACGCCGGCCCTGACAGTGACAGAGGGAAAAATCTGAGCCTGAGTCCCTCCTCTGAAGCAGCCTCACCACACTGAGCCAAGAATCGGCTCACATGTTCGATGGTGGTCATATCATCTTGTCCGGAGAATTTGGAGAAGTCCGGCACTCTGTAACGCGGAGGAAGTGGCACTGCATCAAAATAAGACGGGTACGGGTGCCGATACAACCTCGCTTCATCTTTAGGCTTCAAGCCGAATTGATTTTGGATCACCTCGGCTATTTTCTGCGACCAATCGGACTGTTGATTTCCAGGTGGCATTCCATCAGCTATGTCCATCACATAATTATTGTAATCTCCGACCATACGCTGATGTGAAGGAACCTCTGTACGTAGCCTTGCAGCAGCGGGTTGTTTTTCTTGTTCACTCAGAGTCCTGGCATACTTTTCACCATGTGGGCCGACAATAGTTCCATCGGCCATCAACAGAAAACCGTTGGCCAGTTCAACAGGAGGTGGTGGAGCAATTGGCATCTGTGGAGCAACGGTCATTGTATTATCTGCAGTTTCTTTGCCTCTTCCTGATCCTGATGCTCCTGCAGAATCTGCTATAAACACTGGACCCTTCAAGCAAATAGCATCGTCCACCGCCTTCTTGATGAGATTGTCCAAAGAATTCCAAAGTGCCTGATTGGTTGATCAATGCATGATGAACAGCCTGGTGAATCATCTCTGTCATGTTAACCTGGTACTCCCGAGCATCTGTTGTTTTCTTGATCAACTCCGGATCTGGGAGAGGACCTTTGAGTATAGGGCCTGAACGATTACGCCCAAACTGGCCAAGGCAGAGCTTCTCAAACGCATCAATCTGGGCCTGAACTGCATCCAACTGAGCTTTGGACAGATCGGCCTTTGTAATGGGCATGGCCGTCTCAGACGTCCTGTTCTTGTCGTTCTTAGCCTTCTCAGCAGCTTCTTTCTCAGCAGCAAGTCTTGCTACGGTTTCTTGTTCAGCATCAGACGACGACATCTTGGATTTTGTTTCTCGGGTCCCACCGAGCGTGCCAAAAATGTGTTGACGCGGAAAATCGGCGGTCGTATTCCCCGCGGTCAGCACAAGAAGACCAGGGAGATCAGCTTCGCTCCAGTGCCAGTCTACACTCCAGTTCAGGTTCGCGGCGTGCCAGTCAATTTGACCTGAAATTGACAAGGGAATAAAACAGTTAAATTGCTCTATGATTGTGCCGGCTCTATTTCAGACGATGGAGTAGCGTCGAATTGTAGCCAAGACCCAATCAGACACGTATCGGCCGATACTGATCGGACTTCATTGATGACGTCAATCGGACCAGATAATCGGACCTCAATCAGACACCAAATCGGACCTCAGGATCGGACCAATCAGGATTGGACCTTGATTAATATGACAGATCAGCCTTTGAATAATGAAATAAAGCATACAACAAGGCCAATATGTAAAATAATGGATCAGCTATGTCTTGACACAAGATATTAAATAATCAAAGTGTAAACCGATACATTGTCCACCTTGTTTAGTTGCCAGTTTGACTCATCTTATCGGACCATCTAACCAACCAATCGGACTATGGCCTTTTCAGAGAAGTCTAGCTCCGACGTAGGGAATCTAGATTTCTCCAACTATGATCAGATCAGATAGCTAGATAATCAGATTCGATTCATCAACCTGTCAATTAAACAAGATGCTCGCACAGGTGTTGATCAGATTAAGCAAAATAAGCAGGTAAAACATTAACAGATTCGTTCTGATTCTAAGATATGCTACCAAACAATTAAGCGAGATCCAGCTCCGACGTAGGGAATCTACACCACACTTAACATTCAAATAGCAATAAGGCATAACCAAAGCTTCCTTTAACTAATCAAGATGAACCTAGCTCCGACGTAGGGAATCTAGACCAAGCATGACAGTCAAAGATTAATCTAAGCGTATTACAAAGATCCAGCTCCGACGTAGGGAATCTACACCAGTGTAATACTCAAAGAACAACTAGATTAAACCACAAAGCAGGATCGGACATAGAACGATGCTGTAAGATAAATATTGCTTGAATCGGACCAAGACCAATGCTCAAAGCCGTTGAAGAAGTAGAATTGATTCACATGGCGTAGATCTAAACCAATCTAGCAACTCCAACAAACCGCAAAGACTACCTTTAGTAACCAAGATTACTCTAGCTCCGACGTAGGGAATCTAGACT
>CM014277.1:76970576-77004021 GCA_004135705.1 Alloteropsis semialata
ACGGTACATTAACTATGCTTATTTTACCCTGATAATCTGGCATGTCCCATGTGATCTATATACAAAAATATCTGAAAGGACAAGGAAGTAAAATTGCATGGTAGATGATTCCGATCAGATTTTCTCATCCAGTTTGTGCACCACTAAATACGGAAGGGTCAGGCTATCCACGCTGCCGCAGCCCTGGCCTTCAGGTCTTCATCTTATGTTCTCGTCTTCCCAGAGATCTTCGTTTCCTGTGAAGCTCAGAAGACTACTGGGGGGCTGAATTTATTTGTCTTCATTTTTCTCTTGCAGCTTCTCGATCAACTCCATCTTGTCAGGTTTTAGCAGGGCTCGGGTTTTTGGTTCCAGCACACAATGATAGTAAAAAAGAAAGAAGAGATTCTCTATTTTTTTATACCCGAAGATCAGCCGAAGCCGAAGGTGGACTCATGTCTCTGATGAGAACCCAAAGTTCATATACTCTTGAAGCCTTGAAGCAAAATTAATTTTCCATGGGTTTTCCCAAATCCGGCTGAGCGGAGGTTATGATTTTTCTCGATCCTTATGCATTGCATCAGATCTAAAATGACAACATCTTGAGGCCCTTTGTGTAGTCTGGATACAATGGCTTGTGCGGTCATGACAGCAACCCAATGGCTGCTCTTTATTCATTTTTATTCCAATTAACACTGAGATTACAACACAAATTGAATACATACCTTGCTGTAGTGCCAGCAGGGAAACACACCATAGAAATGAAAAGGGTAATTAACATGGAACGAAGGTGGACAATTCTACTTTTTGATGCATATTGAGGCAGCAGCCCGCTCAACCACAATGGCAGCTACTTGGTGTACTCAAAGGCCCAAAAGTTGGCATAGATATAGGTGGACTTGACGCTGGTAAAACCGGCGCCCTTGGCGAGCTCCACAAACTCCCTCTCATACCTCTCCTTGCCGTCGGGGGTGTATGCGAGCACGCACACATCCAGGCCGATCAAACCCTGCACGCTGTTTGTCGCGTCCGGGTTCACTGGAAGGATGCACTCGACACTGATGAGCTTGCCGTGGGGTGGCAGCGCATCATAGCAGTTCTTGAACAGCTTCGCACAGCGCTCGTCGCCCCAGCAACTAAGGATCCACTTCATGAGGATGGCATCGCCGGAGGGAACCTTCTGAAACATGTCGCCACCCACATGCTGCACCTGCTCACCGGGGTAGACCGGTGCCTCGGAGATGACATGGGGCAGGTCGAAGTTGATCCCATGAATGCTCGGGTACCTGGTGGTGATGGCGTGGATGGTGGAGCCGAGGCCGCCGCCGACGTCGACGAGGGTGTGGATTCCTTCGAAGCCCGTGTAGAGCTCGAGGAGCTTCTTGGTGAGGATGACGGAGTGCTGCTTCATGGCCTCATTGAAGACGTTGTTGAAGCGCGCATCCGTGCCGGCGTAGTCGAACCAGCATGCCGTCCCGAACGCCCGGTTAAACGGGCTGCCACCCTCAATGACCGCCTCCGTCATGTAGCTCCACGCATGCATGAGGAGCTTGTCAGTGGCGAGAAGGTGGTATGGAGCCATGGAGACACCATCCTCATTGGGGGTGAACCACCTGCACACCGGGGTAGCGCTGTACCGGCGGGACAGGCTGCCGTCCTCGCCCTCCTCCACCACACACGACACGATGTTGTGGGAGGCCAGCAGCCGAAGCATGCGGTCCACCATTGATGGTGCGGCCGGGTTGGCCTTGGACGGCAGCTTTGCCGCCACCTCCTTGGGAGTGAGTGTCTTCCCATCAGCGCCCACAAGGGTCTCCAGCAGTCCCAGCTCGATTGCAGTCCTTAGCGTCATCGGCAGGATGGTCGACGCCACTAGCTGCAGCGCATGCATGCATGTGTCCTCCTCGACGGCCATGTCCATTGCCGTGGTGGAACCCATCTCCCTGATCTCCGGAACTGAAGGTGTGTGGACCTTGTGTTTTGTGAGTAGCTGACTGATAAGATCGATGCGGTGCCAATTGAAGGGGGACGTGGGCAGGGGGTTTATACAGTGCTGATCCTGGCTTCTTTGTTCACCAACCCTGACAAGCTCCAAGCCGATCGATTGTTTATATAAGGTGCCATGCGTAATTAACAATGGAGCAATCGGCTGTGTTTTTTTATCGCAATTTCCCTACGCAACTGTAAAACTTGTTGTCTACATGTTGTCTATTATATTCATGATCTGGTTGCAGTCTCAAACCCCATGTAATTATGATATACGAACTACACAGTTCATCACTGCTACTCCGTGTAAGAGCCAAAATTGGAATAACTCTAAGCATGCCTAGTGGGAGAGTTGTTTCATCTACAAAGATTATGAACATTTGGAATTTAAATGTTACCACACTAGACAAATGCAGTCTGTTGCTTGGGGTAACATATAGAAAGCTACATATGTAAACGAATTGCTTGTTTGCACATATTATTTTAAATACTTCCAAATCTAAGGAAAAGAATTTGATGTACTCTTTGCAGGTTCAATAAGTTATTTCGTCGATAGCTAATGTGGTTTAGTGATGGGTACTTAATACATGGTTGGTACTTATAGAAGTATAGGTGATATAGTTTGTCACGGAAAGAACAAATGGTCAAACATAAGAATGGCAGTGAAAGAAATGCAACACTGTATGCTATATATGTACTAATATGGCTAGGAAAAAAAAATCGAATGTGAGCATAGCAATACCCCAGTATTTGTGTCGCTCTGCACCATTTTAACTTGATATCAAATCCAAATTGGGAACACCTTGATTGACACAACTTTTAAGTTTTAAATAATAAATTAATACTTCCACACGCAACCGAATCAGAGATCCGATCACTGGGTTGGCCTGCGCTATATATTCTTTGGAGATCGGATCTCTGATTGGGTTGCTTGTAAAGTCTGTGATATGTGACATGGAGTGTGATCGTGACGGACAATAACATACCATTATCTATTTGTAACTATACCGTGTTGGTGTCGATGAGAATCTGTTTTGCAGTAAATCAAGATTTGATTGTTTATTCAAATGTGCAGCTTTGCTGATTCCGAGGATTTAGTTATCCCAGATATTCACCACCAAAGCATTGGATCACGAGCAGCATGCATGCAGTTGTAAAATGGAGTCTAGTGAAGCTGCACCAGAGTTTCAGCAGGTGCATGTGTGCGTGATTCTCTATGTCGTGTATTATATGTATGGGCTTGGGCGGAGCTTCATGCTGACCATGGTAGGCAGCAGCGGCCCCCCTTGGCCATTTGTTTCTCTCTCTAGATGTTAAAGATGTTAATGAGTTTAAACTACAAATAATTACCCTAGCTCAGTATATACTTGTCGGGGATAGACCCCCGGGGGTACCCAGAAGGCGGATTGGCCCAACCAGCAGGGGGCGGCCCAATCCGAGTGCTATCGGGCCGACTTGTCAGACTGGAGGGCACCATCGGGAGGTCCACCAGTCGGACAAACCGGATGGGTACGACGGCGCGCAGGACAAGGAAGGAGACGGCGTATCTCGCAAGAAGATCGGAGATCAAGATAAACTAGTCGGAATTCTAGGGAAAGATATCTGTAATCGTTATAGGATCGAATTCTTGTATTCCGGGTAGGTTACGATCTCTAGCCGACTTGTAACTCAAGGCAACCGGACTATATAAGGTGCCTTGGGACCCCCTCCAAAACACAACTACAACACCCGATCATTCAACCTAGGACAGAACCCAACTACGGAGATCCTTCAGGAACTTCATACACAGCAATCCATACACCCAACACAGGACGTAGGGTATTACGTCATCTCGACGGCCCGAACCTGTTCAATCCTTGCATCTTGTGTTACCATCGTCTTGTGATCCTCGATCTGTCCCTCAACAAATCAACAACGTAGGCTACCCTGTGTGGACTGCCGGGCTCATAAATCTGACAGTTGGCGCACCAGGTAGAGGAAGATCGACGAGATCAATCTACAGGCTCGATGGCAGAATTCCAAAACCTATCTCCAATCCTATCAACGGTGGCGGCGCAAAACTCCGAGGAAACAAGGCGTCGGCGGGATCGAGCACTCCGAGCACGTTGCCTGGAGCCGAAGCAAGTCGCACGACCTCCCCCGTCTCGTCCTGCGAGCGCGGCTTGCGTCCAGGCACGTCGCCATCGGTCTTCGCTACGTGCGGGTGCTGGAGCCAAAAAGCTGTCTTGCCTGACATGCCGTTCAGGGAAGATTCTCTCTTATTTTTGCTCCAAGTCCGATCCAAACTCTGCATTGTTGGTAATCCTTAACAAAGATTATTAAATCTATTAATTCTTTCTTCTTATGTGGTGCACGCATGATCATGAATCAACGTCGCGATGGCGCCGTGCACCAGATGAATCGACGCAAAAAGGAACCACGCCGGAGATCACCCTGCACCCACGGATTGACCTGGAGAAAATAACCGCGCTGCCGTATCCAGGCAGGATGAGCGATACTCCTAAAGCAGAGCGCGCGCCGCAGTAGGGCACGAAGAACTCCAACTTCGCCGACATGACGATGACACCAAAGCCACGCTGTTGCACACGCGTCATTGGTGCTGGAGACCCTGGCGGCGGCACAGGTCGTCTCTGAGTCTCCGACGATGATTCTGCAAATCGCCGCGTCCTTCTTCGATGCGGAGAACGAGACCACCAAGGCGCCGACTACTTCCGCTCAATCCATCTACAGATTCGCCGATTACAGAACGCCTAAAGGGATCAGCATGATTCTTGATTTTCTAATATTCTTTCTCTCTCGTTTCCTGAATACGCATGCATGAACACTCTAATTATTTTCTAATCTATCTCTCTCATCTTCGAGTATGCATGCATGGAGCATCTGACTTTTTCTAATCTCCTTTTCTCTTGCTCACGTTTATGTGCAAGTACGGATGGCCGAGTACCTGAGTACATGCACGCGATGGATGGCCGAGTACTCGAGGACGAGCCTGCCACCTCGTTGGCCGATGCAAACAACCTCGAGAGTCCCGGCTTTGCTGCGAGCTGCTGATAGCATGAAGGTCCAACTGCGCAGACCTTGTCCGCCGCTATGGATTGATGCCGTGCCGCAGGACACGCCTTTTGATTGCATCGCCGACAGCAGCGGAACGACTTCAACACGTGTTACAACGCTGATCCACACCATCGTGACTGACTCCGCCAGCATTGATACTCTGAAAACGCCGACTCCACAGTGCTCTACTCCAAATCCAACTCCAGGACGCTCGCTGACAAGCCGAGTACCTTAGCAGATGCTGCTACACTGAACTCCGCCATACCGCTCGCCAACGACAGCTGCGACAACTCAAAAGCCGACTCTAGTTGGGAACAAATCTCGACTGGTTGACTTCATCGATAACTATCTACTCGGCCATGACGAATGACGCACGGGGGCTTCGCAGCCCACAAGCGAAGATGACACGCCAATTCTCCAACTCTGACATAAATCAAGCTAAGTCATATTTAAATACTTTTTACAATATTTCTCGGTCACCGCATTTTGCCATATTTCACCGTAATCATCGCCGACTACCTTTGGTCTGTTCCCGACTGCTTATACAGCCCGAGTGCTACACAAACAGTCAGGACGGCCAACGGTCACATACTGCATTTTTCTCCATCGTTCATTTCTTTTTCCACTCTTGTACAAGTCGCTAAAGTACTTGGGAAGCACACGCCTTAATCCGTGAAGCCTCGACTCTTCCGTACGCCTACGTTACTACGCGTGCATGCGGCCCAGCTCCCTGCGCTATGGACTACGGCTATCGGGGATCAGGTGCATAAACGTAACAGGATAACTACCCGAGGAAATTAATAGACTTAAAGAGTTGGAAGTAGAAATTCTATTACATACAACGCCGAATGTTTTTCTCCAGAATTAGTATTTGCCACACCATATACTACCTATCCTTCATATCTTCATTGCAGGGCACAGGTTTGGATCCCGAGCTTGCCTGTTACGCTCGGGGGCTGGACCACTCCGGCATCGCCGCCAGCTGAGTACTCGAGTCAGCCAGTACTCAGGCTGGTACTACACTCCACGATGGTCGCTAGCCAAGTGCTTTCCAGCACTCGGGCTGGCGCTACACTCCACAAGGATCGCTAGCTGAGTGCTTTTGAGTACTGGGCTGGCGCTACCGCATGACGAGGAAGACGAAGATTTGACGGACCCTCGGCTACTCGGCGTGCTTCGGCTCTCAGGCTCGGGGGCTGGCGCCGGGACGACTACTCGGCGTTCTCAGCCCTCACACTCGGGGGCTGGCGTCGGGACGACTACTCGGCGTTCTCAGCCCTCACGCTCGGGGGCTGGCGCCGGGACGACCACTCGGCGTGCTCAGCCCTCACGCTCGGGGGCTGGCGCCGGGACGACTACTCGGCGTGCTCAGCCCTCACGCTCGGGGTCGGCGTGCTCAGCCCTCACGCTCGGGGGCTGGCGCCGGGACGACTACTCGGCGTGCTCAGCCCTCACGCTCGGGGGCTGGCGCCGGGACGACTACTCGGCGTGCCCAGCCCTCACGCTCGGGGGCTGGCGCCGGGACGACTACTCGGCGTGCTCAGCCCTCACGCTCGGGGGCTGGCGCCGGGACGACTACTCGGCGTGCTCAGCCCTCACGCTCGGGGGCTGGCGCCAGGACGACTACTCGGCGTGCCTCAGCCCTCACGCTCGGGGGCTGGCGCCGGGACGACTACTCGCCGCGCTTGCCCGCCGAGTCCTCACGCTCGGGGGCTGGCGCCGGGACGACTACTCGGCGCGCCTCGGCCCTCACGCTCGAGGGCTGGCGCCGGGACGACTACTCGGCGTGCTCAGCCCTCACGCTCGGGGGCTGGCGCCGGGACGACTACTCGGCGTGCTCAGCCCTCACGCTCGGGGGCTGGCGCCGGGACGACCACTCGGCGTGCTCGGCCCTCACGCTCGGGGGCTGGCGCCGGGACGACTACTCGGCGTGCTCAGCCCTCACGCTCGGGGGCTGGCGCCGGGACGACTACTCGGCGTGCTCAGCCCTCACGCTCGGGGGCTGGCGCCGGGACGACTACTCGGCGAGCTCAGCCCTCACGCTCGGGGGCTGGCGCCGGGACGACTACTCGGCGTGCTCAGCCCTCACGCTCGGGGGCTGGCGCCGGGACGACTGCTCGCCGCGCTTGCCCGCCGAGTCCTCACGCTCGGGGGCTGGCGCCGGGACGACTACTCGGCGTGCCTCGGCCCTCACGCTCGGGGGCTGGCGCCGGGACGACCTGTCGGCACGCTTGACCCTCATGTTTAGGGGGCAGGCTGCCGAAACTAACGCCGGATGACTTAGTCAGACGCTCCTCGAATAAGCCTTGAGCCGATTCCTACGGAATCGCCTTAAGGCTCGGGGGCTACGGCCAACGGACGCACCTCGCGGCGCATCCGTTGCAGACGGCTCTCTTTTCTCTCCAGTATCACGCGGTTTTGCTTCCAACCGCAGCAAGCTCGAAGCTCAGCAGATAGCACGACCTCGCCGAGTTGTCGTTCAACCACGTACTACTCGGGGGCTTGTCGGGGATAGACCCCCGGGGGTACCCAGAAGGCGGATTGGCCCAACCAGCAGGGGGCGGCCCAATCCGAGTGCTATCGGGCCGACTTGTCAGACTGGAGGGCCTACCATCGGGAGGTCCACCAGTCGGACAAACCGGATGGGTACGACGGCGCGCGGGACAAGGAAGGAGACGGCGTATCTCGCAAGAAGATCGGAGATCAAGATAAACTAGTCGGAATTCTAGGGAAAGATATCTGTAATCGTTATAGGATCGAATCCTTGTATTTCGGGTAGGTTACGATCTCTAGCCGACTTGTAACTCAAGGCAACCGGACTATATAAGGTGCCTTGGGACCCCTCTCCAAAACACAACTACAACACCCGATCATTCAACTTAGGACAGAACCCAACTACGGAGATCCTTCAGGAACTTCATATACAGCAATCCATACACCCAACACAGGATGTAGGGTATTACGTCATCTCGACGGCCCGAACCTGTTCAATCCTTGCGTCTTGTGTTACCATCATCTTGTGATCGTCGATCTGTCTCTCAACAAATCAACCACGTAGACTACCCTGTGTGGACTGCCGGGCTCATAAATCCGACAATACTTAGCACCGGCCCCCCCTGATAATAAGCTGAAGCTCCCCCACCGTGTGAGAAACATTCTGATAGATCTTGAGTTCGTGCTAAGTCAAAAATACTCTTAGTTTGACCAAGATAGCAATAAGATATCAGGAGTGTTAAAATCTACCACATCAAAGAAATATATTTAATTTCTAATAATTATCATTTGATATAGTAAATATTGTTGTTTTATAAACTTTTTTGAATTTGGAATAGCTTGACTTAGAACAAATGTAGAATCTCGTATGTTCAACGATGGGGTAGTAGAGAGCTGGCAACACAGAATCCAAAATAATAGTTGCAAAATACCCAATGGTCCAGTAAAAAGTTTGTTCAAATTATTTATTTTTAAACCATTATCATCATGATTAGAGGATTTGGAAGAGGATATGACAAATCCAAAAAATGCCGGGGCATTATGAACCTGTCAAACTTTTTCAACATTTCTTGGGACCAAAAATCTGATAATTCCCAGTTACAGCTCAAGCCCGGTGGAGGTTGGGACAGACAGCTACATCTACGTTTTGGTAATCGCAATTAGGAACTAACGGTAGAATCTGTTAAATATGTGCTCGCCTTTTTACAGACGCTGAGACACGAATTATAGATAATACATTGTGCACAAATAGAGACATGAAGTGCAATGTTTTGTATAACTCATGGAAAACTTTGTAATTTGTGAATTACTTACCAAAAAACTATCTTATAAATCCCAATAATTTTTTACGTGTAATAGACTACATGTTCATTGGTGCGAAGAAGTTTGATGATTTTTTGAAATGATCCAAACGGTATAATAATAATATAAACAAACTTTTTAAAAATTAAAAAGCAGATACAGGAGAACATTTGTAGGGGCAGATGACACCCCCACCCACTCCTATAAATGCTTATGAACAACAATACAGAAGAATATCATATGCTATGTATACACATGCAACGATGTAGTGTACTCCCTCCGTCCCAAAATAAATGACGTTTTAGCTTTCCTAAATACACTCATTTTGTTATGTATCTGGACATAGTATATATCTGGATACATATCAAAACAAGTGTACCTAGGAAAGCTAAAACGTCATTTATTTTGGGACAGAGGGAGTAGTGTAGAAGGCGGGAACGCGGGAGGCTTCAAGTCAAGGGCTCGAAACCTGGTAGACACATATGGTCATATGTGTCCAAAACACCCATAGCTGAGGTAGCAAAATATTTTGTTCAATAGATGGCGATGATGGGATGTAGGAACTGCCTTAGCATGTACTATTAAACACCAGGCCTAGCCCCAAATATTTTGTCCATGGAATACTAGTCATATGCTTGGTCTGCGGCTGTAGCACTTCTGTTGGAACAAAATACTCCGCATGGTTTACAGAGTATATTACTACTACTCTTTTTTTGTATGTTGGCATGCAGATCACTGGATCGTCTTATGTTGTCTTGGAATCGACTAGTGATGGTGTTGCACTAGATGGCCACTGCAATGAGCGTCTCGAAGGCGCAAACAGAATTGCAATGGAAGCCCGCAACCAGCACAATGGAAGCCATGCATCTATTTGAAGGTGTCAGTTGCTTTACAAAAAGGATAGCAGTTGGTATCTTTTGAAGTGTTTGCCTTTGGATACATTTAGTAGGTTTGTAGGAGATACACTTACTTTTGGGAAGGCATGTGACAATTGCATTGATTCCAAATATTTAGATATCTCTGTAGATATATGTATGATGTATCTGATTCTTAAAGTCAAGCTATTTGTATGATTGAGCTGTGATGTGTCGTAAGTTGAATATTCTATGAATGATTCAAATTTAATTTGAGCTAATGTTGCTCATAATAAATTATCCTGTCTATTCTATGAATGATCCTGATTTAATTTGAGCTAATGTTGCCTATAATAATTATTATCCTGTTGGCCGATCAATAATTACTGTTCAAAAGAAACTGACAAGCATCAATGTATTTCCTTGTCGTATATAAAAGCGACAGAAGTAAGACATGACAAGGAAATGAATTTTTTTGACGGTACATGGGGTTTTCCCTGTCGTTTTTTTGCTAGGGAAAAAAATTTCAAACCTGACGGAAGACATTTTCCCTGTGCGTGGTAAACTGTCAGGGAAATGCAGCCACCGCCAGGGAAATCGAAAACTGACAGGCAATTTTCAATTTCCGTCGCTCTATCCCTGTCGATAAATTTTCTGTCGGTTTCGTATTTTTCTATCGGTTTTGGCTTTTTCTTGTGTGTTTTACCTATTTCCCTGTTGGCTATTCAACCGTCAGGGAAAATCCAGTTTCCAGCAATGAGTGTAATGCTCTGGAAGACGAGATTGAAGGGAGAGTGGCAAATGGGAGCACGGTGCCGTGTAAAACGTGCAAGTTGACAAACACAGAGTCAGAGATAAATCTTCACCAAATCTCCACTAGCTAGCTGGTCAGGCAAAGTGTATAGTTTCATTGACTGCGTACAAAGTGTATGTATACTACGGTGATATGGTGATTCGGTGCATATTTATATATTGCCTTATTTATTTGCGAAAGATCAGAACAGACCTAGACGTTCACACATACATGCATACCCACCCATATGAACACACGCAAATCCTACCTTTACGAGCACCTCCGGCAAACTGGGCTCGCAAATCCTCTCCCTACAAGCACCTCCGGCAAACTGGGCCGTCTGTTCTGGTCTTGAGATTGACGAAGTCACCACATACGCCTCATTATTGACGGGCACATCGCTTACCACCAAAAAATAACGCCGCTTAAAATCTAGAATAAATCTAGAAAAATGCGACACCCATGTTGAGTTGAAGACTCGAACCCGGGTGAGCAGGTTCCACCACAAGGAATCTAACCAACCAAGCTACATTTAGTTCGCATAAATATTGCCTTACCATGGGTGACACTTGACTTGTTGGATGCTGGAGCATCGAATTGGAGATTTATTTTTTGCGTTCCTATACAAATATTGCAGGGTACGAGCATGGGTAACGTACGCGCACATTGCAAACATAACAAGTGCCCGGCCAGCTCTAATTGGGCTAAAATGGATCACAAATTTTATCTTGATCCGAATTTGATGGGCCTAAACAAATCAAATTCTTGCAGGGCCTGGGCTGAGATATTTCGAAACTGCTGCCTGCAGTTTCATCTTCCTTCTCGTAAAAAGAAAATAAATGAAACTCGAGCTCCAAAAAGAAGAAATGAACCGAAACTGGGCAGGCGTTTCGTGAGGAGGGCACTACGTGGATTAGTTGTGTTGTGCTGCTGTACGTTGTTGTATTCCTCATAAGTTCTTCTTTGATATCCCAACTCCTGCCTCTTCCTTTGAAAAAATCTCTCTGGAGATCAACTATATATGTGCTGAAATAATGCAACAAAAGCTCATTATCTGAAAACTACAATCAATGAAAACTATATAGTTCCTATTTAAGCTAGCGAGCCTCTGTCTGAATGTGTTTATGTACTGGCCGGCGAGCAGCTCGCAGCAGCTGCCGCATAGGGGTGGTAAAGGGCCTAAAAATTTAGCCTACTAGTTTTAAGGATAGGGCTGGATAAAGGCCAGGCTAAAATACTATATATTTTTGAACTAGAATTAATTAAGACCAAATTAGATTGTGAAGGAGACATAAGGGTCACGATGATGGATTACCACCACATCCATCTTTCCGGCTACTAATGAAGACACAATTAAATGGGCAGAGGTATTGTACTGCTCTGCTAGATGTCTCGCATTAAAATGGCCGTAAATTTGTGGATTCTTAATTGTAAGCGTGTGGTTGCAACTGGTAACTCGCAACCCCATCCGTCCCGTTAAAGCCCAACGATTCAAGCAATTTCAGATAATATGGTCGTATCAACTAATTCTTTTCTTTTATTGAACACATTACAAACTCAGATAGCATATGGTGATATGCCTCTATGATTTCACACACGTACACTCTTATTCTTATGAACGCCTCATTCATTTGTCCATAGAGGTTTTGTTAGCACAATACACTACTGAATATTTTGGCAAGCTATATGAAAATCACACTGGAACATAATTTATATATAAGGTTATTTTGTTTGTATGAAAAGTACTAATAACAGTAGAAAGTTTTTATCTTTTTAGACTCCTTGACTTGACTCCTGTCGTGATACTTCGCTTCTCTTAGATTGGACATGGAGATAGAATTTAATTTGGCATGGTATTATTGTCATGGCATTTTGTCGAAGAAATCCGCTGGCGGTGGAGGGAGGGATGTGCCCTCCGTAGGCCCATCCTCCACAATGAACACTGCTGACATGCCCATAGACAAGTGGAACTCAAAGTGGCAATGAATGAACCAAGCCCCTGTACGTGTGCCATACAAAACAAATAATACATATTAGAGATCCCTGCAGTCCAACTAACGCAAATTTGTAAATGCATATCTAAAGATTTTATTTTTATTTGGTCGCTTATTTGCACTCCTTTCTTGAAACTACATGTACTCCTTCCGTTTAAAATTATTAAAGTCATTCTGTCTTTTCTAATTACGTTGCTTTTGCTATATTCTAAACATAGCATATATTTATGTTCATAGTAAAAACCTAGAACGATTTATAATTTGAAACGGATGGAGTAATATCTAGACGAAGAAAAGCACATTGATCTTATATATGCGTACCTGGATTATCCGCCACAAATCGGATGGCTGCCCACCCAAGACTAGGGACGAGGACGGTGTTCCTCTTCGGTGGGTTCACTAGGTTGTAGCTCGCCACATCCCTGGCAGCGTCATAGTTTCCAAGCCCTTGCGCGAGCACGAACATGTCATGGCCATGGAGGTGCATGGGGTTGGAGTCACCCTGCAGCATTGCCGTGCTCTGGAACACCACGTCCACGGTGGTGCCGTGCTTAAACCTCCGCACCAGCGTCGCCCTGGACGTTGGCTCCAGCCGCATCTCCTCAGGTCCGAACGGTGTCAAGGCGATGTCGGTGTAGTTAAACGCCCTCGGCGGCTGGCCATCAAGCGTCCGCTGCGCCGCCGTGCCTGTGCCGACGGCGTGGTGGTAGTGGTAGTAGTGCGCTTCGAGGAGCGGAGTCGCCGTCGCGGCGGGGAGGTGGAAGGAGACGTTGTTCATGTTCGCCACCATGATGATCTCCGGACTGTCCCCTCTCTTGCAGGACAGGCCGCCTCGCCGGCAGATGGAGCCCAGGCTTAGCGTGACGAATAGGCTCTCGTCGGCACGCGCCGGCACCTGCGCGCGCCGGCGGTGGCGCAGGCCGGTCAGGTTGCCGTGGAAGTAGAAGGACGTGATCATGTCGTGCTTGCGAGGCATCTCAGGCGCCACGGCAGGCACGCCGCCATGGCTGGAGTCCCTGGTGCTTGTGTACTGCACCGTGGCTCTTGTGGTGTACTCCGGCGTCTGGGTATCGGGCGGAGGCGGCTGAATGGGCATGGCGACCATGTAGTACCCGCCAGGGGCTGCGTCAGCGACGATGAGGGCATCCACCGTCTCGCCGGGCGCGATAGCGATCACGTCCGTGGTGTAGGGGGTCACGTAGTTGGCATCGGCGGCGACCACCGTGAATTTGTGCCCGGCGATCTTGAGGTAGTACGCGGAGAAGAGCGCAGCGTTAATGACTCGCAGCAGGTACGTCTGGCCAGGCTCCACGTCCAGCACGTATCCTTCTTCGACGACGCCTTCAATTCAGAGTTGAAAAGCCACTCATTCAATAAAATGAAATGCATATTCATGGACATGTAGGTATGTGATACTGGTTTTCAGAGAATGACGCAGCGTTCACAATACGAGTGTGACTTTTGGTATAAATATTTATATGACATAACAAAAGCAAAGTTTTATTTATAATCAAAATGATTGACTCTAGCTATATATAGGTGAACTTCCCACCCTTCTGTACCAGTTTACGGTCGGTGTATGCAACTTAATATGTTATCAAGTCTCGATGTCTCGAGTTCGAATCTTCTATGACATAATTAATAAAATAATGATTATTGCTTTGTTACTGTTCCAAGTCTAAAAAACACAAGGAACCCTCCACATGAATGATATAATATTGAAGTATAGGTACGTGAATTACTTCGATACTTTGAGTTGTATATGCACTGTCAACCTCAAATTGCGACTTATAGGACTTGAGTAGTATAGCTAAGATCTAATTACCAGAGCAATTGAAGAGATCTCCAAGCTTGCCGTTGATTGTGGACCCACTTGGGTAATCATCAAAGAAACCATTATTGGTCATGTTCCTGTCCACCTGTGCAAGGTCCTTCTCCCACCACTCCCCTGCCATGCCATGCCATGCACCACAACACCAGCAGCTCAGCTCAGAAATTTTGCTATCCATGTTCTGCTCATATATATACACTTAAATGATAATGAAATGCACGTACCTATGACAATGGGGATCTCCCTATGAGGTTTAGGAAATGGATATGATGAGCCGGCCCCGTGTTTGGGCCGTATGACCAAAGCGCCGTGCACCGTTGCGCGGAGGAAGGCATCATGAGCGTGCCACCACAGGGTGCCTTCCTGCCCAGCGACATGGAACCTGTAGGTGAAATTGTGGTTGGGCAGGACTGGGCGTTGGGTGATCATTGGCACCCCATCGTTCCAACAGTTTAGTAACTGCAACACTCCATGCCTACGGAAACGATGTATTATACTCATGGATTCTTGTTTTTCTTAATATGAATAATATATAAGATACCCTTGGGCATCATTTGTGAAACAAATACTATACGAAACATGCTTCGAAAAAAATACTGTATGAAACAGATAGCATCATCGGTTTTGCTCTATTTCTCAAGTGCTGGAACCTGGAAAATAAAACTTATTCTCCATTTTATATACGTGGTAGGAATCAACTGACTGAAGGATTTCAGATATAGCACTATGAATATACATAAACATATATTATTTTAAATTGAGTTGAGTTATATATTATAATAATAATTCATATAACCCACACGTTTTTGCATAGGAAGATGAAAATTGATACGAACAAATGACTCACAAAATATAAGCTGTCTGGTAGAGAGAGTATAATTGAATTACCAATGGATTGTTAAGTTGTAAGGCGACTCGTTGACAACATGGATGGTCACCGAGTCTCCCTCGGTGACCTCTATTGCCGGCCCAGGGAGCTGCCCGTTCACCACTGTCACGAGCACCTCGTTGCACAGGTGCGTCATATTCACCTGGCTCACCTGCTCAGTTCCACGAATGCCAACAATTAACACTTCAACACCAAATACCACTACGAGCGAGAGAAATAGTTCTCATGATTACCGCGAACGTGTGCTCAATGGATGCCGATGGTATGGCCGTCGCCGAGAGGAAGATGGAGACAGCAACAATGGCAGCAATAACCGAGATGATGGAGCTCTGGCGTTTCATTGTTTTCAGCTTTGCCTAGCTTATTTAGTTTACTCTTGAGTGTGTATACATATGACAGGATATATGTTTGAGCCGAATATATAGCAGTGCAGACATGGTAGCGTAATCAGGAAGCAACAGCATATGTAAGAATAAAATAAATCCGAACATGGTCCAATCTAAGTTGTAGTTATGTGCGTAATCACATTTGATTTTGGAGTTCAGCTTTACGGGGCTATGTAATTATACCTGATGATGTGGTGCCACCCAATCACTGCCTTGTCTCAAGGATCATCCCTATAACCTTTTTTTTTTTTGCGAAAATCCTATAACATATTAATATCAACAAAACTGAAAGCACTAAGTAGACCATGTATCTGGTGATTTGTATTAACCAGTTTAGTAGTACACACATGTCTTAACTATCACCGTGGTTATTCTAAAAAAAAACTATCACCGTGGTTGGAATCCTTCACAAATTGCATGCTATAATGCACATATTCGGCTTTATTGGCACCTCAAACCCAATTGGTGATCAACATGATCAACAAATATATTGCTATAATAGGAGGTGCCTTCATTGGCGTCGTCATTTGTTGCTTTCAACTCTTCCTAAGAATCCAGATCTCTACATTAATTTAAAATTGAGTACCATAAGCGTCATATCACTCCCGGTTTTTCAAGAACCAGTTGTGAACATCACAACTGGTTCAGTAGTGACACAGCCAGAAGTGGCTGCACCGCCAATAACCAAATTTGTAACCAGTTGGTGAGATGAGTTGGTTGTGATGGCTCTGGGTCACCCAGTTTTTTATTCACAACTGGGAGTGAAAAGCACCCTAACACAACCGGTGCCTTGTTCTCAAATCTCTACTGTGCCTTGTTCTCTACGGTACGTACTGGTGCCTTGTTCTCTACTGTGCAGAAATTTTCCTATATATGGCTTGGCTACGTTGTCCTATGGTTTGGATTCCTAGAAGCTTTCCTATGACTAGGGATCTCTCTAGTACCAAGTACTAGAGCATGCTTAATTGGGTAGATCCTTTAGCCAATTTTTTTTCATGTAGATCCTTAGAAATTTCACTATGGCATGGATCAACACAATTTTAATTGCAGGTTGCACTACGGGAAAACCGATTTTTGCCGTGCGCCTGAAACTTTGCCGTGCGCATTTTATCGGGCGCACGGAAAAGAGGTTCTTTACCGTGCGCTTTTTATAGGACGCACGGCGAATAAAAAGCGCACGGCAAATTCGTTGTTTGCCGTGCGTTTTTTTTTGGCGCACGGCAAACTCATCATTTGCCGTGCGCTTTGCGCTGCCGCACGGCAAAGTTTTTGTTTATAATTATACTTAATTTATAATAATTATCAAACAAGTTTGAAAAATTTCTGAAAATTAACACAAAATAAGTTATGTAGTCTATTGCTTATAGAAAAAGTTTTGAAGTCAAAACTCAATTTGAATGTCACGTCACCTACAAATCTAACCATATACTTCTTAACTCTATGAAATTTCATCGGAGATGTTTCGATTTGTAAGCATCATACGTGACAAAATGTTCAAAACTCATTCAAATTTTTACTACAGCCTTCATATATGATATCATGAGATATTGACAAATCTCATAATTTTCAAACTTTATTTGCATTTTTTAGAATTTTTAAATCATTTGGACACACGATCATGGTCGTGTTTCCTGGTCAAGATGTTCAAAATTTCTTTTGATTTCATGAAAAAGGTCTTAAATTGGGCTAAATAACATGAATATCATTTTTCCACTCATTTTATTCTATTATTTGAATCACTTTTAGTTCAAATTTGATTTGATTCAAAATCTTTGCCGTGCGCAAATAAAAAAGCGCACGGCAAACTCTTTAGTTTGCCGTGCGTCGCAAAAAAGCGCACGGCAAACCCATTCTTTGCCGAGCGTCGGCAGAGCAACGCACGGCAATAACCACGGGCCCACTCACCCACCGCACTGGCCTCCGCGCAATAAAGCAGCGAGAACGGCAATATCTGCTCGATCCACCGCGTTTACCTGGTTTAGTGTTAAATTACTCGAAACCAAACAAAAGAAAAAGAGACGCCGAACCAAAACCGAAAGCCAAAGCAGACCACCCAAGCACAGGCCAAAGGCAAAGGGATCTCCCGAATCCATTCGAGGCCTCCGCGTCGGGCCCGCCCTCCGCGTGCGCCGCCGGCATATTGGGTTTCACCGTCGCCGCTGCCCCCCGGCGATGGACCCAGCGGCGGGGGGTTCCCTCGATCGCCGGGGGAACGGACCGGGCGCTAGCGCCGCGCCTTCCGGCCTTCGCCGCTACGGCCTCAACTTCTCCGCCTCCAGCCTCCTGCAGGCTCCCCTCGCGGCGCTCCTCGAGTACTCCGGCGTCGTCCCCTCCGGCCCCGCCCCGCAGGCGGTGCACCACCCGTACGCGGCGCCCTCTTCGCCGTCGTCAGCGTCCGAGGTCGACGGCCTCCTCTCCGCCCCGGCAGCCGGAGACGGCGAGGTCTCGATCCGGATCCAGGGCGGCCCCGGCGACTCGGAGGCTGCCGGTGGGGCGGCCGTAGGGACCTCGTCCGCCGCCATCGCGCTGGCCTCGGCGCCATCGAGATCCGCCTCCGCGGGAGGAAAGGGGGAGAGGGAAAGACGGGCGCCACCGCCGACTTGCGCCGGCCTGCTGCAGGGGCCTCACCGCCGACCAGATCCAGCGGCCACGACCCGAGCTCGACGCGTCGGAACTCCGCCGGAGGAAGAGCGCGGCGGCGGCGGCTGCGCCCGAGCTCGGCCTCGTCTTCCTGTCGGCGGCGGCGGAGGCGCCGGATCCGGCGGTGCGCCGCCTCTCCTTCCTCCTCACCTGTACATGGCCTAGGTTCTCTCTCTCTCATCTCCCTTTTTTCCACAGGTGGCCGGGGCGGCGACGTGGGGTGTGGCAGGGGCCGGACGGCGGTGGCGGTGGATGTGGTGGCGGGCCGGACGGCGGCGGCGGCAGTGGATGGCGTGGATGGCAGTGGATTTTTTTTATTATTTTGTGAAATGTTTGCCGTGTGTCGGTTCTGGCGCACGGCAAAGGGTTCGCCGTGCGCCCCGACAAACGGCGCACGGCAAAGTTCCCTTTGCCGGGCAAATCGCTGCCGTGCGACCTTTGCCGTGCGCACCGGCCAAAAACGCACGGCAAAGAGTTTGCTGTGCGTTTTTTTGGTCTTTGCCGTGCGCCGCCGGCGCACGGCAAATAATCTGGTTCCGGTAGTGAATTGAAAGAACGCTTATTTTTTGTATCCAAGTGATAGTAAAAATTGGGGCCTGGGGAGATCTCACCCATGAGATGGTGCTTTGCTCTATGACCATGATAATTACAAGAGATTTGAAAAACACGTTGAAGTTTGATTTGGCACCCAGGTCAATCCTTGATTTGGTGTGAGCCGCTCCCGGACTTTGTAACTAAAGTTCTGCATTGGGATCTGGCTGAAGCCCAGATGACATAAACTGAGAGCTTGAGCTCTTTTGATAAGAAAAAATAGTGATGTATGCCACAGATACCTATGGTGAAGGTCAAGGAAAAGAAAGATGCACAGCGTTATGGAGACGGCGTTACCAGTTGACCATGCATCGCATGAATCATAAATAAACCTCATGTCTTTCTTTGATTCAAAGAACTGAAATTTTAAATCTCTTTTGTATACGCCACGCATGTGCAGTCCAGGCAAGTATTACTTAAGAATTGTTGATACAATCTAAAAGCATATGATCTTCCGTCAGTTACTACTATATTGGAAGAAAATTCCATGATGTAAATGACGCGATGCATTTCAGTGGAGTAAAATAGAGAAATGAACTCAAATCTTAAATGATAGACAGAGCAGAAAGATGAACAATAATGCATTGGATTGGCAAGATTATTCTTTGTCTCAGTGTCAATATCTCGTTGTCAGGACTTTGGTTGAACTCGTGGCAGTTGACACTCTTCCGAGCAAGCCCACCAATCTCAAGGCCGTAGCGGCGGCACAAAGCAGCAGCCAATAAAATATGGATAAATCGGGAGGAATCAGGTCAAAGTAAAGGTTATCTGCGTGATCAGTTTTTGATGTCATCTTATTAGCTCCAAAGAATCCTCAGCTCAGTCATTCTGCAACTTTATCTTCGTTTTACTTTAAAACTAGATCGATCAATGTGTAGTTAGTGAGAATCAAATCAGATTCTATACAAACTTTTTAGCCTCAAGGGACTACAAAACTACACTAGTTGGCTGCAGATGGCAAAGACTTTAGACGTCTTGCTGCTCACCTTTCTCTGTCTAGGTTAGTCAAACGCTACCAACCACTACCAACCAAAACGTTAGTCAAACGCTGACTTCCTCAGCTTCGACGTCTACGTGCGGCGTTTGTCCTCCCTTTGGCAGACACCGTACAATACAAGATGTCTGTATGCATGCGCTTGTCCTATACTTCAACATGGATGTTTGATGTTTCACTTATTCAGGTCGGGATTTGCGATTGGAAGATCTAGTTACTTCGTCTTCTTTGACTTTAATTGTTTCAAGGGAAAGAAAAAAGAGAGCTGACTTTCAGCAGCTATATATGTCTCGATGCAGGAATGCATGCCGGTACCCCTCTGTTCCAAATTGCAGGTCATTTTGGCTTTTCAAGTTACTTTTGCCATGTACCTAAATATATACATATGTCTGGATGTATGCCAAAAGTCATAAATCTTATAAAGCTGAACGATTTATGATTTGAAATGGAGAGAGTAGTTAATTAACAGTGCATTTTGACTTGTTTATTTCATTTCAGCGAGATTGCAGTGGGGAAGAATCCCGGTAGCTTTTTATGAGTTCAGATTGATAATATGGTAGGTTGATATATTAAGGCATTAAGGCAGAATGGATCGTGCCGTGCTGGTTAATTTTGGCATGTCACCTGGTCAAATATTGTGACACATACGTAGCCTGCGTTGCTCCACATTAGTACGTAACCAATGTCACCGATGGTTAATTTTGACATGTCACGTGGTCAAATAGTGTGACATACATAGGCTGCATGACGGAACCAGCACAAAATTTCACGCTGCTAACTCATCATACGCACCTTTCTAAATTGACGCTTCATTGTACTTGGATGCTTCATTTAATCAAGTGTGTGTTGGCATGGATGTGTTCTCAGCACTGATTTCGTGACTATGTGCCCGTCTACTGTAGGGTGGTATGCTAGACACAGTGTAGAAGGATTGCAGCTTTTTCCAAATTTTTTGCTAAAGTTTGCCTAAAATTTAAAATTTTCAGTCCCCTCCAGTACTTTCTATTGAACCCTATGCAGAACACTAGCCATAGCTGAAGAAGAGGAAGAAGAAATAGAGGAGGGAGAAGAAGAGAAAGAGAGAAGAGAGGAGGAAGAAGATGAAATGAGTCCCCCACTCCTCCCTCCATCTGAATTCTAGATTCGCCACTGTGTTGTGTTGTGTTTGGTATTTTTGACATCTGATTTTCCTCCACGTGGGAGCACTGGGTGGCAGGTGTCACAAAGTTTCTGATACAACTGGGTCGAGAAACCGGACCACGGAACGTAGATTGACTGACATCTTCCGAATTTTTGGTATGAGGGGATATACCTCATTAGAATAATGGTATAAGACTTGGGAACCTGGACCAATTATTTTTGTGATGATGTATAGCTCGGGGAGGTATGCATGCGTGCTGTCACCTAGGTGGGAAAAATAAGGAACATGAAAATTAGGCTGTTTTGGCATGGTTTCTGTCACACCCGATTTTAAGGACAAAATCGAATGCATCGCATATGTGTGCCAGGATCCGTTCATCACACATATATTGACGTCATCAGTGAATATATCAAAAGATAGTGTACAAAAGCGAACAAAAGAGAGTACATAACTTTATTACACTCATCGATATTAGACTCGAAGGTCTTAAACGTTCACCGACAACCTAAAACGATAAAACAGCTTCTCGACTCCATCCACAGGCACTTACTGGTTGACGCGCCTAGAACTCATCGTAGTCACTGTAGTACTCCACTTCATTATTTTCTTCTGAACAACTGTTATTTAGCAAAGGTCAGTACACTTATGGTTGGTGCTCAACAAGTGGGGGAAATATGCAAGGCCATCAAAGGGGGTTTAGGCTCATGCGGTTAGCATTTTTAGTTGATCAAATTTTATTAGCAAGCACCTATTTACTAGATGTAAGTTTATACCAACCCAAAATTAAGCAGGATAACTAAATTATTCCACAAAAGAGACCAAGAACCATAAGTTCAATCATATTTAAGTTCAATTATCATGTGAGGGTCCAAGCCGCTCTTAACCGTGAGCACAGCTAATATATCAGTTTTACACTCTGCAGAGGTTGTACACTTTCCCCACAGCTCGTGTTCCCCTTGTCGCTCGGGTTTGCAAGGCCCTTAAACACTTTCTTTGGTGAGTGGCGAGGGTTCACTATGAAGCCTTTACAAAGACACAAAGCCAACTAGCGGCCCGCTAGAGTTTTAGCCACGGTGAGGCCCGTAACCCTCCCTAATGAGACCGTACCTTAGCAAAGGCTACTCCTCCAAGAGGACCGGGCTATGACCCCTCACCGTCCCCCTTCTTGCTCTTTCGGTAAGGCCACTAGCCAACCTCACGTCTAATTAATTAGGTTCAGAGCCATGTGACACTGTGGTTGCACTGTTTTCTTGGGTGGTTCTCCATATTTCAATTAATCATGATGATCTTGTAATTAAGCAAGTGTATAGTAATATAATAAAATCATGATTAACATTTGTATAAGATTAATAGAACCAATCCAAGTATAAGCAAGCTAAGCATTTCTACCCATGTCATAACCAGGTGATTCAAGGTTCAAGGCAAAAAGTCTGGTCATGTCCTAATAGGTGACCCATCAAAATTAATGCAATAACAGTAAAGTAAATGTGAATTGTATGATGTTACTGGGACAAAATAAGAATCATGTAGAGGGAGGCCACTTGCCTTCCTCAACAAACTGCTGCTGATCCTCCTCGTACAGTTGCTGCTCCTCTCCTTCCTCAAATGACACGTTCTCTAAACGATCACACAAAGCAATACAACAAAATAAATCAAAACAATACAACAAACAGTACTGAAAACATAGAACAAACACCTAAATCTATAGAGCATGCAGAGACGATCGCGTGGCCGCGAAAATCGCCCAAAACGAATTTAAAATGACGAAGCTACACTAATTACAAGGTTGCAGGGACTAATATGCAATTAAACCTAAAGTTTGCGTACTATTTTGAATAAAACTGAGGGCCTAAACACAATTACACATAAGAACTCAGGGGCTAGCATGCGAAAAGATCAGGAATGGACGGCAGGTTAGATTATTCGAAAGTTTAGGGGCCTAAACAGAGAAACTAAGGGCATAAGTATAAATAGTTTACACAAGTGATGGACTGCAGGTTGATTAACGAGAACTACAAGGGCTCTTAAACAAAAATGACAGGGCCGGCGGGTTTTGACCCAGGTTGACCGGTATGCGGGGATGAGTGAGGGCCGTTGGATCTTAGATGAATGGCGCAGAATATAAGGGCGGCCGGCGGCGGGAGTTCATCGGAGTTAGTGCTGCAGAGCGCTACGGTACACGAGGAGAAAAACAAATGGCATTGGGAGCAAGAGTAGGCCATGGTGAGCTCGCTAGGGGGCTTCGTAGCATCGGAGGAAGACTGGAGGTGTGCCGGCGGCGAAGAGGAAGCGGCTGCGGTTCGGTCGAGCAGAGAGACGGGTGTCTGGCGTGTCCTTGGTGTCCCAGCGCCGGTGCAGTGATCCAGAGGGACCTGTGCGCGTGCCAAAGGGACAAGGAGGCTCAGAAGGAGCTCGGATGGAGAGGATCCGAGACGATGGCGCAACTTCACCTCGACGGCGGCGGCGAGGAACTCCGACGAGAAATCAAGCGCGATTGGGGCGGTGGTTTGGGGTGCTGAGTGCATGTGTGCGTGCGCGGAGAAGAGCTCGGGCGGGCTTTTATAGCCGAGGGGGAGCAGAGGGGGCTCGAGGGTCGAATCGGTAAGGGGGCGGCGAATCCGGCCATGATGGCCTTGACTGGGCGCGGCTGGTGCAGGGAAGGAAAGGGGAGGGGGAGAAAGGAAGGGGAGTGATGCGCGGGAATTGACTCGTTTCGAATTGGAAAGGGGAGGGGGAGAGAATCACGGACGCTGCGAGCGGCGCGGGATGGCGACGCGGGCGAGCAGCGGTTCGGATGAGCGCTCCGAGCGGCGAGGAAGAGGAAGGTGCCGACAAACGGGACCCACTGGCAGCGAGAGAAAAGAGAGGGAGCGCACGGTGAGGACGGCCCCGACATGTGGGGCCGAGCTATCACCGGCGAGAGGAGAAGGGTGCGGGACGCTGGCGCTGAAGGTGGGCTGGCCATGGGCCGAGGGATGGGCCAGCGGGGGAAGGAGAAGAGGGAGGGGTTCGGGCTGGGCCACAAGAGAGAAGAGAGAGGGAGGGAAAGAAGGAAAAGTTTGAACTTTGTTTGGATTTTGGTTTGGGAATTTGAGAAGGATTTGGATGGGGATTTGAATTTGATGTGGATTTGGAATTCACAAAATAAAACAAAAACCAATGCAATGCAAGGAGTATGTAATGCAACAAACACTTTTTGCACTAGAATTAATTATTGTTTAAATATTTAAGGCCACAAATTAAACAAAAGAAAATGCATTAAATCCTAGAAAATCCTAAATAAAAACAATGTTGCTAAAATTTATTATGTGATGAAATTTGGGTGTTAAGGTTTCCTGTTTTCCACGAGAACATGCAATTTTCACCATGCTTGGGCAAACCCGAGCCGAATCCCCATGTCGACCAGTCTCTGGTCTCACATGAGATGTAGCACATGTATTACAATCCACAGCCATCCGAGCCATTTTTTTCTTTCCTTTAGCTGAAGCCATGCCAGGCACCCTGCTGGCTTCCCGTGACCTATAGCACATACTTAGTGGGCTAACGGGCTGTTTTTTCTTTTCTTTGGGTCATAGCTATTATGGGCACCTGAAGGATAGAAAAATTTCGAGCTACCCTCGCACAAGAGAAGCCCATACATGGGCCCCGTTTGGTTTTCCAGCGCTAGATACCGTTCACAACTTTGACCACTAATTAAAGGTATTAAATAAAGGTATTTTACAAAACTAACTCCAGAACCCCTGCACTAGGAACTCTGAAGAATCTAACGAGCCCTTTGACCGCATGATTAGAGGATGATTAGAGGATGGTTACTGTAGCATCACTGTAGCCAATCATCGATTAATTAGGCTCATTAGATTCGTCTCGAAAAGTTACGCTCATCCGTGAAGAGGTTTTGCAAATAGACTTCATTTAGTACTCCATGCAAGAAAGATTCCCTCCTAGCAATGCTAGACGCTAGAAAACCAAACAAGGCCATGGTCGGCTTCCAAAGTTACTGCAAGCTTATTATCCTTTACATAGAGAGAGGGCAGGGCCTCTTTATATGGAGATCAAGGGACATTATCTATGCCTATTTTACCCTTGATAATCCAGCATGTCCCTTGTGATCTATATAAAAAAAATATCCCAAAGGACACGAAAGTAAAATTGCATGGTAGATAATTCTGATCAGATTTTCTCATATGGTTTGTGCCCTGCAAACCCGGAAGGGTCACGCCATCCATACTGCCGCAGCTCCGGACATTCAGGTCTTCATCGTATGTATTGGTCTTACCAGAGGTCTTCACCTCCTGTGAATCTCTGAGAGCTACCGTAAAAGAACTCAATTTATTTGTCTTCAATTTTCTCTTGCAGCTTCTTGATCAAATCAATCTTGAGTTACAAACGCCTTGAGGCGGATTCAACAGCCAAACATGTCTGCCCGTTACATCATATATAGAACTTCTAGCCAAACGATGTGCATCACCGTTGGAACCTCTACCTTGATGTACGAAATCCCCATGAACAAAATTCCTGCTCACGCCTTGATCTCCTGTACAACGTGCCCATATGGACCAAATCCCGAGCCAGTGATACTTCGGATTACATTGCTGTTATCAGAAGCCAACCTGAACTTCTGTAACAGCAGGTCAGTCGCTAGCGACAATCCCTCCCGAACTGCTAGCGTTTCCACAATCTCCGGTTCACTCATTCCATCCACCTCTACAGCTGAGCCTCCCATAAACCAGCCTGCCCCATCTCTTGTCACCGCAGCAAAAGCCGCCCTCGGGGAGTTCTTGGCAATTGCAGCATCGACATTGACCTTCATAAGTCCCTCTGGCGGAGGAATCCAGCGTGGCAACATCTCACGCATTGTGCATTCCTTTGGCGCTGGCCTCCTCTGCTGCATCACATTTAGGTCCTGGACGAACCTACTCACGAAACAATGAGTCGACAAAGGGCTTTGGAAGCTTTCCTCGTGTATTGCCTTCCTCCTGGCATACCATATGGCCCAAAGTCACCAGCACTCTGGTACGATCTTCATGATTTAAAGTGGTTATCACAGATGCTAAGTTAGCAATTAACATAAAACTCCAGGCCCTCTCGACCGGCCCAAAACTGTCGAGTAGTTTTGGTTTCTTAAGCGTTGAAACAGGGACACTCGTTGCAAGGCCTGGAGCCCACTAGGAGCTGGGCCCATACGTTATGGACAGAATGAATACAGGACCCACTCTGTGTTTGGGCTAACATGGATCGCGATTTTTACCTCATCCGAATTTGTGGGCCTGAACGCGCCAAATTCTTCTGGGCTAGACTGGGCTGGGCTCTTCTTTTGACACGATCCAGATTCTTAAACTATCTGCAGGCTGCAGCTTCTTCTTCCTCCTCAGTTATAAAAAAAAAAAACAAAAACGAAACTGGCCAGGCGCTGCTGCCACCGCTACGCCACGACTTGGCCGCGGCGGCGCCTCGCCGCGCGCCGCCTCTCCACCGCCGCGGCGCCATGCCCCCTCGACTCACCGCATGCTCCACCCCCGCTCTCGCCCCCACAAGCTTCCGCCTCGCCCTTCCACCCGCTCGCGTCCCACCCGCACCCGGCCGTCGCCGCGTTCCCGCGCGCCGGCTTCTCCGGCCTCGCCGACCAGCCCCTCCTCGCGCGCACCGTCCATGCCGCCGTCCTCCGCCGCGCGCTCCCGCTCAGCGCCTTCCACCGCAACACGCTCCTCGCCTTCTACTTCCGCCAACGGTCCTCCCCCGTCGCCACCCTCCACCTGTTCGACGAGATTCTCCACCGGACCGACTCCTCCTGGTACACCGCCGTCTCCGGCTGCGTCCGCTGCGGCCTTGACTCCACGGCCTTCTCCCTTCTGCGGGACATGAGGGACCATGACGTCCCGCTCAGCGGCTTTGCGCTCGCCAGCCTCGTCACTGCGTGCGAGCGCCAGGGCTGGGAGGAGGGCGCAGCCTGCGGTGCCGCCATCCATGCGCTCACCCACAGGGCCGGCCTCATGGGGAACGTCTACATCGGCACGGCGCTCCTGCACCTGTATGGCTCCCGGGGGCTTGTGCCAGATGCCCAGCGGCTGTTCTGGGAGATGCCTGAGCGGAATGTCGTGTCGTGGACGGCACTGATGGTGGCGTTGTCATCGAATGGTTACTTGGAAGAGGCATTGGCAGCTTATCGTCGGATGAGGAGGGAAGGGGTTAATTGCAATGCGAATGCCTTTGCAACGGTCGTCAGCTTGTGTGGCTCACTTGAGGATGAGGCGGCCGGGCTTCAGGTTGCTGCCCATGTTGTGGTCACTGGGCTCCAGAAGCACGTTTCAGTGGCAAACTCTCTTATCACCATGTTTGGGAACCTTGGGAGGGTGCAGGACGCTGAGAGGCTCTTTGATGGGATGGACGAGCGGGACAGAATATCTTGGAACGCAATGATTTCAATGTACTCACATGAAGGAGCCTGCAGCAAATGTTTTATGGTACTTACAGATATGCGTCATCATGGTGGAGTGAGGCCTGATGTTGCGACTCTGTGCAGCTTGGTATCTGTCTGTGCCTCCTCAGATCATGTTGCCCAGGGAAGTGGGATACATTCCCTGTGTCTCAGGAATGGTCTGCATTCTTCTGTTCTGGTTAGTAACGCCCTGGTCAATATGTATTCTGCTGCTGGGAAATTGGATGAGGCTGAGTCTCTGTTCTGGAGCATGAGCAAACGGGATGTAATATCATGGAACACTATGATTTCGTCTTATGTGCAGAATGATAGCTGTGTTCAAGCATTGGAGACTTTGGGTCAATTACTTCAAACTGATGAAGGTCCACCCAACCACATGACATTTTCCAGCGCTCTAGGTGCATGTTCAAGTCCGGAAGCCTTGATGGATGGCAGAACAATTCATGCCATGGTATTGCAGAGGAATCTTCAGGACAATCTACTGATTGGTAATTCTCTCCTCTCAATGTACAGCAGATTCAATTCGATGGAAGATGCAGAGAGAGTATTTCAGTCGATGGTGTGTTGTGATGTTGTAAGTTGCAATGTTCTTATTGGGGGCTACGCAGCACTTCAGGATGCTACAAGTGCAATGTGTGTGTTTTCTTGGATGAGAGGTACTGGGATAAGGCCAAATTATATCACAATGATAAATCTCCAGGGATCTTGCAAATCTTCAGATGATTTGCACAGTTATGGAATGCCACTGCATGCATACATAACACAGGCTGGATTATTATCAGATGAATATGTTACAAACTCACTGATCACGATGTATGCAACCTGTGGAGATTTGGAATCTAGTACTGATGTATTCTGCAGAATCAGTAATAAAAGTGCCATTTCCTGGAATGCCATGGTAGCTGCGAATGTGCGGCATGGCCGTGGAGAGGAAGCTCTAAAGCTCTTCATGGATTTGCGGCATGCTGGAAACAAACTTGATCGTTTTTGTGTAGCTGAATGTTTGTCATCCAGTGCAAGCTTGGCATCATTAGAAGAAGGCATGCAGCTACATGGTCTTAGTGTGAAATGTGGGCTGGATTCTGATAGTCATGTTGTGAATGCTGCAATGGATATGTATGGGAAATGTGGAAAGATGGATGATATGTTGAAAATGCTGCCTGATCCTGCCAGTCGGCCTACGCAGTGCTGGAATACATTGATATCAGGCTATGCAAAATATGGCTATTTCAAGGAAGCTGAGGATACATTCAACCACATGGTCTCGGTGGGGCGAAAGCCAGACTATGTGACATTTGTTGCTCTCCTCTCAGCTTGCAGTCATGCTGGTCTAGTAGACAAGGGCATCGATTACTATAACTCTATGGCATCTAAATATGGTGTTTCTCCTGGAATAAAACATTGCGTCTGCATAGTGGATCTCCTTGGGCGATTAGGGCGGTTCGCAGAGGCAGAGAAATTTATTGAAGAAATGCCAGTATTGCCAAATGATCTAATATGGAGGAGTTTGCTGTCCTCTAGTAGAAATTATAAAAATCTGGATATTGGGAGGAAAGCCGCCAAGAATCTCCTGGAATTGGATCCATTTGATGACTCTGCTTATGTTCTTTTGTCAAACTTGTATGCTACAAATGCAAGATGGGTAGATGTTGACGAATTAAGAAGTCATATGAAGACCATTAAGTTGAACAAAAGACCTGCCTGCAGCTGGCTTAAGTTGAAGAATGAGGTGAGCACCTTTGGTATAGGTGACCGGAGTCATATGCATGCAGAAAAGATCTATGCAAAGTTGGACGAAATCTTGCTAAAGCTCAGGGAAGTAGGCTATGTCACTGATACCTCATCTGCACTACATGATACGGATGAAGAGCAAAAAGAGCAGAACCTTTGGAACCACAGCGAGAAGCTTGCATTGGCATATGGGCTTATCATTGTGCCAGAAGGATCCACAATAAGGATATTCAAGAATCTCAGGGTTTGTGCAGACTGCCATCTGGTATTTAAGCTGGTTAGCATGGTTTATCAGAGGGAAATTGTTCTGAGAGATCCTTACAGGTTCCACCAGTTCAAAGGTGGATCTTGCTCTTGTTCTGATTTTTGGTGAGATATTGAGATAGACATACACCAATTCAGATTTTTTGTTATACATGTCAACACAGGATTCTCTCCCCTCCCTCTGAAACACACGTATGAAAACCTGACGGAGCTGACTGTCAAACTCACCCTCCCTTTGTATGTGAATGTCTCAATTCTTATCCAGGACACGTGTGAATCCCTCTTTGTGTTCTTTTGCCATGTAGATGTTTTGTATCTACTACTAGCTCCTGTGGCACACAATTTTACATAGAAATAGCTCAGATGCGACTAACTGTTTAGCTTGTTTAATGTTTTCCAGTTCCTGTTGCCTTCATTGCTTTGCATCTCATTCTCTGTCCCTGGATTTTCTCCAATGTGATTGAATTTACTCTCCCTCAGTGGAGATGACCACTTTAGCAATGCACGCAATACATTATATGTGTTACATAAATGGCATGGAGCCTACCTAAATCTGTACTTCAAGGATGCCTCTGAACCCTCTTATTCCAACTACCTATTGGTGTACCTTTCATGATGTAGGTTGCATTATGTGCCAGCAGATAAACTGAAATGATCACAGAACAGTCATAGGCATTGACCAACAATCCTTGTTCAGATCTCAACTGTATTTAGTTGCAATTGAATTGAGGAGATTTGAGTTATGCTGCACTGAACCAATTATCCAGCTTGCTTGTTTGTGAATGAAACATTTACCCAAACAAAGGCGATTTTCGAGAGCTACTGCATCACAGATCTTGCCTGTTTACTAAATTATTATATAATGTTCGTTCCACACTTGCAGAGCCATCCTTCAATTCTCGAGGTTCATCTTCATACTACTGCACTGAAAAATAAACCAACGTGAAAAAATCTGTCCCCTTTTTTTTTTGGGTACAGTGGAGCTTAATGTTTTTCTTGTTGAGAGCACATTCTTTTAAGACTTTTCTGCTTTATTCCTATGCTATTTAAGAGAAGTTGTGAGAGATGGATCTACCATACTCCAAGTGCACTATGGGAACATTCATGTGAAAATATTAATGCTGGATTTTTCATGAAAAATATCTTCTCAATAATGTATGGCATTCATAACCAATCTGCAGCATATTGTTATTATTAAAATGATCAATGATGCATATCTAAAGTCTAAACTTATGTGAGATGACAACATAGATAGCTTTCCCTTTCAAGAACAAAAAGCAAAATAGCTTTCATAATTGAAACGGTCATGGTTTATGTTGTGGCCACGTCGCATGCATCAACTGAGCACATGTTGAAATCTGAAATCTCTTTGTACTTTGACCCCTGCAGCTGTACGTGCATCATATCATCCAAATTCCAAAGATCATCATTCTTGCTTTCTTTTTCTATGAAGAAACTATTCAGAAAGAGAAACAGCCAGAACACGGCCGGGCACGGGCAAGCTTAGCGACTTCAATGGCGGCGTTCTTGCTTGCTTTACTGCTGCCCATCTTGCTCATCGTCGTCTCCTACGTCCTCCAGCTCTTCAATGATTCTCGCAGACGCCTTCCTCCAGGCCCACGGCCGCTCCCGCTGATCGGCAACCTGCACCAGCTGGACCACCTGCCGCACCGCTCCCTCGCGCGCCTCGCCGCGCGGCACGGGGCGCCGCTCATGTCGCTCCGCCTCGGCGCCGTGCTCACCGTCGTGGCCTCGTCCCCGGACACGGCTCGCGAGATCATGCAGCGGCACAATGCCGACATCGCGGCGCGGTCCATCGGGGACTCCATGCGCGCCGGCGGCCACTGCGAGAACTCCGTGCTCTGCCTGTCGCCGCGCCGCAGGTGGCGGGCCCTGCGGAGGCTGAGCGCCGCCGAGCTCTTCTCGCCGCAGCGGCTCAGGGCCACGGAGCATCTCCGGCGGGAGGCGGTGTCCGGCCTCGTCCGCCTCGTGTCGGGCCACGCGGCGCGCGGCGACGCCGTGGACGTCGGCCGCGCCGCGCACGCCGCCGCGCTGGGCCTCCTGTCGCGCACCATGTTCTCCGCCGAGCTCGACCCTGGGACGGCGCGCGAGGTGAGCGACATCGTGGACGAGGCGTCGCTGCTGGCCGCCGGGCCGAACGTGTCCGGCTTCTTCCTGGCGTTGGCGCCGGCTGACCTCCAAGGTGTGCGTCGGTGGATGGCGAGGCTGGTGCGGAGGATGTACGCCATCATCGACGAGCAGATCGAGCAGAGGGAACGCGGCCGCGCCGCCGGCGAGGCACGCAAGAACGACTTGCTCGATGTGATGCTAGACAAGGAGGGAGAAGTTGAAGAAGAAAGCACCAACGACAACGACGACATGAGCCATAATTCCATCCGAGGACTATTTACAGTAAGTAGCATTAAGACATCTACATTTGCAGGAACACTGTCTTATGTAATTTGTTTAAAATTTTAAAAGTAGATTACTAAATCCATTCAAAAATATAATGATTTTTTGTAGGACTTGTTCACTGGGGGAGAGACCACATCCCACACCATTGAGTGTGCACTAGCAGAGCTATTGCAAAGCCCGAACTCAATGAGGAAAGTTCAAGAGGAGCTCAAGAGTGTGATAGGCAACAAACCGCAAATCGATGAGACTGATATTGGCAAACTACCTTATCTTCAAGCTATTGTCAAAGAAACCCTCAGACTGCATCCTCCAGTTCCGCTACCGCCATACGAAGCTGAAGCCACGGTAGAAGTTCAGGGCTATACCATTCCAAAGGGGACCAAAGTGCTTATCAATATATGGGCGATTAATCGATGCCCCGAAGCATGGATCGAGCCGAACAAATTCATGCCTGAGAGGTTCTTGGGTAGAGAGATCAGTTTCATGGGAAGGGACTTTCATTTGATACCATTTGGCGCCGGAAGGCGCATTTGCCTTGGACTGCCACTAGCACATCGAATGGTGCATTTGATGCTTGGGTCGTTGCTCCACGGATTCAGATGGACATTGCCCGCAGAGATTGAGAAAAATGGAGCGGACATGAGGGAGAGGTTTGGGTTAGCACTGTCTTTAGTTGTTCCCCTCCATGCCATACCACAAGAGGTACGTTGAGGGACATGATGTTACCTAATAACATAGTGCATAATTGATCGATTATATTGTTCATGACTCATGATCACGGTACTTGTTGCATGCAATTTTACTACGAGGAAAGAGCACTGTGGCCTTTGTCAAGAAATCCAGACTGTTGTCGAAATAAACAGCTATATCAAGGCTCAAATACCTTCAAAGTAAATTGATAATTAAGTTCAATACAGTATATATTGAAAGCAAGGTTCGGGGCACCGCTAAGTTTCTGAATTTTTTAAAATCTTGTGGAATGATCAAAGTGGGTTTGTGGAATGCTCAAAAGCAAGGTTAACAATGACACAGCTTGAAAAACGATTCATCCAAGCACAGATCATAACAGGGCGCCAAACATTTTTTTTTCTCGAACACGCAGGAGAGCTGCGTATCTTTATATTAAGAGAGAAAGAGCGGTCCAATTACAATAAAACCATTCCACACCTTGGACCATAGTGAGGAATGATCTGATCTAGAAAAGACTATTACATCAACACTTTCTTTTAGGACCAGACCACACACACCCTCAACAACTAAACCGGCACTACCAGCCTCTCAAGGCTCAAGGCAGAAAGCCTCTTAGCCCCTGAAAGTTGCCAAAGGTGTGATTCCTCCTTTAATGTATATTTGTAACGTCCCGGAAAATCGAAAAACCTAAAACACGCTTAACAGGTTTTTCAAAACCTTTTCCGATGATTTTCCGAAATGCCAAATCTATCAAAAACCTTTTCCGTCATTCCAATCATCCCGACCGTCCGTTCCTTTCCCGCGATCCGCGCGTCGCGTGTGCCGTCCGACTCGCGACCGTCCGCCGCGAATCCCGGCCGCCTTCCCCTTTTTCCCTTTTTCCCTTTTATCTTTTCTCCATTTTCTCTTTTTCTCCATTTCTCTTTTTCCTTTTCCCCCTTTTCTTTTTCTCCCTCTTCCTTCCTTCTTCCTCCTCGCTCAC
>CM014277.1:77025762-77054456 GCA_004135705.1 Alloteropsis semialata
CGACCGCTCCCCGCCGCCGGCCTGAGCTCGCCTCGCCCCGCCGCCCGCCCGACCAAGCCCCGCCGCCGGCCCGACCTCTCCTGCTCTCCTTTCCCTTCGAAAGTTCGAAACAACCGGATGCGAGCACAGTAACTCGCGGAGGGGAAGACGGCGGTGTATATTGAGCCTATCGGCTTGTCAATAGCCGATAGGGCTTGTCGGCCCTTGAGTAGCCGATTAGTCCCCACGTGCTACAGCGTTCGTCCGACAGCCTACGTGGAGGCTACCCAATCCACGTGGTGGGCCCTGTCGGTTCTTCAATTGCCGATAGGTGCCTATCGGCCACTGGATAACCGATAGCTTCTCAGTCGGCTGTACAATAGCCGACTGGACACCAACCTTACAATTCCTCCATTTTGACCCCTACGGATGCTATTTTTCATTAAATTAATACTAAAATAAAAATCTTACCAGATATCACGCACACGCACATGCTGCCTGATCTCACTGCTCCCTGAAGCAAGCAAGTTCCTGATCAAAGCCAGGCCCGGGCCCCCCTCGGCCGTTGATTAATTTATTAACTTGGTACGGTACGGTGGCCCGCCGCCGCGCTCCGCCGACTGTGGTTGCTTTTGCTTTTGGATCCGTACGTCACCGGGGCCGGGGGATTACTGTGGGGTTTAGATGGCAAGCCACTACTTTTGGATCTGTAGCTTTAGATCATTCTTTTTCCATTTCTTAGCAACGTAGGTTTTTTCCTCGATATTGAGTTTGGATTATTGTAAAACTCTATCTTCTTTGTAGTACTGAAATGATTGCCCACACAAGTTCTTCAAAAATAGGTAGCGCGACAGGCGTGAGAATAGATAACCAATTTCACGGCACGCTTACTGACATAAATGATTCAGTCGAATAAATTAACAAAACGCGTTTGTAGTCCAACGGTTAGGATAATTGCCTTCCAAGCAATAGACCCGGGTTCGACTCCCGGCAAACGCATCCCTATTTTTTTTTTATTTTCCTGTATTATTTTCCCGTTTTGTTCCCTGAGCTGCTGCTCCCATGGCAAACGCACCCTCCGTTAATTATCTTTTTTCCTTTTTTATTTTCCTTTGTTTCTGTGTTTGTTTCCTGAGAATCGTTTTTTAGTTAATTGTTTCCTGTGAATCGGACAGACCACTGCTGTATGAGAAAACAGACAATGATCTGACAGTAACAGCTTCACCACCTAAAACTCATAAAAAAATCTGACAGTAACAGCCTCACCTAAAAGTCCAAAAAAAAATGACAGTATCAGCCTCACCAAAAACTCAAAAAAGAAATCTGACAGTAACGGGCCATCATTATACAATAAAAGTGCATCCTAGTCCTCCAGGAGATATGTCTCTCCCGGGACGTATACAGTATACTACATCTATAGCAGCTCCAAACCTCCAGATAAATGTACAGTCCCTGTTGCGAGTAAATTGCAGATGTTGTAGCATGCACGTCGCCCCTCCTTTTCCTCCGTAGATGACGAGTCATTTTTACCAACAAATATACAAATATATCGTCGTCGCTGATTAGCAATGCCTAAAAGGAGAAAAAATTATTTCCTAAATGCTGCTTTCAGCATATATATATAGCTTTCTTGTTAGTACTCCCTTCGTTCAAAAATACTAGGAAAAAGTCAAACAAAAAATATTTTGACTCTTAATTTTATTAGAATATATCATCAATTTCTAGAAAATCAATGTCATCCTAAGTAGATTATAGACATAAATCTATTGGTGCAGGTTTGACGTCCTAAACCTGCTATAGTTTGACTAATTATTGGTCAGGTTTTGTATAACTTCACTTTTCACCGATCAAAATATCGCTATCAGAACTGATGGAATATTATTAAGCCATTAATAATCCAACTGGCACATAGTACATATGTCTATTCTCTCCTTCAATGCCCCATTAAATTTTTCCTGCTTTTTGTAGCACTGAATGACTCATCAGTAGGAAAGAAACGTCAATATCATCAAATAAAAGAGGTTCATATATGATAAATAAATTCAGGGGCTTTCATCGGTCGACAATATTTCTTAATTCTTTTTGCTACAGAAAGGGGTACGGTAAAAACATGTTAACGTTGGGACTCAGCTAAAAGGGGCAAAAACGAAGATGCCAACATGTTTTGTGTGAAGAACTAGCAAGGGTGCCATGATGAGGGTAGTACAAATCACAACTATACTATATTTAATTCACACTGTGCTAGTGCTGTTCTTCTATAGCACAAAGTACAAGCACCTTGCTTAATTCACACAGCCTTGCTTGTAGTTTTCTTTACAAGACAAACATAAATAAAATCAGAAAAAAAATATCTAAGAATAAACCTAATAAATAAATACAAGTCCAAGAGAGGTAAAGAGCAGAAATGAACAGATCAAATCCAAAAGTGAAAGAACTATCGTCTCTTTTTTCTCTTATATTAGTTGGTTTCTTTCTTTAACCAACAATAAGGTTGACTCTTATCAGTTGTTCTTTCCTGTAGTACTCTTCTTGTTCCTCTTCTCCCCTGTTCCTCCTCCTCCGGCGCCTGCAGCGGCGGTGGCCGCGAAGGACTTGTCGTCGGTCGATCTGACGATGCCGTCGTTACCGGCGAGCATGAGGTACTTGTCCTTCCTGGTGAGCATGGTGCAGCCGTAGCCGAGCGCGTCCCCCATCTTCCTCTGCACGAGGTTGGCCACGTCGGTGCTGGGCGCGGCGCCGCTCCTGGCCGGCGACGTGTCCACCTTGTCCAGGAACTGCACGGTGTAGCACATCCGCGGGTTCACCATGTAGTAGAGCGGGTCGAAGCACTTGAGCCCGCCGGCGGTGGTGGCGTAGAACATGGACGTCTCGACGGCGATGCCGACGGGCACGACGTCGTCGCTGAGCTCGGCGAACAGCGGGCTGAAGCGCAGCAGGTACGGCTCCCGGCAGGTGGTGCCCTCGGCGCAGACCACCACGAGGTCGCCGCGGTCCAGCAGCCGCGCCATGGCGGCGCCGTCGCTGCCCCGGTCCCGCGTCAGCCGCACGGTGCGGCCGATTGGGGAGATGAGCTCCGACAGCCGGCTCAGGCTGTAGGACACGGCGCGCACCTGCCGGTCCAGCGCCACCGACACGTAGACCGGGTCGATGAGCGTGCGGTGGTTGCAGACGAACAGCTGCCCGCGGCCGCCGGAGGGGAGCGCCGGCCGGGAGCCCTTGAGCCGCCACGACATGCCGGTGGCGGCGAGGATGGGCGTGGAGTACCTGTAGGGCACGGTGAGCGCCACGGCGAGGCGCGCGGCGCCCAGGGCGGCGCCCAAGGGTAGCCACGCGAACATGGCGGCCGTGTCGGCGGCGGTCGGGCGGAACGCGAGGCGGCCGTCGTGGAACACCATCGGCTTCGGGTACTTGTCCCTCGCCAGCGCCCGCCACCGCCGCTTCTCGTCGGAGGTCACCACGAAGACCTCCTGCACGAACGTTCACGACAAGACCGATCATCAGAAAGGAAAAGGAAACCAATCAGATTTGGCCCAGAAAAAGGCAAATCTAGGATGAATTTAGTATGACTCAAATCTATACTTTATTGAGAAATAAAAATGGAGAAATTTTTGGATTGGATTGGATCACAGCGGAGAGGAAAAGGATGTGAGTGGTGAATGATTTGAGGGGCATGATGAGCACGACAGCAACAGTGAGAAAGATGCGTGTATGGCTCATCAAGGACATCTGGACATGTGTACTGTGCGTGTTGTCTGTGTCAGCCATACAAATACGTATCTTTCTACTGTTGCCTGGTAGCCAGCACAACCTGAAGAATATATACTAGGTGTTGTCATTTGTCAACTCATAAAAGGCATACTACTTTGGTGTCCAAAGAGTAGGTTATGCATGAGGAGCAGCAACCTCCAAATGACCACAAATGGATGAATACAAAATGCAACATGTATGATGATGATGCTTATATTAAAAAATGCATGCATGAAAAGCAGTATCTAAAACTAATGAGCCTTTGAAATTTAAGTGTTTCAAATTTTAAGTCGATTTGACCAAAAATAAAAGATATTTTAAAAATTGCATGAAAAAGTAACCAAACTATAGCTAGTACTCCCATGTGTGTTGCCCATCCTACCTTGCAGCAACGTGACAGAGGATGCCGGAGGAACTCCAGTGATCCGGCAAATCCGACAACATGCTTCTCCTCCTCCCCCTCCTCGGTCGCCATCACCACCTGCGGCAGCTCACCACCGTCCTCCATGAGGCCGGTGTAAAATCCCCAGAGCACCTTCATCTCCGGCGCCACGACGATGGCGTCGACGCCCAGGTACTCCCTGAGGAAGCCGTCGACCATGACCCTGGGCATGGCCGTGACGCACACGGCGGCGGCCGCGGCGCGCACCGCCTCGAACGCCTCCGCCGCCACGTCGTCCATGAACCACTTGGGCAGCACGGCGCGGCCGGCGCGGAACCGGCTCGCGCGCAGGCCGCAGAAGCTCACCGCCGCCATGGCCCTCTCGGCCGCGGTACGGGTCATCAGGCAGAGCAGAGGGTAGAGCAGGAGGAGCAGCAGCCCGCGCAGGAAGCCGCCGGCCTCCAGCGCGACGAGCATGAAGTACGGGAACAGGCCGTCGCCGCCGGACCGCAGCAGCGCGGTGTCCACGTCGACCACGAGGGACGTTGTCTTCCCGGCGAGCGCGGACGCCGGTGGGGCGCCGGCACCGCGGTGCACCACCGGCGGGGGGCGAGAGGGGTCATCTGTTGGCGGCAGTGGCACGGCGGTGGTTGAAGCGGGCTTGGAGAGAGTAGCGGTGGTGGGGCGGCGGGGGTGGAGGAGGAGGGAGAGCATGGCGGAGAAGAGCTTGTGCGCGAGGAGGAACTTCTTCTTGGCCATGGCGGGCGATGGGCGTAGATGGAGGGGGTGGTCGGTGGTGGTGGTGCTGGATGGATGGAGCAAGTTGCTGGAGGTTGGTGTCCGGCGAGTTGTTGTGGCATGTAACGAGCGAGGATGGTCCAGGCCGTGTTATATAGGCGGATGGGATGGGAAGGACAAGTCGATGGATCATGGTTATAGATTGGCGTGTTCGGTAATGCGTGAGATATGGGGCGTCAAAGTCATGTGTCGTTCATTGCCTTGCTTTTTTGTGACTTGCATTGGGATGAAGAGGAGAGATGAGAAAGAGACGTGGTGTGTGGTGTGGTGGTACAGATATGCAAATGCAAGATTGGATAGAGGAGATGGATGAGAGACGAGGACTGGATCTGGGGAATGGAGGTGCATGCCGGGGGAGCTCTGCTGGGACGAAAGGGACGGACGGATGGCGGCCAGAGAGTACAAATGAATGCATGACAAGGCGTATAGTACCACACGCTCATGCACGTATGGACGATGTACATGTACATATGTCATGCACGGTGGTCTGAATTCATTTGCGAAAAAGGGAAACTGTACGCTTAGTTATTAGTAGTACTAAATAAAGTGGAGTAGTTTGTAAGTAGATAGTAGGAGTAATAAACAGTGTACTACTCCGTATGCATGCATGCATGCTTGACCGGACGGAACTGGAAACGGAACCATGCATGGCCTTTTCGGTGCGTGTATTCGTCTTCATGCATGTTCATCACTAGCTTGATGCATGATCGCTTGAGCATGCATGGACGACACGAGCTATAGAGCCTGTTTAGTTGGGAAAGCTTGATGAAGTTTGGAAAGAAAGTTGTCATTGAGAAACGTGTTTTGTGAGACGGGCACGATTGTTGTCAGTGAAAAAAAAAGTTACCAGTTACCGGCAAAAGTTGCGAATTTAAGTAATGAGCCCGGCTGGCACAGTGGCACACGATTGTCAACGTGTAGCAGTTCCACCAATCAATTTCAGATAAGTACTACAAATCTGCTGCATGCAGTTCTGGTGGTCTTGTAGCTAGCTAGCTTTTCTGGTGCAAACAAGTACAAACTCTAAGTTTACCGTGGCATTGCACGTACGCCCAATTATTTTCGTAATTATTTTTAAATTTTTAATCAAACGTAAAATAGTCTGACTTTAAAAATATGTTAAAATAACTTACATTTTGAAACAGAGTATTAGATTGTATACATAATGAGGCCGGCTGGCCGGGTAGAAATTAGGATTGAAAAAAGTGCATGCAGGCGTTGGATATATATCTGGCATGACACTTCTTTGCATGACCGACCGTTAGTTTCTCCGCGATTTGCGTGCCGAGGTGGCACTCGCTCTCGTCCACGGAGACCGACGACAGTAGGCAGGCACGCATGCGGCCAAAGGAGAGGTTGGTTGGTTAGCTAGCTTGCCAAGAAAATGCGTGCTGGCCGCCGATGAGATATGTACGCGCTGAAAAATGCCCTAATTTTCCAGACTATTGGATTACTCGTACGTAGCTGTGTGTTCTTGGAAGCATTTTTTTATAACCTATCCTTTGCATGGATAAACTAGCTATAGGTAAGCTCGCATTAATTCTTGATGACGGGGGTATATTATATACGAATGAATTATCCGTCCAATATAATCATGCATGCGGCGGCTGCATGCAGTAACCCTGCATTTCGATCTGCCACCTCCCGGCCCTGTTCCTGTTTCGGCTGCCACGCGGTACGGTGGTAGCCAAAGCTGCGTGCGCCACTCGTCCCGATCCTCGATCTCATCTTGTGGTTCTCGAGTTACACCTGTTTAGTTTGAAAAGAAAGTTTGCGAAATTTACTGTAGCAATTCTAAATCGAAGATTTTGAGGATTAAACATGATCTAATTATAAAACTAAATACAGGGATGGGTGAAAAATCGCGAGACGAATCTATTAAGCCTAATTAATCTGTCAATAGAGATTGTTTACTGTAGCACGATGTTGTCTAATCATGGCCAAATTAGGTTCATTAGATTCGTCTCGCAAAGTTACCGGAGGGTTATGAAATGGGTTTTATCATTAACACACGTTTAATACTCTATGCATATAAGATTCCTTTTGAAAGCCACACCAGCAGTTGGCTTGAATGGATACGTTGTTAAACCACACGGGCCGGCGCCCTTCCCCTCCCCGACCCCCACCCCCACCGCCGCCGGGCCGGAGCCGCCGGCCGGCAGCTGCCCATCAAGCCTCCCCCCAACGGATCCTGCGCCGCGAACCCCCCCGCCACGCGCCCCCAAGCCGGATCCGGTCAGCCCCTTCCCCCACCGCGCCGCTCTGGGAAGATTTCTTCCGCCCTCACCACGGCCGACCTCGGCCAAATCGGAGCTTCAACCCCGCTGATTCGACCCCGTCTGAGCCGCCGGCACCAAGATCTTACGCGGACGTGGTCCGGGGGGTGGCGCCCGCTACGTCCCAACGGCCGGTCGACAGTAAATCTACTCCGCCGCGCCGCTCAGACAGGCGCCATGCCCTGCCACAGCGTCCTCCGGCTACTCCGTCACATCCTCCAGCGTCGCTAGCCATTACTCCCCGTCGTCCGGAGCACCTACCGCGACATCAAACATGCGCTGACCTGGAGCCGGGCTGGACTGCTGGGGCGTCGCTCCATACGCCGCGCCCCGCTCCCTCGACACGACCGGCGACACGACCCGTCTTCAAGGAGCGATTCAAGGCGGCCAGCTACCTCCGCCATCCTCGCCTTCAAGCGGGCCACGGACGGCCGCTGCTTCATCTGCCTGGCGCGCGACCATAGTGCTGCGGCCTGCCGAGACCCCATTAGGTGCTTCCACTGCCGCCGTTCTGGGCACCGCGAGCGGCTCTGCCCTGAGCGTCGCCGACACACCACCAAGCCCAAACAGATCACCTCGCAGCGCTACAGGCCGAAGACATCCACGCCACTGCCGCCAACCCCGCCAACCCCTCCACCGCCTCCCCCACCACCGCCACCCCCACCACCACCGCCACCCCCACCACCGCCGCCGCCGCCGCCCCCAATGCCGGCAGGTGATCCCGATACGCGCCCTGATGTGGAGACCGTGTTCGTCCCTTCGTCGTACGACCTCCACAGGGATGCCCAGGATTGGGAGAGCTGCACGCTCGTGCCCTGGGCCATGCACCTGCCCCGCGGTGATGGGGCACGGGCAATCGAGGAGCTCCTGGTGGAGCAGCTTCACCTTCGGCGCGGCGACGTCACGGTGACCGTCCACCAGCCGGAGCCATACCTGATCCGCTTCGAGCGCAGTGACCACTGTGCGGCAGCCAGGGACCAGGGGCGCTTCCAGGGACACGGAATCGACATATGTCTCCGACCCTGGCGCAGCCTCACCCACGCCGTCGGCATGCGCATCTTCTACAGAGTGAGGCTGTGTCTGGACGGCATTCCACCCCACGCCTGGACGCCAGAGATCGTCGAGCGGGTCATAGGCCGCAGGTGTGCGTTGCAGTGCATCACCACTGACCTGGTGCAGCCAAGGGACACGCGGCACATCGACCTCTGGGCATGGACGGCGGACCCGAGTGGAATTCCGAAGCGGGTGTGGCTGCTCATCACCCACCGGCCGACGGAGCGGTCGTCGGCGATGTTTGTCTCGGAGAGACCTCCGGAGAGCTGGCATCAGGGCGTCCGGTTTGAGGTTTTCCTGCACATGCCTCTGGTGGAGGATTTCACGGCGGTGGCGAACAACCTCCAGGAGGCCGCTTCTAACCCCGCCGGCGTGGTGCCGATTCGCCGCCACTATCAGTGGCGCTACGGCCTGGTGGATGGCGCCCCCCCAGGAGCGCGTTCGACTTTCCCGGCAAAGCTGCCGCTCCCACCACGCGAGCAGACGGACCGGCGCCGCGAGGGCGACTGCCGTGACGCGCGGGATGGACGCAGCAGAAGGCCGGCTCGGGACGACAACACCAAGCACGACGAACGGCCGCGCTCCAACAGGGTCTCCTGCAAAGGTATGGATTTTGTGTGGCCCAAGAGGAGGGAGGACGGCGACGACGACGACTACGACCACCCCGGACGTGGCCGCGAGAACCCTGCAGGCTACGCCTTCTTCCCCTTGGAAGACACCGAGCCAGTGCGCCGGGAGCGCACACGCTCTCCGCGGCGCAGGGACGGCGGCTACTGGCGACGTCGCGGCTGGAACGACGACCACCACGACACCATGGGTGACGGCGCACGTCCTCCCCGCAGGGACGACGACAACCTTCCGGCCGGACCCATGCGCCCTGGCGGCCCCGCGAGCCCAGGCAACAGCGACGAGGCCTTCTCCAAGACGCTGCCGAAGAGGACATGCACAACATGACCTCAATCGAGCTGCAGGCGGCGTTCTCCGCTCAAGCACAAGCAATCAGAGACACTATTGCTTCTGATCAGGTGAACATCGAACGCGACGCCTTTGACACTTACAGGCAGCTACATTTGGCACAGGACTACATGGCACAGGCCTGCCGGTTCGCGGAGCGGCTTGGCCTCGCCGGCGCCTACGCCGGGAATGCAGCCTGGTCCGCGACGCGGCTGAACGACGACGACAGTGCCGCAACGGAGGTGCCGGTGAGCCGGGTCTTTGGCCGCCTCAGGACTTCGCTTGGCGCTCCGTCGATGAATGACGTGGTGCAGGCTCTCCGTGCCCTGGAGCTCACCGGCTTCGCGGCGTCGTCCGAACTGGACGCCCACGCCGGCACTGGACCAACGTCCTCACCAAGGCCAGGCCACGACCTGGGACACGCCGGCGACATCGCGACGGCCGTGCCGTGCACCCCGGCCTGCACGGGCATGGGGACTGGACCTACGTCCCCTGTGCCAGGCTCCCCGGCCAGCGAGACCGCTGGGCCTGTTGCTGGCCTGGGCCTCTACTTGGCCCAATCGAACTTGGCCGGCTCGGGCCTGCGCTCTTCGACCTCACCAGGGCCAGGCCACGACCTGGGTCGCACCGGTGACGTTGCGACGCCCGCACCTGGTCTGACGTCTCCTGTGCCAGGCTCCCTGGCCGGCGCGGACTTTGGGCCTAGTGCTGACCCGGGTCACTACTCGGCCCAACCGGACTCGCTTGGCGACGGCTCGGGCATGCGCCCTTCACCCCAGCACGGTGAACAGGCCCATGTTGCTTCGGGCCAGACAGAGCCGGAGGATGCGGCGGATGATTCGGCCACGGCGATGGGCGACACTACGCCGGACAGTGCGCCGGAGAACACTGCTACACGCATCGACGACCTCTTCACCAAGCCTACGACGCCGCTGCTCCAGACAAAACCGGTACATACTCGACGACAAAAGCGTACATTCAACATGACGGCTCCTAGGCGAAGCGCCAGACTTGCAAACCGACCATCGATGCCATCTATGCAGCGCGCACAACGAAACTTACTTCGCAAACTTGGTCTCCAGGTTGAAGAATTGAAGCCGATCGAGGACGTACTGAAGGAGTATGTCGGGTCGATCAAAGGGCCTCTCCCGGACTACGTCATAGCTGCGCTTGCTACTCTACTCGACCTTGACGATGGCGGAGTGGCGGACGCACTCCTCCAGCACGCTGGGGAAGGAGTGGCTGAGCTGCAGGCTGAACAAGATGGGCTGCTGGGACATGGCGCATGACAAGCCCCATCACTGAGTCTCCCAATTCTCAATGTATCCACGACATTACATTTACTTCCCTGCTCGTTATTGTTGTCTGTGCCCTGCTGGCTGCGACCTTCGGGCACGACGACTTGGACCAAGCCCTGCTGGCTGCGACCTTCGGACGACACCTATGTGAACTAGACCATGCCCTGCTGGCTGTGACCTTCGGGCTGACTCCTTTCGAACTGGCACTGCTAGCCTTGAACCTTCAGTACTCCACCGCTTATATCACCCGCACGAGCTGCTACCATCGTCACCATGATAAAAGGCAACTTTAACATAATCAACTGGAATGTGCGCGGTCTGAACGCGGCCGCCCGTTGCCTGGCCGTGCACGATTTGATTAAAGACACAACCTGCCATATAGCCTGCTTGCAAGAAACGAAGCTACAAAACATCGACGCAGCGCTTGCCAACTTCCTGGGGGCCTACAGGCTCAATTGCTTTGCATACAAACCGGCGCTAGGAACCAAAGGCGGGATCCTAGTCCTATGGAACGACAGCTTTTTAGATCTGCAAAACATCCATATTGGCAATTTTTCGGTTACGGCTGACGTCACCGTGAACCTTTGCGCCTCAACTTTCCGCCTAACCACGGTTTACGGACCCTCGAGAAGAAATAGACAGCCGGCTTTTATCCAGCACCTCAAAAATCTCAAACCGGCCGGCGAAGAGAAATGGCTTGCCACAGGAGATTTCAATTTAATCTACCGTGCCAGGGATAAAAACAATCGGAACCTTGATCGGCGGCTGATGCGCAGCTTTAGAGCTGCCCTAAGTTTCTGCGGGCTTAAGGAACTACACCTGCAGAACCGGAAGTTCACCTGGAGCAACGAGCAGCGGCATCCAACGCTTGTACGGCTTGATAGAATGTTCTGCAACGCTCCCTGGGACATTGAGTTCCAGAACCACGTCCTTCATGCGCTCTCGTCGTCACACTCTGACCACTGCCCCCTATTACTAGCTCAGCATTCCGGGCCTAGACGACCCACGCCCTTCAAATTTGAGAATTTTTGGACCCGCCTGCCAGGATTCCAGCAATTGGTAACCGACGTCTGGACCAAGCCAACTTCGCACACGGAACCTTTCCACCGTCTGGGACACAAGCTGCACTCTCTAGCCTTGTCTCTCCGCAGATGGAGCAAGTCGTTCACTTCGGACATCAAAGCTAAAATGCACATTGCTCGAGAGGTCATCCTTATCCTCGATACGGAACAAGACTGGAGGCCCCTCTCCGACGCGGAATTTTGGCTTCGAGCAAGACTGAAGAAACGGCTGCTAGGATGGGCAGTCATTGAGAAAGCAAGAAAAAAGCAATGTTCCAGAATCACGTACCTACGAGAGGGCGACGCAAACACCAAATACTTCCACTTGAGGGCGAACTCCAGACGCCGCAAAAAATTCATTCAGAGGCTGCGAGTGGGAGCCGGATGGGCTATATCACACCAGGAAAAACAAGCAGCCACAGTGGAACACTTCCAGGCTGTCATGAGCGACCCGCCTCCACGCACCACAGATCTAAACTGGACAGACCTCCAGTTCCCGACGGTTGACCTATCGACGCTGGCAGAGCCTTTCACTGAGGAAGAAGTACATAAGGCCATATTGCAGCTGCCACACGATAAAGCGCCCGGTCCAGATGGCTTCACTGGATTATTCTTCAAAAAATGTTGGGCAACGGTTAAGGGAGATGTCATGGTTGCGATCAACTCCTTCCATAATCTACGTTGTGAGGACCTCAACCTTTTAAACTCGGCAAACGTCATGCTGCTCCCCAAGAAGGAAGGAGCGGAATGCATAAAAGACTACAGACCAATCAGCCTCATCCACGCAATTGCTAAGATCATTAGCAAGCTTCTCGCGCTCCGGCTGGCCCCGCACATGTCCTCTCTCGTAACTCCGTGCCAAAGCGCGTTCATCAGAGGCCGTAGCATACATGACAACTTTCTATACGTCAGGAATATCGCTCGACGCTTCCATCGAAACAAAACGCCGGCACTTCTCATAAAGCTCGACATCTCCAAAGCCTTCGATTCGGTACGCTGGGATTACCTCCTCTCCCTAATGCAGCGTAGAGGCTTTCCGGCCAGATGGTGTGATTGGATAGCGGCGTCCCTACGAACCTCCACATCCAAAATACTGCTCAATGGAATACCATCGGAACCGATTACCCATGGCAGAGGTCTGAGACAGGGTGATCCGCTATCACCCCTTTTGTTCGTCCTTGCGATAGACCCCCTGCATCATCTACTACACACGGCCACTACGAAGGGACTGCTAAATAAGTTGGGTGGTCGCGTCGCACGCTATCGGGCATCCCTATATGCCGACGATGCTGCAATCTTCATCAAACCTACTCTCAAAGATGCGCGAAACACTCAACGACTGCTACACCTATTTGGAGAGGCAACGGGCCTGGTCACGAACTTGCACAAGTCCAGCCTAACGCCAATCAGCTGCCAAGACATCGACCTGGACATGATCCTAGCGGAACTGCCGGTGACCCGCGTAGCCTTTCCAATGCGCTACCTCGGCCTGCCGTTGACTGTCAGAAGACTTCGACGAATTGACTTTCAGCCAATAATCGACAAAGCGGCAGGGAAGCTCTCTAGTTGGCACGGAAAGAACCTCAACGTCGCAGGACGCACATGCCTCACCAAAACCGTGCTCACCTCACAGGCCATCTACATGTTAGCAGTGATCAAAGGAAACAAAGAGGCCCTGGAGGAACTAGACAAGCTGCGGAGGAAATTTTTATGGGCAGGCGACGCGGCGCTGACGGGAGGCAAATGTAAGGTAAGCTGGACGAAATGCGGCATGCCCAAACAAAACGGCGGACTGGGTGTACTCAACCTCGACAAATTTGCAAGAGCCCTACGCCTCCGGTGGTTATGGCATGAATGGGCCTCACCGGACAAGGCATGGGTAGGCACGGAAACACCTTGTGACGAGGTAGACCGGCTACTATTCGCGGCATGCACAAACTTCGGCTTAGGAGATGGCAAGTCAGCGGCATTCTGGGACACAGCTTGGCTTCAGGGTCGCCGACCTAAGGATATCGCTCCAGCAGTTTACGCCATCTCTAAACGCAAGAAGCGGTCTGTGGCAGAGGCAATGGCAAATGACTTGTGGGTCACTGATTTAGATATTTCGAGGGGAATCACGTCGACCCTACTTCGGGAGTTTGTAGAATTATGGCGGCTAGTCAACGAGGTGCAACTACGACCGCACGTCCAGGATACCATAACATGGAAGCTAACAGTCGATGGCACCTATTCCGCCGCATCTGCTTATAAAGCGCAGTTTCTCGGTTCAGTCTCCAAACCCCAGAACGTCAAACTATGGAAAACATGGGCCCCACCAAAATGCAAGTTCTTTGCCTGGTTGATCACACAGAACAGAGTGTGGACTGCGGATCGACTGGCCAGGCGTGGATGGCCGCACACGCCACTCTGTCAGCTCTGTCGAAGGGTAAACGAGACTGCGCATCACCTGTTTGCGGACTGCAGGTACACCAGGCGAATATGGACCGCCGTAGCTACTTGGCTTGCCCGACCAGAGATACTACCAGGAAGCTGGCCGCATTCAGACACAGTGTCCGACTGGTGGACCAATATAGCTGATACCCGTTTGGTGCCTAGGAAAGCTATGAGGAGCCTTACACTGCTCATTATGTGGGAAGTCTGGATCGAAAGGAATGCGCGTGTCTTCAACCGCAGGGAGTGCTCCTCCACTGCCATCATCTCAAAAATCAAATCCGAGGCGTCGGCGTGGGCTTCAGCCGGTGCCAAGGAGCTAGCGAGTCTAATAGCACGAGAGTGAACTTTATTTTGTTCTTTCCGGTTAGCCGGCTGTAACTATAAAACCCTTCTTTATCAATGAAATTGGCACAATCTCGTGCCGGTTCGTTCGAAAAAAAGATTCCTTTTGATGAATAGTGAAGTTTGAAAAGCACGAGAAATCTAAACAGGGCCTTAGTTGCGGTTCAGTGTCAGCTGCCATCTGCCAATGCCATGCATGCTCTCGATTATTTGCATGCACCATCGAATCCAGATGAATAAATATATATATATATATATAGACACGCACATGCATATAAACATATATGTATGTACACATGCTTGGTTTGACTCTAAGCGCCGCGCGCGCTTGCTTTGACTTGCGCCGCCGCTGCGCGGAGCCAGAAGCGCCCACGTGCCCGCACCGCCACGCCCGCCCGCCCGCCCGCCTTTCTGGACGAACGAACGGGCGGCAGCGGCGCCACAGCTCAAGCCAAGCGGCGCGTCCGCAGCCAGTCACCGGACCGCGGCTCGCGCGCCGCCGCCGCCGAGGAGGCAGGTTGCTTGTTCAGGTTGACAGGCAGCAACCGTCGGATGGGACCTGCTCAAGGTTTCGTTTTTCCTCCGGGGGCATGGCAGGTTGGGCCTAATTTTGTCTCCACCGTACCTCAGCTCGATCCGATTCGGCAGGTCAATTCAACGCCGGCCGCCCGGCCGGCTTCCATGGCGTCGGCGGACCTCCGATCCTGTGCCGTACCGAGTACCGACAGCTAGCTAGCTACCCTCCGCCGAGAATTAATCCGTGCATTGCATGCATCAACTGCTAGCTTGCTGTACATCATATTCATATATGCATGTCGTCCGCCACGTTACTGTTAGCCTCCCCTGCACCCTACAGGGTTGACCAGCATGCATGTCGAAAATAAAATGGAAACGAACGCGTGAATGGATGGATACATACGGCCAAAGCATGCAGCAAGGTATGCACGCACGCGAGACACGTACGCATGCACGCGCCGCCGACCGCCGGCCGGCAACCGCGACGAGGAGCATAGCTTTATGGGCTGGTTAGTTGGCTGCCCACGTCAGCCACGTGCAGTCTCTTCCTCCCGGGGAATGGGACCTCCGATCCATCCTTGTCCTCCAGTCCACGTCAGCTGCTGTTGCCTGAAGAGCAAGTCCTCCGATGGATCCTCCTCGCAATTCAACTCATGCAAGCACGCCTTCTTTTCCACCACACACCATCTGCACATCCGGGCTCTATCCTCTGCCGTGACCGTGATGGAGACACTGTAATTTCTGGCACCGACACGTCGCGGTTAGGTTCTCTTGCACCTTTTCATGTTGACCAACAGGCCGGAAACGAAAGGCATGCATGATCTTCCGTCCTACGATCTTGTTGCAAAATTGGCAAGCCAGCGGCCAGCCACGACCAACAACTAGTTTGGTTATGCAAGCTGTTCACGTCAGCAGCAAGCCGTTTCCCTCCCGGCGGAGCGGGACGTGCTTGTCGCCATCCATCCTCGAGAGAGCGCGACCCAACCTCCAACTTTAATTTGGCTTCGTCTTCCTCCGGTCAATTCAACGCGCGAGCGGCTTCCCTCCGATCGCCATTGGAGGGCCAAGGGCTAGCCTCCTCAACACAAGTCACGGTCTACCTGTGGCCGCGCCGTCGTCGGCGCCAGCACAAGACGTCACTTCGTAGTATTTCCTGCACCGCGCTTTTCATCCAAGCTGATCCATCAGCAGAAACCACGATCTCTCTGTTTCTGCCGGCGATGATGGCGGCGGAGACGACAAGCTACCTCCGATTCTTTTGTGCAGATGCGTGTCTGCCGTCGTGGCACGAGCTTCTGTTTTTCCTCTGAAACGACACTCCGTTCCTTTAGGTCTGTTTCAGACGACTGGCCAGCCAAGTGCGTGGTTGAATTTGGTTGACAAATTATATATCCCTCTGATCCCAACAACCTTCAGGCCATCACCTTTTGACTATACTGCTCAGTGCTGAACACTAGGCCTCGTGTTCTTCTGCCAAGAGTGTGTCGGCAAGAGAGAGATAGAGATGTTTTTTTTCCTTCCTTCTGAGGGCGTGTTTAGATGCACACATTTTGCAAAACGCGTGCATCTAAATAACAGAGGGAGATCTTGAAGCTGCTAAAAGTGTCGCTGATGGAACTGTCTGTATATGTGTGTCACAAGGAATTTGTAGATGAAATAGATTGAGAACCGTGGGGGGGAAATGTGAGTTCATTTATCTCTTCAATTCTTTAGAAAATGCCGCAGAAAATTCTGTCTTTGCTGCTCATATATACCATGCATGCATGGTGTGTGATGTATAAAGTTGGTCAAGAATTGGGTCTCTTTCCGTTACAACTTGGTACACCAGAGGTTTGTTTGCATACCAATACCTGCTGGTTTCTTCGCAACTGTGCAAGCATCAACTTTGAACACTTTACTGAGAATGAACTTTACTGAGAAAATGTTATGCACTCAAAGAAAATAACACTTCACTGAGAATAAACTTTGAACAGTCTCACTAACACTACCTAATCAAAGAAAAAAGACTAGTAATGAAGCAAAACATAGACTAAATGATATAAATGAAACATTAAGAGGTTTATCAAAACAGCAGGGGCTCCTGCATGTGCTCAGAACTGATCAAGCAAATTTTCATGCTAAATGCAAGCTTGAGCAGTCATTCATTGCATATAGCACATAATTGGACATATATTCTGTTTCCCTCCAAATTCTCAAACATAGCAATAACAATATAGTATGCTAATTAGATTCATAAAACATGCATATATTTCTTTCTTGCCACATCGATCTGATAATCTCCGCACATCAGTTTCAGCTATCAGTGAGGTATATATTTACAAACAAGGACGTGCACATGGCCTTTACATGAAACATTAATTTGAGTCATGCAGTAACTATTTTTACATCTTTCACTTCACTCCTAACGACTTGGGAGAGTTGGGACTTTATAATTTGCTCAGAACAATCCCAAGTACTAGTTCATAACATCCATGCCCATTGTTCATGCAAATTATGCTGCATGTATAAACAATATGTATAAACAACAATATTCTCGTATCAGTAACGACTAACATGCTTCACCTTTCTCTAACATGCTTCACCTTTCTCCCATTTGCATAACGACTTGAGCCAAACATCTGCCAAACAGATTGGTAACCGACGAGCACAACCTGCGAGTTTCTGCGAAAGCTGTGCTCTGATTTCCTCCCGGGGAATGGGACATGTTTGTCCTTAAGCAGGAACTAATTCTGGACTCGTGTTTCTACATGGACAATTCAGCAGCACTTTCGTGTCCGAGATGCCATTTTTAGGTTTTTGCAGACTAAATTCAACAAGAACGAGATAATTGAATGGGACAGCTCTCTATTTTTGTGACTGTAGTATACGTCATCCTGGAAGCTACTACGAGTTTGCCGTTTTGCTCTGACTCGCTCGTGTGCTCTGTCAAGTGTGTGTGCGGTCCTAAAAGGCTAAAATGCTACAAGTTCTGTGACGAGAAGGATTAAAGAATCGTGGGGGAAATGGAACTATATCTTCTGCTCTGTGCTGAAAATTCTGCAGAAATTTCAGTTGTTCAAGTCCATAACCGGTTGCTATTAGGGTACCAAATTGGTCAAGAATTGGGTATTTCGGTTAAAACTTCTGCATGGCTTTGCATGCAAAAAGGCGCGGGTGCGGTCCTTCTCTTAGGAACAGACATATAGGAGTACTTCTCGAAACATCTCAACTATCAATCTCAAAAGCAACTATCAATCCCAAAAACTTTGCTGCACTTGTGGCGCATTAACAAAATTCAGCATATAGTAAAAGAACAAAACACATTCCACATATGCAGAGGATGGGATAAAATATTTACCTTTGTTTTTATAAGAAACTTCTGTGTTTATTGTTTCTCAGATAGTTCTCATGCTTGTTATTTCATAAAACAAGGAAAATGAGCTGCTTGATAAATAGTTGCTCCAAATGAGGCTTTATCTAATTTTTGCCGCTTAATAGAGTAACTCAAAAAGATTCAAAGAGGGAATAAGGAACTCATTAAACACAAACAATTATTATTTGGGGTCTTCTGTGATGCATAACTAGAGCTACATCTTGTTTTTCTCTAATTTCTCAAAACCAGTATACTCATTAGTTTGCCCTAGAGCATCGGCATGTGTCTTCCTCGCCACATTGATTTGATAACATCTATATTTCATTTTGAGCTAGTAATGTCCTATATATACACACACACATTTTAACAGGTCAAGTTCCATTACCTTTGCATGAACCTGTAATCTGGGGAACGTAGCAAAATCCTTCAGTTAATAATTTGCTAATGGTCACAAGTACTAATTGACGAGGGTCTAGACCAGGGTTGACCAACCCTCCCCTAAATCAAAGACACGGCATCAAACGATCCTTCAAAAACAAGAGCTGATACCCCAAATCAAACAGACCCGCCTCGTCCGGGCGGCTCTGGGCCTGCCCGAGAAGACCCGCTCGCCCGACCACTCTCCGCCTCGTCCGACCACTCTCCGCCTCGCCCGACTGGTTTGCTCCTTCGCGGCTAAGCAACCTCCGAGAGGACTCGCTCGCCCGACGAGTTTCCGTCTCGCCCGACGAAGTTTTCGCCTCGCCCGACCAGTCTCCGCCTCGCCCGACTTGTTCGTTCGGCGTCGCCCCCCGCTTTTACCCATTCCGGGCCGTACCTACTCGGTGCCTGCCATGTCAGAACGGGATGGGCGCCTGTCCATCGCCACGGCAGCCACAGGAGCGCCTGTCTTGTCCAAACAGGAACACTACAGTCCCGAAGAAGGACGCTCGCAAGCTTGAGCGACGACACCTGGAGTCCAAGGAGGCACAGTGCGAGTCAACCACTACCCAAGAACCACTCGGGGACACACCCGGTAGGCCGCCTACACCAACCACCCGGACGCCGCCGGCTCCGGGTCAAATGGAACGCCCATTCCGTCAACACCAACTACAACAGTGAACAACTATTCACCGTGTACGGCCCGAGACGCCAGACGACGGCAACAAACCCCGGTGCTGTAACTCACCTTGTAATTCCTCCTTTTTTACCCCCCTCTTTCCTTATTCCCCTTGCGGCTATAAAAGGGGACCAAGGGAAGATCGATGGGGGACATCGAGAGAACACTCGTGCACACACACTCACGTAACACACCTTACACAGGGACTTGGGGCCGTTTTCCCTCTCCCGACTAGTTTGTAACCCCTACTACAGACTTGGGCTCGGAACACCGGTTACACACTGGACGTAGGGTATTACTCTCCGGAGGCCCGAACCAGTATAACTTCCTGTGTCTTTTGAGCCACCATCCGGTGCCCTGACACGTGATCGTAGAAATATTACTTGCCGGCGGTAGAGAACCCCGACAGTTGGCGCGCCAGGTAGGGGCTTCGCGTGTCGCTTCACTCCACCAGGGCCTGGATGGCCCACGGAGGCACCCTGTTGGCGCCAGGCGCTCACCTGCGTTTCGGCTCCCTCGACTTTGTCTTCAGCAAATCGGAGGAGCCCCTCATCGGGGCCACCTTCGTGCGCCCCGAGCCCACCTTCAACGACGACCCCGCCGCGATCTACGACAAAAGGTCCAACCCTCCACGTGTCGCAACAGGCGCCACTGCCTACGTCCTCGACATACTAGGTGAGGACCTGGCGGCGGCTCTGGGACGAAGCTCGACCCAGGAGCATTTCCGCAACATCTCCTACATGATCACAAACCTCGCCCTACAAGCTGGAGGGGAAGAGCAGCTCCTCTAGGACGAGTTCCTCGACTACTATGGCGCCATGTACCCGAAGGGACAGCCGAAGTCTGCTGCACGATCCAGCGGCCGCATCCCCACCGACAAATTCAGCCCCCGCACTGCGCCTGTCGATAAGGGCGCGGCAGACGAATGGGACTCGAACCCGCAATCGACTCAGGCTCCATCGGCGTTCTATGACCCCACCCGGGAGTGTTTCATGTGCCACACCCCGGATGCGGAAGTACGGTCCGATAGCAGCTCGACGGAGGGCAACCCCCGCCAAGCACCGCTCCGGGACGACCTCGCAGGCGATGCTCGGCGGGCCAGGCTGCAGGAGCTCAACGAGGCACAGCGTCAACTCGAGGACGAGCGCAGGCAACTCCACCATGAGCTCAGGAGAAATGCGGATGGAGGAGCCGCCTGCACGCGAGCACGGGACGTACGCCAGCGCATAGTCACTGACGACAACAACGACGCCGACGGCGCACCGATCTTCAAGCGAGCATCCCAAAACCTTGCAGCAGCTGCTGTCCTGCTTCGCGAGCACCCTGAACCAGCGACCCCCGAGGATCGAAGGTTCCATCAACAGCTCCGCACGCTCCTGGAAACTGCAGCAGTTCAGCAAGCGGAGAGCTCCGCGTCACGAGAGCGGGCTCCCAAGGAGCAGGGCTGAGAGCAGTCTGTACATCATCATGGGGCCATGGCGGACAGAGACGCCCGGCAACAAGATGAGCACCGAGGGCACCGCCCGCGACGAGCCTACAACAAGCGGCGCGGAGGCCGCTACGACAGTGGCGAAGACTGGAGCAGGAGTGTCTCTCCTGATCCCAGGGGGCCGCATGCTTTTGGACCTCGTGTCCACGGCGCTCGTTTCCCTCCACGCTTCCGAGCTCCAACGACGGTGCCCAAGTATGATGGGGATACGAATCTCAGCGTCTGGCTGGAGGACTACCGACTAGCGTGCCACGCGGGTGGAGCACGAGACGACTGCTTCATCATCAAGAACCTCCCCCTCCACCTGGCCGACTCGGCGCGAACGTGGCTGGAACACCTCCCCGACGGCAAAATCGACAGTTGGGCATAGCTCCGCGATGCATTCATCGACAACTTCCAGGGTACCTACACACGCCCTGGAAACCCATGGGATCTGCGTAACTGCCTCCAAAGAAAGGACGAAAGCCTGCGCGACTACATCAAGCGTTTCTCCAAGTGATGCACCGAGCTGCCCAACACCGCCGACACCGACGTCGTCTCGGCATTTCGATTCAGAACCACCTGCGCGACCCTCATTCACGAACTAGGGCGCAAGAAGCCGCGAACCATCCGAGAACTCCTCGACATCGCCACTGATTATGCTGATGGGGAAGATGCAGTCACTGCCACCCTTGACCGATCCCAAAGCAAGGGCAAGCAGTTGGAGGGAACCAGCGAAGGCGCCTCTACTCAGGCCGACAAGAAGAAGAAGAAGGACAAGCGGCGGCGCGACGGCAACATGGTGGCGGCAGCCGAACGAAAGGCTGCCAAGCCCAGAGGGAACGAGCCGAAGGGTCACTTTGAGAAGCTTCTCGAGGCTCCCTGCACCAATCACGAAGGCCCTATCAAGCATGCCTTAAAAGATTGTAATCTCATGAAGAGTTTCCTCGCTGGGACCCTGAAGAAGAAAACCCCCGAGACAGCCAAAGATGAAGTCAGGGGCCCGAACGGCGATGACAACGAATACCCCAGGGAAGACGGCGCTGTCATGATGATCTTTGGAGGGCCCGCGGCCTGCCCTTCAAAGTGCACGGAAAAGCTGGTTCGGCGGGAGGTCTGTAGCACGGAGCCCGCGGTGCCCTCCTACCTCAAGTGGTTGGAGACCCAGATCACTTTTGATCGCTCCGATCACCCCGACCACGTCCCACAGCCGGGGAGATATCCACTCGTTGTCGCTCCCCTTTTCGGCACAAAGCGCATTCACAAAGTGCTGATGTACGGAGGGAGCGGCCTCAACATCCTCTACGCCGAAACTCTTGACGAAATGGGGATCCCGCGGTCCCGACTGCGGCCGTCCGCAGCGCCCTTCCACGGGGTTGTTCCTGGCGTGGACGCTGTACCCCTTGGGCAGATCGACCTGCCCGTCACCTTCAGAACACCGCGTAACTTCCGCAGGGAGACCCTCACTTTTGAAGTGGTGGGATTCCCAGGCACGTATCATGCCATCCTCGGGAGGCCAGCGTACACGAAATTCATGGCCGTCCCGAACTATACGTACCTCAAGCTGAAGATCCCCGGGCCCAAGGGCATCATTACGGTGGGGACTTCCTTTGAGCACGCATACGCATGCGACACTGAGTGCTTCCAATTCGCGGAGGCACTCATCCAGTCCGAGAAGCTCACCGCAGAGCCTTCTCCTAGGGACCTCGATATCCCCGAGTCGTCTAAGCGAGCCGCGTGCTCCTTTGAGCCGGCCAAAGACGTCTAGGAGGTCACCGTCGCCGGCGACGGCCGTACCCTCCGTATCGGGACGGTGCTCGATCCAAAATAGGAAAGCGCGCTCGTCGACTTCCTCTGAGCAAACCTCGACATGTTTGCATGGAAGCCCTCGGACATGCCAGGGATTCCAAGGGAGGTCTCCGAGCACAAACTAAATGTTGACACCAGATTTTGACCCGGCTGAGTTTGTGCGCAACAGAGCCAGAATGGAGGCCGAGTCTGATTCAGAGTTATCTCCGATTCCGATTGGGGTTCGTCCGATTGGAGTCCTGATCGGACATGAGACGAGGGAGGCCGGAGCACGTACGACTTCTGAGGGGAGGCGCGTCTGGAAGCTTCTTCAGGGCCTGATTGTGCATCAAGATTTGTAATAGTTTTGGTAGTTTAAGATTAGATTACTTTAGATAAATTAGAGATATTGTCGTAGCTGCCAAGTTTTAGCTAGATTTCCAGGGTATAAATATAAACCCTGCGCCATTGTAAAAAAATGTTCACACAACCAATCAATTAAACACAACTTTCGGCCTCACATGCCAACAACTCTTTTCGTCGAGTTCTTCAGCAAGCAGGGCTGCATCATCTTGACCTCCGGTTTGTCTGTAAGTCCGACACCTTATCGAATTAATCTAGGCTTTAGATTGAGGCGTATCGCCCTTCTTCGTTTAGTTAATTCACCAATTTATCGAGTTATTCTAGACTTTAGATTGAGGCGTATCGCCCTTCTTCGTTTAGATTGCTCATCCTTTTACAGTATCTTGTTGATTTTATCATATCGGCTTATATCTATCAGAGAAGATCTATTCTGGTTTTAGTTGTTATTCATTTTTCTTAATAGATCTGTTCACATTGATCATATAGCTGATTTGGATTTAATAAGCAAGTTACAAATAGATTTAGTTTGAACGAGTTCTTTAATATATATTGATCTATCGGAGTAAGTAAGCAAATCGGTGCCCTGCTAGCAACGCTGTCTCGAAATCGATCTGATTGTTAGTGACATGAGATTTGATTTGTTTATCGCCTTTAGAAAGATGCATATTAAAGAATGAGTTTAAATTAGATCTATCTCCGATTCGATTTTCATAGCCGATGGTTTATTTCAATACACATTATATTCTCACAAATCGGACTCAAGGCCGATGGTTCATGCCATCAAAATCGGACTTCTCTTTATGATGATCCGATTTCTGGAACGAATCGGAGCCCTGGCCGATGAGTTCCTTGTTGCTTACTGATTAAACTCTACCTTGTCAATTTCAGGTCAAATTGACTGGCACGCCGCGAACCTCAAGATTTTTGGACCTGCACTGAAGTGAAGCAAATCTTCCAGGCCACAGTGTTAATTTCCGAGAGTCAACGCCTGACTTTTTGGACGTCAACACATTTTGGCATGCCCAGTGGGACAAGAAAGCTTCTGCGATGGCACCCTCTGAGATCTCTGCTATCACGATGGAAGATCTCAGCGATGATCAGAAGAAACTCGTGGAAGCACAACTTGAAGAATTCAAGAACCTGTGCCTCGACTCATTCAGCAAAACTCGCAATGCGGTGATTAAGAAAAATCAGTTTCCTATTCCTCAGAAAGCGTTCGATCGGATCACTGCCGAGGAAAGAAAATTTTTCCAAGAATACATAGATGCTGGAGTGAGTCATGCTTTAATTAACCAATATGGAATATTGGTTAATACGGTGGTGGGATTGATCGCCAAGTTGCTGGATGGAGCTATACTGAAGGATGTCCAGAAGGGACCTGCTTATTTTGATACTGGTGCTTCTTCAGCAATTAAAGATCTCAAGAAGAAAATGGTGCAGATCAATTCGTCTACATCACCAGAAACACATCCTGAGTGCTACGAAACTCCCAAGGCTAAGAAGACAAAAGCCAAGACGGGGGATGGAGGTGAAGAAAAGGAACAAGAAGAGGAATCGGAAGACAAGGAATATGGTGGCACTCAACATATTGATCAGTTTGGCAGCCGAATTCCAGTAGTCGATGGCAAGATGGTGTATCCTGTTTTCTTCAACATTGAGAATCCACCAAAGAACAAGGGAGCTGACAATCGGGAGCTGTCAATCGGTACTACTGAAACACCAGTTACAATGAACCGTGCTCCGATTAGTTAGGGAAATTACACTCAGGAAGATTGGACAGATAAAATTGTTGATGTCATGAAAAATCAGTTTGGTTTGAAGCCTAAGGAACAATCATATCTGTATCGAAAGCCGTATCCGGACTGGTTTGATACACTGCCAATGCCAGCCCGATTCAGGATTCCAGATTTTTACAAATTTTCTGGACAAGGGGATGTTACCACCATCGAGCATATCAGTCGCTATACAATTCAATGTGGTGAAGTAGCATCAATTGATCCATTGAAAGTTAAGCTGTTTCCCATGTCGCTTTCTGGATCGGCCTTCTCATGGTTTTCATCATTGCCACCAAATTCCATCAGTAATTGGGCCGACTTGGAAAAGCAATTTCATGCCTATTTCTTCATGGGAGTACAAGAAACCAGGTTGTCCGATTTGACTGTGCTCTGACAGAGAAATGGGAAATCGGTTAGCGAATTTGTTCAGAGATTCAGAGATATACGCAGCCGATGCTACTCATTGAACTTATCGGAGGGACAACTGGTGGATTTGGCCTTCCAAGGATTGTTGCCTCAAGTCAAGGATCGTTATACAAGTCAAGATTTTGAAGGCTTGGGTCACATGATTCAGAAGTTCTCTCAGCATGAAGGACGTGGAAATGACTATCGGAGGGAGAAGTTTCAAAGAAAGATAGCAAATATTGAGTATGACTCTGATGGGGAAGAAGCTGAGATCGATTTGGCTGAATGGACTAAGAACAAGAATTCTGTTGCCTGTCCATGGGTGAAGGTCGAGCCAGAAAGGTACAGTTTCGATATTACAAAAGCCGATAAAATATTTGATTTATTGCTAGTAGAAAAACAAATCAGGCTTTCCCCAAATCATACGATTCCTTCTGCCGAAGAGTTAAAGAAAAAAAATATTGTAAGTGGCGTAATTCAGTTTCTCATCATACTAACGATTGCAAAGTATTCCGCAATGAGATTCAATCGGCAATTGAAAAAGGGATTATCAAAGTTGAAACTGGTAAGAAGCCAATGAAGCTCGATGGACACCCATTCCCTCAAAATATGGTGAAAATTGGAGCACCCGACAGAAAAAATGAAAGCCAAAGTCCTCACGTTGGAGAATGCGAAGAAATCGGGAGCTGTTGATCCAGATTGCCAAGTGACGGCCGATGATGTGCAAAATCGGAATCATCAGCACTATCGAGATGATCACCAACGCAGGGAGAAGCCTAGGGTTACATCGGGACAGCTCATTGACAAATATATACGCCAGCAGGAAAGGGATCGGAGTCCTCCGACGAGGAGATTTGGTAATGAAGATCATTGGGGATGTCCATTTTTTAGGTTTTGCTGGAATGAAAAGTTAAGGCTTCCATCAATTTACGATTGTCCAGAATGCAGCGATCAGTATGAAAGCTACAGAGATTCAAAAAGACAGCGTCAGTTTGTTCATGACCGATTGGATTTTGGACGCCGATGCAGTGGCATGATGAGGTAGCTTATCAACAAGAGCGCGAAGATTGGCGTGAATACCATGATCGGCGTGAGTATGAAAATCGGTGCTATGACCGATGGGACGATGATCGCCGAAGGTATAATGATCGCCAAAAATATAAAGGAGACCGTCTTTCTGTGTATGATCGTCTGGTGTACAGGAAAAAGGAAATTGTTCAAGAACCAGAAAATGCACAGGAATCGGAGCAGGAGGTCAAATTGGACCTACGTCCAGGAGTCAATCCGCAATGGTGTCCTGAAGGTTTGACCAAGACTCAAAAGAGGAGGGTTCAGTGTCTCTGATTCAAGGAACTGCTCAAGGAAAAGCGTCAAGATGACAATTCCAAGATTTGGAGAGCTAAGCCCAAACGTGACGATGATGGACCGTCGGCATCGGTGAACATGGTTTTTGTACTGCTTGCTGAATACAATGCAAGTTCAACCGATGATGAGACCGATGAAGTTGAAGAAGCTATGGCACAGTTGATTCTGCAACCTCAACAAGCTGTGTTTGACAAGCCAGTTGATGAGAAGTATCGGCATTTGAGGCCTTTATATGTTAAAGGGTATGTTGATGGCAAGCCGATGACTAAGATGCTTGTTGATGGGGGAGCTGCTGTAAATCTGATGCCGTATACCACGTATCGGAAGCTTGGCAAAGGACCTGACGATTTGATCAAGACCGATATGATGCTTAAAGACTTTGGCGGGAATCCATCGCCAGCTCGGGGGGCATTGAATGTTGAATTGACGATCGGGAACAAGACTTTGCCTACTACGTTCTTCGTCATCGACAGTAAAGGGTCTTACAGTTTGCTCCTGGGTCGTGACTGGATTCATGCCAATTGTTGTGTGCCATCTACCATGCATCAATGCCTTATCCAATGGCATAGGGATCACATCGAGATTGTTCAAGCCGATGAATCGGTCAGCATTGCTACCGCCGATTTGACGGTTTGGGAGTTTGAAGGGATTGAATGCTTATCGGGCAAGGTTTGGGAAGGAGATTTTATCCAAGTGTCTGATGATGGATTAAAGCCGATACAAGCAATCGGTTCCGAGAGCTTGTATTAATGGATGATTTCATTGAAGATGAGGGTAAGCTTGGTCAAGGGTTTATGTCGGCCGATGAGTTAGAGGAAATAGATATAGGTTTAGGAGATAGACCTCGGCCGATATATGTAAGTGCAAAGTTGGATCCTGAGTTTAAACAAGAATTAATAAAGTTATTAAAAGAGTATCGTGATTGTTTTGCTTGGGAATACTACGAGATGCCAGGTTTAAGCCGATCTATTGTTGAACATCGGCTCCCGATTAAACCAGGGTATCGGCCTTTTAAACAAGCGCTGAGACGATTTAAACCTGAGTTAGACCAAGAGATAAAAGCTGAAATAACTCAGTTATATGAAGCTAAGTTTATTCAACCTTGCCGATATGCTGAATGGATATCTAATATCGTTCCTGTTTTCAAGAAAAATGGGAAATTGCGAGTTTGTGTCGATTTCAGGAATCTTAACAAGGCGACTCCAATGGATGGATATCTGATGCCGATTGCCGATATGTTGGTTGATGCAGCTTAAGGTGATTAGTTTTATGGATGGTAATGCAAGATATAATCAAATTTTTATGGTAGAAGAAGATATTCCTAAGACTGCATTCCGATGTCCTGGTGCACTTGGATTATATGAGTGGGTCGTAATGAATTTTGGTTTAAAAAATGCTGGCGCCACATATCAAAGGGTAATGAATTATATATTTCACAAGTTAATCAGCAGTATTGTTGAAATTTATATTGATGATGTAGTGGTGAAGTCCGATGGATACAAACAACATCTGGCCGATATACGGGAAACTCTTGAATGCACAAGGAAGCATGGTTTGAAAATGAATCCTAACAAGTGTGCGTTTGGAGTATCGGCCGGGCAGTTTTTGGGTTTCAAGGTTCATGAAAAAGGAATTGAAGTCGGACAGAAAAGCATGAAGGCTATAAGAGATGCTAAGCCACCTACCGATAAGACGAGTCTCCAGTCGTTAATCGGTAAGATTAATTTTGTTAGAAGATTTATTTCATATTTATCTGGTAGAATTCGTCCTTTTTGCCCACTCTGAAATTAAAAGCCGATGAGGAATTCGTTTGGGGAGAGGATCAACAAAAGGCATTTGATGAAATAAAGCAGTATATGATGACACCGCCAGTTTTGATTCCACCTCAGAGAGATAAGCCATTCCGATTATATTTGTCGACCGATGAGTTATCAATTGGATCCGTTCTTATACAAGAATTTGAAGGGAAGAAAAGAGTGGTTTATTATTTGAGTCGGAAGTTAATTGATGCGGAAACAAGATATTTACCAGTTAAAAAGTTATGCTTATGCCTATATTTCTCATGCACTAAGTTGAGACATTATTTGTTATCTTCTGAGTGTACAATCGTTTGTAAAACCGATGTGGTCAAGTATATGTTGTCCATGCCGATGTTAAAAGGAAGAATCGGGAAGTGGATATTGGCATCATCGGAGTTTGATTTAAAATACGAATCGGCTAAAGTGGTTAAAGGACAGGTA
>CM014277.1:77054587-77073810 GCA_004135705.1 Alloteropsis semialata
TTGCAGGACAGCTCGAGCCCCGAAAAACCTGCCCTTGAGCCGCGCAATCCGCAGTGACTGTTGGGTCAAAAAGATTCTTTCCTTTTTCTGCGGCACGCGTCGTTTCAAAAACTGTGCAGGGCAGATTCAACGCATTTAGAATTGGTAGGCCTACAAGGGAAGCCATCAGTTTTAAAATGACCGAACACTTAGTGTGAAGCAAGGAGATCTCCCGATCATGTTTGATTTGGATCAAATTTCCCGAACACATTAAAGATCATCAGTCTGTTCGGGAGAAAGAGTTTATTCTGGATGATTTGTTCTGAATGAATAATTTCCTAAACAGATTGATTTAGACAAAATTTCAGAGCATGAGGAATTCAAAATTACATCCATCAAGTGAAATTTCTTCATTAAATTCAAAAGAGGGAACATTTCACAATGGATCGATAACTATTCTGAAATCAAAATAACTAAAGCACCCTGATCTTGGGTTGATGAATATCAACTGCTGATCAGGGCGATGGCGTAGTCTCCGGTGGATCATCATCTATCGCGTTCTCCTCTTCGGAGTCGCTGACGAGATCCACAAGCGCTCCGTCTCCAGGAATCCCGATCAGGTCGCGGTTCAAGGAGACGAAGAGGCGCCGGGCGAATTCCTCGTCGCCGCTGGTGTCCACCGGAGCAGAAGACGAAGATGCGCCTGCGTCCGCCGCTTCTGGCTTCAGCCGGATCCCGCTCTCTCCTTGCTTTGGCTCGTCGTCGGAGGAGAGGGAGATAGGGGACGCCGGAGCTGGGGAGGAAGGCGCAGGGCGTTTCCCGGCGGCAATGCTCGACGGAGCAGCCTCGGGAGATGGTGGCGCAGCCGCCGGAGCCTCCTCTTTTGGTGGCTCAACTTCGACTCCTTCATCCCCATGCCAGGGGAGAGCCAGGAGCGGAGCCTGAGGAGGAGCGACGGGTGGAGTCGTCGCCGGCGAGTCCTCCGGCTTGTCGGGCGGTTGATCGCCGGAGCTGCGAGGGGAGTCTCCGAAGAGGAGGCGAGGAAGCTTGAATCTACTACTAAGCTTTTTCTTTCCCATGGCGAGGGGAGGGAGAAGGTTTAGAATGGAAAGTTCAAGTACGGATCAATCCAGGAGGTCTGATATTTAAAGACCCAGAGATGCAACGCTTCGCGCGGGATTCAAGGAGACGGAGCAGAGCCGTACCGCGTGCACTGCTAAAGTTCCGGGAGACGTGCGGAGTGGGTTTTAAATGCACTGGGCAGCAGTTACATCACTCCTGGGGCGTTTCGTTTTCCAAGACGGAACAGTTCTTTTATATTATTATGGCTGATATTTTTCTTTGACCTTATCATTCAGATGCAGGTTTCCACATTCAAGAATTCGGGAACTTTTCTGGCTCTCATGATTAACGAGATATTCTCATATCCGGAAATCGCCCGAAGAGCAAAAAGACCCGAAGATTATTGAACGATCAACCTTTTCTGAACAAGATAAGCTCGGGGGCTACTGTTGAGGCCATAATACCAGGGTACCCGACCACGAGGATTGCCGACTACCGATTCCAAGACGACCAAGACTCCGAACAAGACACGACAACCAGATCGCAGGAGGGAAGCCCGAAGACAGTTCGAGTCCTACTAGGTTTAGGTCTGTTTTGTCTTGTAAGGCACGTCTCCCTGGGTATAAATAGCGGGGTCCTGTGTGTAGAGGGTATCGAACATCCAAGTTTGTATTCCACAATCCACCCGAGGGTACTCGTTACGCATTGTAATCTGTACTCGCCGAAATAATACAAGCAGCAACTGGACGTAGGGTTATTACTCGATCTCGAGGGCCCGAACCAGTATAAAAATCCCGTGTCTTTCTGTTCATCACCGTGATCAATCTTTCGCACAAAGCGGGGTGTCTACCGGACAAATATCTGACGAGTACAACCTCGACAACAGGTAATGGCTGATTTCGTGACACAACACATCGGAGACGAGGTAAAATTGGTTGAACCGATGCCTTGGACATTATTCTTTGATGGATCTTCATGTGGGCAAGGATGTGGCATCAGAATCGTAATTGTTTCACCTCGGGGGGCAAATTTTGAATTCAGTTATCCGATGGATCCAAGCTTTACCAACAATCGGGTTGAATATGAAGCATTGCTTAAAGGATTAAAATTATTGTTGGAAATCGGAGCTGAAGCTGTCGAGATTTTTGGAGACTCCCAGTTGGTGATTTATCAATTGATCGGTAAATATGAATGCAAAGATGATATTCTGATTCGTTATTTTGAAGAGTGCCGATTATTGTTGAAAGAATTTGTGATGGTTAATATTGAACATATCCCCAAGGCTCAAAATCAGAAAGCTAACAATTTGTCACAAGCTGCTTCTGGCTATCGGCGTCTTCATGAGATCGTGACGATTGAGCCAGAAATCGGAGATTGGAGATATGAGATTGTAAGATATCTTAAGAATCCATCACAAAAGGTTTCTAGAAAATTAAGATTCATGGCTGTTAAATATGTGTTGCTTGATGATCAATTATATTACAAGACGATTGATGGTGTGTTGCTCCGATGTTTGAGTAAATCGGAATCCAAAGACATGATGGATGAAGTGCATAAGAGAGTTTGTGGTGCGCGTCAATCGGCTTATAAGATGAAGTGGGTTATTCGTAAAATAGGTTGTTTTTGGCCAACTATTTTGGAAGATTGTTTTGAATATTATAAAGGTTGCCAAGAATGCCAGAAATTTGGAAATGTACAAAAAGCGCCTACGTCAGCCATGAATCCGATTATCAAGCCATGGCCTTTTCGAGGATGGGGAATTGATTTGATCGGACAAATTTATCCATCGTCACGCAAGGGTCATAAATTTATATTGGTGGCAACAGATTATTTCACTAAGTGGGTTGAAGCGATTCCTTTAAAGGTTGCCGATTCCAAGAATATGGTGGAATTCGTTAAGGAGCATATTATATATCGGTTTGGTATTCCTCAAACTATCACGACCGATCAAGGAACTATGTTTATGTCTAACGAATTTCAAGATTTTGCTGCCAGTATGGGTATTAAGTTGTTAAATTCTTCTCCTTATTATGCGCAAGCCAATGGTCAAGCGAAAGCATCAAATAAAAGTATTATCAAAATCATCAAACGGAAGATTGATGAACAACCAAGGCGGTGGCATCTAACGTTGACCGAATCGTTATGGGCATATCGGATGGCGTGTCACGGATCTACTAAATTATCCCCATATTATTTGGTTTATGGACATGAAGCTGTTTTGCCTTGGGAGATTACAATCGGATCGAGACGAATATCGGAACAGGGAAACTTGACTGCCGATGAATATAAAAGTTTGATGAATTTTGAGTTGGACGATTTGGCTGAAACCCGATTGAGGGCATTGGAAAATATTGAGAATAATAAAGCACGTGTTGCTAAGTATTATGATAAGAAGGTTAAGCCAAAGGAATTCATCGAGGGTGAATTGGTTTGGAAGCTGATTTTGCCGATAGGGACTAAGAGTTCTAAGTTTGAAAAATGGTCACCTAATTGGGAGGGTCCCTATCGTATAAATCGGTGCGTTCCAGGAAATGCGTATATCTTGAAAACATTGGAAGGAGAAGAGTTTTCGAAAGCACTTAATGGAAAATATTTGAAAAAAATACTATCCAAGTATTTGGGTAGATTCATAAAGCCGATATTCTATATCGTCTAAGATAGCCGATACGATACGTATCGCCTTAAGGGCAAAAATATTTACAAAAGATAAGTGTTCATCGACGATCAGCGTCGTCGGATCCAACAGAGTTCATTGATGATCGATGTCATCGGAGCAGTGTAGCTAAAGAGTTTAATTATTACAAGAATTTGCGGATTGCTTCAATCGCGCCCAATTGGATGTTGTCTATTCTTTGGATCTCTTCCAGATCTTCCACATCGGAGCCCGGGATGTTCTTGATGCTTCTGTGAATTTGACGAACTTCCTCCAGGCGTTTGTTCAAACTTTCCTGTGCCGATTTGATGGAAGCCGGAATCTGGTTGATTTCATCTTGAGTCTCCGACATCTCCTTATGGACTTCTTCGAGCCGTTTGAGCAGTTCAGCTTCAACGCCTTGGAGATGCTTCATCCAATTCTCTAGCTGCGCTGGTTTGGCTTCCAAAGTCTTGATCTGGGCCTGCATAGTTTTCAGCTCATCTCTGCCGTCGTCGCGCTTCTTGGATAAGTCTTGTTGAGCCAACCGATCCGATATTCTTTGGCGAGCGGCAGAGACTTGGGGTTGGTGCCCTTCAATAAAAGCCGCAGGGATGATTGCGTTTTCTAGCTCCGATGGCAGCCGACCTTTCAGTTCCTTGAAGATTTGGTGAACTGGTTCGGCATCTTCAACAAGGATGGCAATGTTTTTATTCAGATGGTTCAATACTTCTTGAAGCTTTGCCTTGATCTCATCGGAGGTGGTCGAAGACGATTGTGCGAAGCTGACTTCTTCTTCTCCGATGGCGGCGTCCAAATCAAACGATGTGAAGCTCATTGCCGAAGGATCATGTGCCTGAAAAAGAGTGTCAATAAAGTATGTTATAAATATAGTAAATATTGACACACGATGAATCGGTACCAGTTTGAATTGACCCTCCCGGACGTAATCAGGGATTACTTGAGACAAGGCAATGTTTGTGCTGGGAGCTTCCATTTGAGTCTGGGTTGGTTCAATCGGAGGAGGCACTGGAGGAGTTGTTGTTGTTAATTGCTCAGGAATGGCCTCCGATTGAACATTTGCAGCCGGCTCTCCGATTTGTTCAGGAATAGCCTCCGATTGGACGGTTGTACTCGGCTCCTCGATGATAGGTTGCTAAATAGGAGTCTACGATTGAATCGGTCAATTTGAGCATATATATGTGAAGATCATATGGGTCGGATTAGATTTACCTATTGGGCCGATTCTGCCTGTATGACTTGGGCAGGAGCTGGTTGAAGATCGGGCAATGTGATATTTGTTTGCTCAAAAAGGAATTGTTATTGCCGATTTATTTTGAAAGAAATATGAGATAAATGAAATCAGATTGTTACCAATACTGCATCAAGAAGCATTCTTGCACCCTCAGCAGCCTTTTGTGCAGTTTCTTTGGCGGCCCTGGAAGTTGATTGGCCGAGAATTTTTTCGGAAGGCTGTATGGAAGAGGTATTTGCTTAAGGTAAGGATCGGAAGTGAGAATCGAAAATGAGAATCGGAAGAATGAGAATCGTACCACGCGGCTTTTCTTCGGTTTCTTTGGTGCATCCATTGTAGTAGGGGTGGTTTTTCTCTTGGCTTTGCCATCCATAATGTCCTTCAAAGACGGGGCGGAAAAGCTGATTCTTGGATATGGAGTTTTGATAAAGTATTGGATCAGCTTTCCGCTATTGCTCACCGATGGTGCGTTTTCTTCGACTGGCTATTTAAAAAAAAAGAAAAAATGGGATTCAGATTATGGAAAGCTCGTTTAAGTAAAGATGAAAGAAAGTGGGAAGGTTTCGAAAGACTTACAGGATTTTCCATGGCCTCAAAATCGGAATCGATGAGTATGCAATAGGTGATGGCCGGAAGTCTAAACATATGAAGATGAAGCTCTTTCCACCAATTTCTGAAAAGCCTGGATGAGAAGCTTGTGCATAGCCATTCTGGTATTTCAAAATTGGCTTGGGGGGCAAGAGATAAAACCCTATCCATCTACAGGGATGATGAGATCGATTCCCTATGCTTGATTTTATCGGAGAAGTAAAGGCCGATCGGGAGTTGACCAAACCACAATTGACGAGCAGCCACTGATGGATTGTAGAATTCATAGGACGTGGTCTTACGGCCGAATGCAATATTGCTACCTAGAATAGCCGGTGTGATGAAAGACTTGAGGATCGGCATGATCGATGTCAGTTCATTTTGAATGTTGAATAAGGGCAGCTCATAGTTACGATCGGGATCACCGTAAGCGAAGAAGCTGAAGCGCTCCGATGCGATCCCATGGTAAAAACTTTCAAAGTAGCTGGCCATATCCTTTGACTCAATCCTTGACCCAGGGCAGGCCGATGCAGCTTCTCCAAATGACATGCATCGGCGAGTGGTTACATCTTCCTCTTCTGCATAATAATTTGGAAATTGGTGTTCCTTGAAGTTATATTGGAAAGCGGATCAGAACTGTGTATGCAACCATAGCTGGATAAACCACCAAGGGCCTCCGATATATCCGACTGCTTGACCGTCCAACAGTCTGGCTGATACCTAGTGGAGAAGATGATAGACATCTCCGAGAAGAAGACGACCAAGGGGGACCGATTCGCCACAGATAGTGCTTCTGCAATTGCTTGCATATTGGAGGTAGAACCAAGGGTTGATCCGTAAAATACAAATCTTTCCAACCACATGTTGAGGAAGGCTGCATGTTCTCTATCTCCGATAGTGCCGATTTTGCAGTGATCGGCAACGTATTTCTTCTAACCTTTGGAGCCTGTGCTTACTAGTTTGTGGTTCAGCGTGTTGGAAAGCCTTCTTGGGTTCATGGCGTTGATAGTACTAAGGCCGGTCAGCATGTGTACATCCATGAGTGTTGGCATCATCGGACCATGACCAAATATGTAGGCATTAAGAGCATCGGACCAAAAGAGGGAGGTAGCGGCCAGTAAATTCTCGTCCTTGACCATGTCGGCAAGAGAGAGCGTGAGACATTGGCCTATGTCTTTTTCATCCCAAAAGGCGGATTTGGCAGCTCGCATTCTGAGGAACCAGTTCCTCCATCCTGGGACGCTGCCCGGCCATGATCGGAAGGAGCCGGCCCAATCGGCAACTTGCAGGTCCGATCCTTTAAACGGGAGTCTCTCCGATTCCATATTGATCAGGTCCGTCGGATCGAGGTCACCCATCGGACCAAGGTAATACCCGGCTTCGACATGAGAGACCGAAATGACCAGACTGTTCTTAAGATGCTACAATCAAAAAATAAAATAATAAATGCGGAGATGGAGGCTCGTAAATAATTCTGGAAAGGAAATGCAGAGATTAAAATTGAGATTTTGCGTGATTTTTACCTCAGGAACTTGATCAGTATCCGCCTTATCAAGAGGAGCCGCCATTGATAAAAGAAATGGATCTAAAATGAACAGTAATACGAAGAGGAAAAGACCTAAGGGATTGCAGAAGAATGCAGTAAATCACAGATGCGTGGTATAGATCATATGCGGGAGAGTTCCTTACTTGATTCGCGGCAAAAAATTGAAACTTGGAGATCACAGAGTCGCCGGATGAAATCTTGCGGAGGTAACAATGGCGGACGAGCAGACGCAATAGCAGATGCGGGTTGGGGACGACGGTTCGGATCTGTATTTATAGGGCTTATGGAGAAGAAACCGCCCGAAGGCCACGGCGCCAAATCCGCACGGGATTCGAGGATTACAATAGTGAAGGGTGCGGGTTTCCATATACTGTTCGCTGCCAGGGTCATCATTGCTCGGAGAATTTTGGAACAAAATAATATTTTATCCTAAAATTAGGGGCATGTGTTGACACCAGATTTTGACCCGGCTGAGTTTGTGCGCAACAGAGCCAGAATGGAGGCCGGATCCGATTCAGAGTTAGCTCCGATTCCGATTGGGGTTCGTCCGATTGGAGTCCTGATCGGACACGAGACGAGGGAGGCCGGAGCACGTACGACTTCTGAGGGGAGGCGTGTCTGGAAGCTTCCTCAGGGCCTGATTGTGCGTCACGATTTGTAATAGTTTTGGTAGTTTAAGATTAGATTACTTTAGATAAATTAGAGATATTGTCGTAGCCGGCAAGTTTTAGCTAGATTTTCAGGGTATAAATATAAACCCTGCGCCATTGTAAAAAATGTTCACACAACCAATCAATTAAACACAACTTTCGGCCTCACGTGCCAACAACCCTTTTCGTCGAGTTCTTTAGCAAGCAGGGATGCACCATCTTGACCTCCGGTTTGTCTGTAAGTCGAACACCTTATCGAATTAATCTAGGCTTTAGATTGAGGTGTATCGCCCTTCTTCGTTTAGTTAATTCACCAATTTATCGAGTTATTCTAGACTTTAGATTGAGGCGTATCGCCCTTCTTCATTTAGATTGCTCATCCTTTTACCGTATCTTGTTGATTTTATCATATCGGCTTATATCTATCAGAGAAGATCTTTTTTGGTTTTAGTTGTTATTCATTTTTCTTAATAGATCTGTTCACATTGATCATATAGCTGATTTAGATTTAATAAGCAAGTTACAAATAGATTTAGTTTGAATGAGTTCTTTAATATATATTGATCTATCGGAGTAAGCAAGCAAATCGGTGTCCTGTTAGCAACGCTGTCTCGAAATCGATCCGATTGTTAGTGACATGAGATTTGATTTGTTTATCACCTTTGGAAAGATGCATATTAAAGAATGAGTTTAAATTAGATCTATCTCCGATTCGGTTTTCATAGCCGATGGTTTATTTCAATACACGTTATATTCTCACGAATCGGACTCAAGGCCGATGGTTCATGTCATCAAAATCGGACTTCTCTTTATGATGATCCGATTTCTGGAACGAATCGGGGTCCTGGCCGATGAGTTCCTTGTTGCTTACTGATTAAACTTTACCTTGTCAATTTCAGGTCAAATTGACTGGCACGCCGCGAACCTCAAGATTTTTGGACCTGCACTGAAGTGAAGCAAATCTTCCAGGCCACAGTGTTAATTTCCGAGAGTCAACGTCTGACTTTTTGGACATCAACACTAAACATCAAGCCTGGCTCACGACCGGTCAAACAGAGGCTCCGACGCTTTGACAAGGACAAGTGCAAGGCAATCGGCGAGGAGATCAAAAAGCTCCTTAGTGCATGCTTTATTAGGGAAGTATACCACCCCGAGTGGTTAGCAAACCCTGTCCTTTTAAAAAAGAAGAATGGGAAATGGAGGATGTGCGTTGACTATACCGGCCTTAACAAGGCGTGTCCAAAAGACTCCTTCCCTCTTTCTCGCATAGATCAGGTGGTCGACTCCACCGCTGGGTGCGAAACCCTTTGCTTTCTCAACGCTTACTCCGGTTACCATCAGATCGCAATGAGTTTAGCCGATCAGCTCGCGACATCTTTCATCATGCCTTTCGGCACTTTCTGCTACTCGTCTATGCCGTTCGGGCTAAAAAACGCGGGTGCCACGTTCCAGAGATGCATGTGTCGTGTTGTCGGCGATCTCATCGGCCGACTGGTTGAAGCCTACGTTGACGACATCTTGGTGAAATCCAAGCGCGTCGGCGACTTAGTCCCAGACCTTGCGGCAGTCTTCGAGAAGCTCAGGCAAAACAAGGTAAAGCTCAACCCCGAGAAGTGCGTTTTTGGGGTTCCGAGAGGCATGCTCCTCGGCTTTGTCATCTCAGAACGCGGCATCAAAGCCAATCCTGAGAAGATCTCCGCCATCACTGACATGGGGCCCGTCCAGAACGTGAAAGGGGTCCAGCGTGTCACAGGGTGCTTGGCCGCGCTCAGCCGTTTCATCGCCCGACTCGGTAAACGGAGGCTGCCCTTGTATCGCCTGTTAAAGAAGTCGGACAACTTCACCTAGAACGCCGAGGCCCAAGAGGCCCTCGATTCGCTCAAGACGTTGCTAAAAAGCCCACCGATCCTGACAGCCCCGGCTGAGGGAGAATCCATGATGCTTTACATTGCGGCAACCACCCAGGTGGTAAGCGCCGCCCTCGTCGTCGAGCGTGAAGAACCCAGGAAAGTCCAGAAGGTACAGCGCCCATTATACTTCATCAGCGAGGTCTTGTCCGACACCAAGGTGCGATACCCCCAGATCCAGAAGCTAGTCTACGCGGTCCTCATCGCCAAACGGAAGCTCAGGCACTACTTTGACGCCCACCCCATCACGGTGGTGTCAAAGTACCCGCTCGGCGAGGTGATCTAGAGCCCCGAAGCCGAAGGAAGGATAGCCAAGTGGGCTCTTGAGCTAATGGGGAAGAACATCACCTACGCCCCGCGGAATGCTATCAAGTCACAGGCGCTAGCCGACTTCATCGCCGAGTGGACGGAGATCCAGACCCCCCTGGCATCCATCGAGCACGAGACCTGGGTCATATACTTCGACGGATCACTCATGAAGGAGGGAGCCGGCGTCGGCCTTGTCTTCGTCTCACCCCTGGGCGTGCACATGAACTACATGGTCTGATTACACTTTTCAGCTTCTAACAACGCCGTTGAGTACGAGGCCCTTATCAACGGGCTCCGCATCGCCCTTGAGCTGGGAATATGGTGTCTTGAAATCCATGGTGATTCAGAGCTAGTCGTCGATCAGGTAATGAAAGAGTCAAGCTGCATCAACCCCAAGATGGCTGCGTACTGCCAGGCGGTTTGTGAACTGGAAGACAAGTCCCATGGCCTCGAGCTCAAGCACATCCTGCGACGATACAATGAGGCAGCCGACACCCTCGCAAAGGCGGCCTCCAACCGAAAGCCTGTTTCCAATGGCGTCTTCGCCAAGGACCAGTACACTCCATCCGTTCGACTCGACGACGAGCCACCAGAGCTTCCGACACAGGAAGCAACGGAAGTGATGGAAATTGACAGTGAGTCAGAGCCCAACCTCGAAGAACCAGATTGGAGATTCCCGCTCCTCGAGTGGATCGTACAAGGCAAGCTTCCTCCCGACAAGACTGAAGCTCAGCGGATCGCACGCTGGGCCAAGTCGTTTACTCTCATCGAGGGAGAGCTATACAGGTGAGGAACCTCTGGTGTCCTGATGCGTTGCATTCCGATCGATCAAGGGAAGGAGTTACTGAAGGACATCCACGCCGGAGCATGCGGACACCACGCCGCGCCAAGAACTCTAGTCGGCAAAGCGTTCCGACAAGGGTTTTATTGGCCGACCGCCATCGCCAACGCCAAGGACATCGTGCGCAGCTGTGAAGGTTGCCAATTCTACGCACGACAAACTCATCTCTCGGCACAAGCATTGCATACCATCCCCATCACCTGGCCCTTTGCCGTATGGGGATTGGATCTAGTCGGGCCATTAAAGAAAGCGCCCGGGGGCTTCACGCATCTCCTCGTCGCCATCGACAAGTTCACCAAGTGGATCGAGGCAAGGCCTATCAAAAGGGTCCGCTCAGAGGAAGCTGTCCAGTTCTTCACCGACATCATCTACCGCTTTGGAGTCCCAAATGCGATCATCACCGACAACGGCACCCAGTTCACCGGCAAAAAGTTCCTCAACTTCTGCGATGACTATAACATCCGAGTAGATTGGGCCGCCGTCAGCCATCCTAAAACCAATGGACAAGTGGAAAGGGCGAACGGCATGATCCTGCAAGGACTGAAACCACGAATCTTCAAGCGCCTCGAGAAGTTTCGAGCAAGGTGGGTCGCGGAACTCCCATCCGTCATCTGGAGCTTGCGAACCACTCCGAGCCGGGCTACCGGCTGCACGCCTTTCTTCATGGTTCATGGGTCCGAGGCGGTCCTCCCGACGGACCTCGACTACGGCAGCCCGAGGGTTCGAGCCTACGATGACGAAGGGAACCAGGCCTCTCTAGAAGACGCCATCGGCCAGCTGGATGAAGCACGTGGCGTCGCCCTACTCCACTCGGCCAAGTACCAGCAAGCCTTGCGGCGGTACCATGACCGCAACATCAGAAGCCGGGCGTTTCAAGTTGGCGACCTGGTCCTCCGACGAGTCCAGAGCAACCGCGACCGCCACAAGCTGTCGCCGCCGTGGAAAGGCACTTACATCGTCGACCAAGTCCTCCGTCCGGGAACTTTCAAGCTCAAGGACGCCGACGGCCGAGCTCTCTCCAACGCTTGGAACATAGAGCAGCTACGTCGCTTTTACCCTTAAAACTCGAGGTCTTTCAGGGCGACGGCGATCATCTCATCGACGAAGGAGGAGGACTCGGCTTCAATGTTGTCGTACTCGTGGTCCTCGTAGCCGGGGGCCCATCCACCTCGCAGGCAGTCCCGCTCCATGCTCGGGTAGTGCGACAGGAACATGGCGACGATCTTCCGCACCACGTTCCGTGTGAGCTCCGAGGCTTGCTCCCGAGTCCTCCCCGGAACGAGAGCGATGCGCTCCACCAGGGATGGGCCGCCACCGACGCTGAGATCCCCCAGCAGGTGCTCGACGGCTTGAACCAGGGACGATGGAAGCATGCCCCTCCACCACAGGAGACGCGGACAGGAGGCCGCCCCAGCGGGATCCTCCTGCCCGGCCGGAGGGGGCACCGGAAGGGCGTCTTGCCCTTCTCCCAGCGCCCTCGCCGTCGACGGAGCCGGCGGCCGCCTGTCCTCTCGTGGCGACGGCCTCCTGGGAGAGCGCGACTCCCTGAACGGCGAACCGCCCGTAGGGACGCGCTCCGCCGGATCACGGCTCCTATCCCGACGAGGGGAGGCCGTGCCCCGACGGGAGACCTTCGGCTCCCCGGACGCATGGTGGGCGGGTGGAGGCATGCGGTCGCGCCGCTCGTGTTGGCTGTGCCCGGCGGACTGGTGCGCGCCCCGACGGGAGTCCTTCGGCTCCTCGGACGCACATTGGGTCGGCGGAGGCGTGCGGCCGCGCCGTTCGTGCTTGCTGGGCTCGTCGGGCCGGTGGGACCGGCCAGACCGAGAACTTCCGCTCCTCTCCGCGCCTGGCTGCGACGACCTTCTGCTCCCGCCGGACCTCGATTCCCATGCCAAGGGCAGGGATGTCGCCACCGCAACTGCCCCGGGCTCCACAGAGGGCGCACCCCTGCCCCTCTCATCCTCGTCATCCTCCTCCTCCTCCGAGTCCCCCTCCACGGGCTCCGACTCGGGATCCTCATCCTCGGAGACATCGTCGCCCAGTCTCCTCCTCTTGGCCCGGTCGGCGTTTCTCGACCTCTTGGCCATCTCGCCCTGCTTCCACCGCTCCCGGCGCTCCTTTTTCTTCTTGCTCTTCTCGGCGGCAGCGTGGTTCACCGCCCTGTCTTCGGGAAGTGGTGCCCGGGAGAAGGTGATGTCGTTGCTCTTCACCTAAAGAACTCGGGGTTAGAAGGCAAGAAAGAACTCAAAATCAAATTCGAGACGGGCGACAAAATTCTCACAACGGCCTGGGTGCCGGTGTTCGGAAGCATCGGTAGAAGACCGGGTGGCGGGTACTCGAGATGGCTCTTCCCTACCGCTGCCGCCACCCGGCGCCGCACCTCGGCAGCGGAGGGAAGGGGCTCCACCGTCACCATCCCCACGAAGGGGGCCTTGTCGGGAGTCATCCCCCACATGTGGAGGGCACGCCGCCTCAGCGGCACAACACCTCTCGAGAGGTACCCGCCGATGACCTCCGCCGTGGACACATCCTGGGACCGGAGCCGACCGAGGGCCTTCCATGCGTTCCCAAGGACCCTCTCCCAGTCCTTCTTCTCGGGCCCGTACGACCACTTCTCGGGCACTTTCTGGAACCACTTCCCGGTGTACTCGGGAAGGGGGTTCTTAGGGTCGTTCTTGAGGTAGAACCACCTAGGGTGCCATCCCTTGTTCGAGCTCACAAGGGAGCCTCGGATGTAGTCTTCCAACCTCCCCTGCTTCATCCTCAGTGAGGCACACCCGATCGTCGCAGGGGTGCTGTCGCCGTCGGTCTGCAACATGAACTTGAAGAAGTACCTGAAGAGGTCCCAATGGGCCTCCATTCCCAGGTAACTCTCACACAGCGCCACAAAGGTCGCCATCTGTTGGATCCCGTTCGGGTTGAGGTGATGGAGCTCCAGCCCGTTCTCGACCAACACCGCCCGGATGAACCTCCCCGCGGGAACGGAGAACCCGCTCGTGGAAGGCGATGAAGGAAACGACGTACCTGGACGGCGGCCGGGGAAAGTCCTCCAATCCCGGCTTGATCCACTCCTTCGCCTCCGTCAGTGGCGGGAGCATCCCTCCCTTCACGAGCCCCTCTAGCTGCGCCTGGGTCACGGAAGAGCGCGCCCAGTTCGACATGGCGGATCCGCTACAGGGGGAAAGTGCGGGCTCGGAGAAAGGATTCGAGCGCGGCGGCGGGACGCGAGCGCGGCGGCAGAAGGTGCGGGGAAGGTGCGAGCGCGGCGGCGGGATGCGAGCGCGATGGCACCAGAAAACACGAGAGAATGGGCGCGGCGACGGTGAGGAGAACGAAAGCGCAGCGGAAGGCGAAAGGGCTGGGGGTGCAATAAACCCTAGGCAGCCGCAGCACAAAGCAATAAAAGAGGAGCAGGCGCGGAGCGGGGCGGCAGCATTAAATGCGCGGGCCCATCATCGGCGCGGCGGCGACGTGCACCCGTCGCTTCAGCTGACGGCCTCAAAAGGCGCCCCCTCATCCACGCGGCGTGAAGCGGGCCGACGTCTCCGCTCCTGGCCCACTAGCGGTCAAGTAGGGCTCTGGCCCAACAGATCGCCTTCCCGACTAACGCCCGAATCCTTCGCGGCCCCGACAACCTCCGGGACAAACTACTCGGCTCTATTAGCTTCAAAACCTTAGCAAGAGTATTCACTCTTCCCAAGGCTCGGAGGCTACACCCGGCGGGTGCGCTCGCGCGCAACCCACCAGAAGAACCGCGGCTCAACGCTCCCTCATAGCGACTGAACCTGGGCACGAGTCCCTGACTCCCACCCAGGCTCGGGGGCTACTAACGAGGGTCTAGACCAGGGTTGACCAACCCTCCCCTAAATCAACGACACGGCATCAAACGACCCTTCAAAAACAAGAGCTGATACCCCAAATCAAACAGACCCGCCTCGTCCGGGCGGCTCTGGGCCTGCCCGAGAAGACCCGCTCGCCCGATCACTCTCCGCCTCGCCCGAGCACTCTCCGCCTCGCCCGACTGGTTCGCTCCTTCGCGGCTGAGCAACCTCTGAGAGGACTCGCTCGCCCGACGAGTTTCCGTCTCGCCCGACGAAGTTTTCGCCTCGCCCGACCAGTCTCCGCCTCGCCCGACTGGTTCGTTCGGCGCCGCCCCCCGCTTTTACCCATTCCGGGCCTCACCTACTCGGTGCCTGCCATGTCAGAACGGGATGGGCGCCTGTCCATCGCCACGGCAGCCACAGGAGCGCCTGTCTCGTCCAAACAGGAACACTACAGTCCCAAGAAGGACGCTCGCAAGCTTGAGCGACGACACCTGGAGTCCAAGGAGGTACAATGCGAGTCAACCACTACCCAAGAACCACTCGGGGACACACCCGGTAGGCCGCCTACACCAACCACCCGGACGCTGCCGGCTCCGGGTCAAATGGAACGCCCATTCCGTCAACACCAACTACAACAGTGAACAACTATTCGCCGTGTACGGCCCGAGACGCCAGACGACGGCAACAAACCCCGGCGCTGTAACTCACCTTGTAATTCCTCCTTTTTTACCCCCCTCTTTCCTTATTCCCCTTGCGGCTATAAAAGGGGGCCAAGGGAAGATCGATGGGGGACATCGAGAGAACACTCGTGCACACACACTCACGTAACACACCTTACACAGGGACTTGGGGCCGTTTTTCCTCTCCCGACTAGTTTGTAACCCCTACTACAGACTTGGGCTCGAGAACACCGGTTACACACTGGACGTAGGGTATTACTCTCCGGAGGCCCGAACCAGTATAACTTCCTGTGTCTTTTGAGCCACCATCCGGTGCCCTGATACGCGATCGTAGAAATATTACTTGCCGGCGGTAGAGAACCCCGACACTAATTCACAACCTCAATGCCCATTACTGTTTGGTGTTCACGCACATCACCTTGTTTGTACAATGTATAGACAATTCATTGTCATATGATGCTAGCATGGCTAGAACAGTATGAGCGCAACAGAAATGTGTCTGTCCTTTCAGCCTTGTCCAAAAGGACACAAGGAATACAGCATTGCTGTAGAAAATGTGCAGGTCATCAGCCAAGGAATACACAGCCGCACGCCGGCATGACTTTACACAAAAGCTTTGCTCTGTTTTCCTCCCAGGAATGGGACCTGATTGTCCATAAGCTAGGCAAGAAGGAATTCTGGGTTCGTGTTTCCCTGGTCAATTCAGTGGCTTGCAAACATCTCTATCTCTGCCTGGTCTTGGTGTCCCTGTATCTGCTGTTGCAGAGACCAGAAAGAAGTCTATCTCTAACACGTCACTGTTAGGTTTTTGCAGACTTTCAGGTCGACCAAAAACGAGATAACATGATGGTGATGCAGGCGATGAGCTCCCCTGTGTAGTTCATATGAGCCATCCTTGGCAGGCATGAGCTTGCAATTTTTCCTCTCACATAACGGTCCTGTCAGTGCACCATCAGCGGTATGATTGTTCAAAGGATAGGACAATTTGATTATGACAATTGCCAAAAATAATTGATCTCATGGATTTTTTTTCTAGATAAACTTGTGTTAGGTTTGCATATTAATCCTGCTAAAAATATCTTTTCTTTTTTCTTCCATTTGCAGAGCACATCAGACTCAGACATCATTCGCTCAATATGAATTTGTAACAAGGAAATAAAGTCACCGTGTCGAAATGCACTCTCTTTTTTCATGTGCTGGAGATGTTGTAGAAAAGTTCAATTTTTTTTTACATTGCTTGCTATAACAAGCTGGTCAAAAATTAGGTGTTTAGGTTACTACTTGCTACACCACAAGTCTTCAGTGATTGCAAGTTTGCAACAGAATAGCTGCGGATTTGATCTGTACTATATTTGCTCTGCAGAAAAACTTGTATTGGGCTCGGAAAGAAAGATGAGCTAATCCGTATCTCGGAGTATGAAGAATTCAAACTCAGATAATGTGAACTAGGAACCTGTTGTGCTCTGAGACAGGTTATAATCTTTTTCATGGTTGGAGACAGTTGTGAGCTGAAGAAACAGTTGCTTCTCAGACAGTGATCCTGCTTATCGCATTTCCATAGCTTCTCCGTGCAGACAACTCACACTTCATGCCTGATGACCTGCTTCTATACTCTGACGATCACAAGTTCGACAGATATCATATAGGCCATCATGTATGAACATTTATTTTTATCAGAACATAATATGGATGTAGCGTGTTAAGACATGTGTTTCTGCCGCCTTTCAAGTAGTACAGGATAGGCTGATAGTAACGATTTTATGGCGATGAGGTCCTCTGTTAGTCTTTATGTGTCGTCAAACTTTGGGCATGAGCTTGCGATTTCCTCTGAAATGACATTCTGGTCATGGTCAAGTTCCTGCACAATCAGCGGCTTGATCTCCCACATTGTGGAAATGTCATTGATGGGTCTGTTTTAAAATGCAAAGTGTGTAATTTGATAAAAGAATTTTTACTGTAGCAAAGATAGAAATATCTGTCCTGTTGTACATAAGAATATTGTGAAAAAAATCAGTTCATACATTGGAGTTCATACCACTGCATGTTGAATCTGGTTGGTGAAGAATTAGCTTTTGGGTATTTGAATTACACTGTTACACCAGCAGAAGTCTGTAATGGCTGCTGGAGAATGGCAGCAAATTTGTTGGTACTCTGCACGCTTTGCAGAAAACATGCCGTCCATGCTTCTCAGAGACAAATTCATGTCAGGTCCACGTGTGCATATAGGATATACGTTCCATTACCAAATCAGAAAAAAAAACTGAATTTTGTTATTTATCGGGCTAGTCTTGAGCTTGTTTTTTTTGAGTAAATTAAACAACAGAGATGTGTTGATTAGCAAACCGATGGGAAGTAATTAACATGGGCAAAACAATTGGTGTTATGGCGGTATGGGTAGTGGTAGCAACAAATGATTAAAATGAATCTATTGCATGGTAAATGATCGAAACGAATAATCTCTTCTACTATTGGCTACATATGCATTTTAATATGTATTCGCATATGAATCAATGCAGTTAAATAAAATTATTATACCACGTAACCTCCTTATCCATACAGATAAGATTTTTTTAGTCTCCATTGTACTTAAAATGTTGAAATAGTTAAGACATCACACTAAACCATTTCATTTACTTAAAATAAACTCTGACAACTACAAAAGCCAACCAAAGCAATATATATTCATACGCAAGTAGCTATGGCATGATTCTATTCGCGGGTCTTTTCTCCACTTATTCCCTTGGAACTGATGAGACAGTCTTGCCTCCTAAATGCGAGCGCAACCAGCCACCATGAGTTTAAAAAACATTATCATATTGATAATTTGTTTCACTCCAACCTCTCAAAATCGATCAACAATAACAACTGTAGGCTATTAGCTTGCTAGATTGTAATTATGTCTATCAGCTCATGGATTTGATAATGTGAGGAACTCTGCATGTCTCCACCATGAGCTGCCCAATGCGCTCTCTGCGTATATATAAACACAAACATACACAAAGGAGAACCTCGAGGGATGGCATATCTGTAATGTGTTCTGGACGATTGCAAGTAATTCACAACATCCATGCCCACTGTTCACGCATATCACATTGTTGACATCCATGAAAGTTTTGACGCGCTCGCGATGGTGTTGTGCGAAGCATGACTAGCGCTAGAGACAATATCGATGATTAGACTGCCCTCGATCTGTTGGTGTTCCGTCTGGTAAATGTTTAACCAAATCTGACACGCATGAACCTGCTGCCATGCATATATACGACCCACCACAGACTTCCAGCAGGGCCCCGCATGTCAGTGCCGCCGCCACGTCGGCGTCTGTCTGGCTGGCCGGCCGACGGCCGGCGTCAAGCAAAGCGCGGCGTCAGCAACCAATCGGCGTAGTCTGTAAAAAAACACGACGAGAAGCAACAGGTATGCAGGCTGTTCACGTCAGCAGCAAGCCGTTTTCCTCCCGGCAGAATGGGACGTGCTTGTCGCCATCCTCAGCGCGACCTACAAACTTTGGCTTCGTCTTCCTCCAGTCAATTCAACGGGGCTTCCCTGCAATCCTCTGCATTGCCATTGGCACGCCCGGAGATCTTACTTGTGGCCGTCGGTGCCTGCAACTGACACGTCAGTGCAAGCTAGTATTAGGTTCGTTCCTGCCGCCTTTCAATCAAGCTGACCAGCAGAAACACTCTGTTTCAGCCGGCGATGATTGGCGGCGGCGATGATAAGCTCCGGTCATCTGTTCAGATACGGGTCTGCCGTCGTGGCACGAGCTTTGCAGTTTTCCTCTGAAACGACACCACCCCTGTCCTGTCAGTCGGGTTCCGGTGGAGAAGGTTGTTGATTGGTCTCTTCTGACGACTGACGCCAAGTGTGTGGTTCAATTTGGTTGATAAATTATCAATCTCTGATACCTACCTTCACTTATAATTCACTTTTAAGTTTTAATTTCTGGC
>CM014277.1:77074810-77098621 GCA_004135705.1 Alloteropsis semialata
ACCACCCACATATGTACCATCAACGACTGGATATCGCAGTTATTATTTAATAATTACTACAATGAAAGGTCAGCTTTGGCTGCAAGAGACTACCTGGATTTTGTTGGAACATGCACATAATTATGTGATTTTGTTGAAATTACCAAGGTCTAAAAATCATTCAAAGGCATCCTTTTATAAAGGTATAAGGATGCAGTGAAGTTGATAGCAACGTGGAATTCGCGCAACACTCTGATCATGTCTCCTCTATCTGATCCCATCCACACACTTCACCCATCTTCAAATAGTTAGCCTGATATTTTGTTTCTCTCCAACTTCTCAAAATTGGTAGCAACTGTCTTCCATTAGGAATTTGGATCGTTTGCTCTCCAACACATCCGAGCTGTACATTGTGCTATATACACACACACACATACACGTATACCAGGTGTTCCATAGCGTTTCCATGAACACTATTTAGTTCGAGGCATGCGGTCAACATGGTTTTGCATCTTTCACTTCACGCATAACGACTTCCTGCTTAATAATTTTGCTCTGGGACGATTTCACAAATAGTTCACAAAGGTGAGTAAAAGCATGCATGCATGGTCCACACTGCAAAGTGCAGACGTGGTCACACTCTTGCTGCACGTAATTTGTCTGTCAGGGTTTCATTCTATCAGGGTTTTTATCTGCTGCACCTACGCAGATAGCCATCTGCGTGCTGGAATGGCCATTACAGGCAACAGGTGGTTAAGAAGTCACTGGTCCATACGGACGAGTACCACAACTTCACAAGCAAAGGACTGCACCGACCAAAAGCTCTGAAAGACGACGATGAAAATAGTAAACAGTGACCGCCGCACCAGCCATTACAATTCTGCCGGCGATGATTGTGGCGGCGACGATAAGCTCCGGCCCTCTGTTCAGATGCGTCTCCTGTCGCGGCATGAGCTTGCAGTTTTCCTCTGAAACGACACCGCCCTAATCTTGTCAGTCGCTGCACAGTCACAGGTGGTGAAGGTTTATTGGCCGGTTCAGACGACTGGAGCCAAGTGTTTGTTTGAATTTGGTTGATAAACTAGTATATGCCTCTCTGAAATGTACTTACACTTATAATTCACTTTTGACTGCTATGGTGACCGGGGTGTAATCTGTTAAGTGCGTAAGTGCGTGCGTGACAGGGAGATCTTGAAGCTGCTAAAAGTGTCCCATCAACTCTTCGAAAAAATGTGCACTGTGAATTTTAAGATGAAAAGGATTAAAGAACCGTGGGGAAATGCAAGTGTATCTCTTCTGTTCTGTTGAAAATGGAGCAGAAAGTTCAGTCCTTGTAGTTCATACCATCTATCATGTTGTATCAAGTTGGTCCAGAATTAATGGGTCTTTAGGTTACAACTTGCTACAGCAAAAGTTGCATGCGGGTTTTATCGGACCGTGCATGCATTTGGTGCCCAAAACGGTGCGGTCCGGGAAATAGACATATAGTTACAGTCAGTCAGAGTCATCCAAACTGTCAACCCCTAAAGAAAGCTGTGGCGTTGTGCTACACTTGCCACACGTTGAAAAAGTTCAGAAAATAGAAAACAAAGCATTTTCAAATGCTAAATGGGAATCTTATAATCTGCAGTCATTATATCTATTCTTTAGAATTTAGCTTTTAATTGCTCCTCGGGTAGGTGTTTTGCATGTTCATTGATGAAACATGGAAATGACTGTATTTTAATTTGGTATCCTCATTTGAATCAATGCGAAGAACTACAATTTTTTAAACTGTGTAGTCTCCTGGTTCTGAGATTAGATTTGTGTATGTTTTAAATACCTATATACTTTGAGCCCTCAAGCTCAATATATTTTATAAAATGAACTTAGGAGGATCAAATGAACTGATCAAAGTAGGAGATTGGTACATTTGAAGCAATGCCAACTAAGAGTTCTAACGAGCAGAAGTTTGGGATGTTGTCCGCTTTGAACTCATATATCAAACATTGAAGCTAAATGCAAGCTTGTCCAGCAGAAGTTTGGGATGTTGTCCGCTTTGAACTCATATATCAAACATTGAAGCTAAATGCAAGCTTGTCCAGCCACTGCTGATGGCACATACTCAAAACTATATTGTGTTTTCCTCCAACTTCTCAAACTCAGTAGTATCTGTATGCTCGTTAGCTTTGCTCAAATTTCCATGTCTTTCTCGCCACATCGATTTGAATGTTTCTGGATTTCAGTTTTATCTAGCAATGATCTATATATAAATAGACAAGGACGAGTTCCATGTCCTTTGCATCAACATTTAATTTGAGGTTACAGTCAAAGCGTGTGTGCATCCTTCAGGTCATCATATGTTACCCAGTTAGAAAACTAGGTAAAATTTGATATCATCATAGGCATGCCAAGAGTTGGATTGTTTTAGTTCAAGATATTGACAACCATGAAAAGTAAAATTGAATTTAAAATCTAACTAAATAAGAATATCATTTATAATCTCAAAAATCCTAATAACCCTAAATATCAACGTCATTTGAAGCCTCTAAAAAAATGTAATTCTAAATTTCGTAATAAGCCTAAATATGAATTTCATTTATAATCTCTAAAAATCCTAATAACCCTAAATATGAATATCATTTATAATATCTAAAAATCATAATAAGCATAAATTTGAAAATCATTTAAAGTTTCTACAAATAATCCAAAAATCTAAACAATGTCTAAAAATTTGTGCATCATCTCTACACATGCAACAACTAACTATATATTGATTCTCTATTACAAATTCATAATAAAAATGAAGATTCAATCTAAAATCTCTTATTTCAATCCATTCCATAAAACACAAATTACTCAAAACATAGAGCATGAAATAGACCATACTAAACGTCAAAAGAGAGAGGATGAAGTTGCTAACCTTCTAGCGGACTTGGTTTGCAAAATCTCCAAAAGTTATGGAAAAATCGGGCATGAGCTCCCCCAACCCGAGCTCAATGGAGGATGAAGAAATGAGCCATGGCTCGGGCTGGGGGAGGAAGAAGGGGCCTTATACGCAGAGCCCCTTTGGTACCGGTTGGTGGCACCATCCGGTACCAAAGGGGGTCACATTGGTACCGGTTGGTGTCACCAACCGGTACCAAAGGCCCCGAGGCTCATTGGTACCGGGTGGTGACACCAACCGGTACCAATGTGGCCATATAGGTACCGGGTGGTGACACCAACCGGTACCAATGTGGCCATATAGGTACCGGGTGGTGCCACCACCGGTACCAATGAGCTCGCAGAATTATTGGCCGTTGGACCCGGTACCAATGCTTCCATTGGTACCGGGTCCTTTCCATCCGTGACCGATTACGGTGGATGGATGGCGGGTTCTCTGGTAGTGTGACCAGGCCACTAACCCACCGTACTGTTCCCTGCACATCTATAAATAGGCTAGTATCCGAGCAAGCTGCCGGTGCATCATCATCCAGACGATCGAAGCGCCCAAAAAGCTACTAGTGCTTGTTAATTTCGTTCTCCCTTTTATTTATTGTAAAAAAAAGGCACGTTCGTAACGTATATATGGCACCCCTACCGCAAACCTTCCTCATCGACAATGGTGATGACTCTCCAAATGGCGTCGCCGGCAGGGTGGCGACCAAGGACGACGACACGGCGCCACCACCTGGGCACAGCCACAGCGCCGGCCTGCTCGACGCCGACGAGTTCAGGCGGCAGGGCCACCAGGTTATCGACTTCATCGCTGACTACTATGCCGGCTTGGGAAGCTACCCCGTGCACCCCAGCGTCACCCCTGGCTTCCTACGTGGCAAACTCCCAGCGGACGCCCCGTTGCGCCCGGAGCGCGACGCCTTCTCCGCGGCGCTACGGGACGTGCGCGACCACATCCTGCCGGGCCTCACCCACTGGCAGAGCCCCCGCCACTTCGCCCACTTCCCGGCGTCGAGCAGCGCGGCTGGGGCCCTCGGCGAGGCCCTCACCGCCGGCATCAACGTCGTCCCCTTCACGTGGGCCGCTTCGCCGGCCGCCACGGAGCTCGAGATGGTGGTCACTGACTGGCTGGGCAAGGCGCTGCACCTTCCCGAGGGCCTCCTGTTCTGCGGCGGCGGCGGCGGGTCGCTGCTGGGGACCTCCTGCGAGGCCATCCTCTGCAGCCTTGTGGCCGCGCGGGAAAGGAAGCTCGCGGAGGTCGGCAGCAAGAGGATCGGGGACCTCGTCGTCTACAGCTCCGACCAGACCCACTTCGCCCTCCGCAAGGCCGCGCGCATCGCGGGGATCAGCCGGGACAACTGCCGCGACATCCTCACGCGCCGCGACCGCATGTTCGCGCTGTCGCCGGCCGACCTGCGCGCCGCCATGCAGGCGGACGCCGACGCCGGGCTGGTCCCGCTCTTCCTGTGCGCCACGATCGGCACCACGCAGACAGCCGCCGTGGACCCCGTCCGGGAGCTCTGCGCCGTCGCGGCGGCGCACGGCGCGTGGACCCACGTGGACGCGGCGTACGCGGGGTCGGCGCTCGTCTGCCCGGAGTTCCGCCACCTGGCGGACGGGGCGGAGGCCGTGGACTCCTTCAGCATGAACGCGCACAAGTGGCTCCTGGCCAACACCGACTGCTGCGCCTGTGGGTGAGGAAGCCGGCGCTCCTCACCACGGGGCTCGGCACCGAGCAGGAGTACATCCTCAAGGACGCGGCCGCCGAGGGGCACGACGTCGTGGACTACAAGGACTGGTCCGTCACGCTGACGCGCCGGTTCCGCGCGCTCAAGCTTTGGCTCGTGCTCCGCTGCTATGGCGTCGAGGGCCTCCGCGACCACGTCCGCGCCCACGTCAGCATGGCCGCGTTGTTGGAGAAGATGGTGAGGGCGGACGAGAGGTTCGAGGTGGTGGTGAAGAGGCAGTTCTCGCTGGTGTGTTTCCGGCTCCTCTCGCCGGACAACATGGGCGGTGACGGTGAGAGTGAAGTAACGGTGGCCAACGAGTTCAACAGGAGGCTGCTGGAGGAGGTGAACGCGACCAGCACCGGCCCTTACATGAGCTCCGCCATGGTCGGTGGCATCTACATGCTCAGATGTGCCATCGGGAGCACGCTCACGGAGGAGAGGCACGTCACCCAAGCGTGGAAAGCTGTGCAGGATCGAGCCGCTCATCTGCTCGCTAAAATATACTAATGGAGACTACATATATGCAGTGTGCTCGTCGGTTGATATATCATGGCCGGCTTCATCTTGGAACCACCACCAATAAAGGAAAGGGGAAGAGTGTGAGTGTGTGTGTGTGTGTGTATGTCAACCTTTTTCCATATGTTTATTCGACAACGTACTTTGTTTTATGCTTTGATTGTATGAATAAAAAACGAGGCTGTACTGGAAATGTTTCCTTTTTTTTATGGTCAGCCGCCGGTAGATCCACTGGCAAAATTAAGGTCATAGGGGTTCGCCAGAGTTACACAGTAGTGCCGCCGGGCACAATGAATCTACATTTGTATTAGCAAATTTGTCCATACGTTGCTACGGGTGGAGCCCATATGTATGTGACAACTATATATAATGTTATAAACTTGATATTTGTTTTATATTATTCCATGGCCATGAAAGTCAAACATATTTTAGAAATTAAAGATGCCAGTTATGAATTATATATGTTCATCCTAAATGTGAGCATTTGTTAAGATGGCACATGCGTTTAATTAAATATCATGTACACACATAACCAACGCATTACGGATGTTAATCCAAAAACATAGGTAATAATTTACTTCTGATTACTTTGAATATGATATTTATATTCGGCATTTTGTACATAGCCTGAGCATACATGCATAACCAAAGCATTATTATGCATGTTAATCCAAAAACAGAGGCCCTAGTTTATTTACTCATGCATGATTTGTATCTGATCTCTATATTTGGTAAGTACTTGCCTGTGCAACATATTTCTTCTATAAAGGTTGAGGCGCCTCCTGGTGCAAGGTTTGTCTCTGTCCTCGAAATCATTGCGTGGATTGGCATAAGCAGAGTATACCATTAGGAGGATGGTATTTTCAGGAGAACCATAACTGACAGAGATAGAGCATAAGCAACTCATATACCCTGGATCAACGTACGATCTAATAAACTAGGTTGCATTTTCAGTGCCATAATAACAGAGTCAAGAAAAGAAGTGCCACAATAACAGGATCACTTCAAAATTTCCCTTTTTTTATTCAAAGGAAAAAGTTTCCTGGCTTCGTCCCTGTATTGGCTACATGATACATTCAAAGACATGGGAGTTCTGAAGGATGACTGGTTTCATTAATAGCTAAGCCAAACTGAATCCTGACACAGATTAAAAATTACGGATTGGAGATATGCCATATCATCAAGACATCTTTCTCCTTGCCTTTCACATGTGCAAGTGAGTGTTTTGTACGTAGCACAAAGCAAGCCGCGGCACATGTCATCGGGATCAATCAGGGCACAACGATTTTTTGTTAATCCGGAAGGAAAGGTGCCCCCCGCCACGTGGTTCGCTTGAAAACTTGCAATGTCCTGTTCTTCGTAAATTAGGCTTGAAGGGCTGCAATTTGGTTTGAGTTAGTTTTGTATCAATTGGTAATATATATCATGGCTTGAAATTGCTGAAATCGATTTCATGGCTTGTGCGGGGGTGCTCACACCGGAGCTCCCATGAGTACTTGTGGCTGCACAAATATCCATGCGTGTTATACTTCGATGTAAAAATCAGATGCACACATTTGTTGCGGCCGATCATAGTTTCCCATTTGGGTGCTCAGTGTGAAAAGTAATTGTTTCCTTTGCAAAATAAGGTGATATTGTATTTGTGGTTGCATTGATAAATAATAAATTATGGTGCGGAGTAGAAGTGGGATAATCTAATGAGCTACACAATGAATTTGCGACATTTGAATCCGTGGTTGTATTCTTTCCAATTTGATGAATTGTTGTTATATATCTTGTATTGGATATTACTAATAATGAACTTTGTTATCTTGTTATTACGGTTCTCCCTAAAATCTTCCAGAGCCACTATCATGCACCTTCTTGCAAATGAAAAATGCCACCAAGGATCCAGTGCAGGGCAGGCTTGGCAAGGTCTACATGCTAGACCAGCAGGTCTGCATCATTTAAAATTTTCCTATGCCTACCTTGCCATAAAGATAGGCATAGGAAATATGGCTTTATCCCAAGATGGCTTTATAAAGGAAAATAAATTAGGAACGTTGGACGATGTTTTTTTGCCTTACAATCCTCTTTAACAAAAAATAAAAGAAAAAGAAATTTATTTTTTCAACCTGTTGGAGATGCTCTTAGAGTCCTTCACCTCGCCTCCACTCGGGCCCTCTTTACCTTGCCTCTGCCGTGTTTCCTGATTCTTTTGTGTAGGCGGCAGCAGAATCAGCTAGCAGTGGTTGTGCTCGCTGCGTAACGATATCAGCTAGGCCTGTTCATGGGTCATGCAACTCGCCCAATCCAGCCATATTGACCCAATCCAATCCACAAAATGAACGCCATCCTTGGGTTGGGCTGGTTTTGCAGGCCCACCCATCTAATATGTTCGGTGCTCATGGGTACATAAAGTCATGAACCAACCCAGCTGATCCATCCAATCCGTGAAGGGGCCTCGCCTCTTGTCGACTCGCCTGGCTGAACTGAGGCAGCACCGGCGTCATCGATGATGGCCACGGCGTCGACGGAGTCCCTGCCGCCGCGCTCCGCTCGTTACCTGCTGCCGGCGGCGGTCCGATTCACAGTCACATAATTTGGGGTCGATGCCGCGTTTCATGAACCGGGTTCGTCGTTTCAATTTGTGGATTGGAGTCGGTCACTGTACCATTCAAAGGTGGGTCATGTACCAATTTAGTATGGGTCGCAGTTAGCATCCGTGGCCTCGTGGGAATGATGAACAACTTTTAAGCAAGGAATGATGAATAGACAAAACAAGGTTAAGAGAAGTAGGATACTGGGTCTTTTGGTAGATAATGGGCTGTGTATATGTGGCATGGCCTAAATGTACTATTTCATATTTTCCAATGTAGGAAATAGTCCGCTATAGCTTCGCTATAGCATACTATTAGCTTTTTAGGAGATCTACCTTTATGTTATACAACATTTGTCCCCTACATCCGCTAAAGGAGATTTTATGAGATTTAGATGTGCTAAATGTCCGCTAAAGAGGCTTTTGCGAGATTTAGTAGCGCTAAATGTCATGTGGCAAGTAGATTTTAGTGGTGTTATTTTCTCATATATGTTTGTCCGGGTTAACTTCTTTATTACTAGCACTTGTAAGTTTTTATCTTTACAATGAGACGTTACAGTTGTTTCACATCGAATGGGGAGCCACCAAATGTAGAGAGAGGCCTTGAGCAGTAAAAATTGGAAGGAGACAATAGTTGTTGAGTATAATGCTTTGATGAAAATAAGACATGGCACTTAGTTCTACCTAAGAAGGGAAGTAACATTATATATTTCAAGTGGCTATATAAAAACAAAGTTGAAGTCTGATGGGAGTTTGTACCGGTATAAAGCACACTTGGTGGCAAAAGGATTCAAGCAGAGGTACGGGATAGACTCTGAAGATACTTTTAGTCCAGTGGTTAGAATGTTTACTATTCACACTATTCTTTCTATTGTTGTTTCCACTACTAGAAATCAATTTCTAGGAGTGGTTGACGCTATCGTCCGCTCTTAGAAATCAATTTCTAGGAGCGGTTGACGCCATTGCCCGCTCGAGCAGGTCGTGGCCCGCTCCCGCAAACGCTCTATTTTTAAGAGCGAAAAGCAAGAGCGGGCCTCCGATCCACACCTAGAAATTCAAAATGTCCGCTCCTACAAATGTTATGTGTAGTAGTGTTGGTGTCTCCAAAGCCAATTTCTTAGGTGGTGGCATTCAGTCGAACATATACAGTTAGACCTCTGATGTCTACAAAAATGATGTTGCTGGTGTCACACATCTCAACAATGACTGCTGTGCTCGGTGGAAAAGGGAAAACATGTCATAGGTCTACTGCATAGGTATATGTTCGACCTCTGATGTCTACAAAAATGATGTTGCTGGTTGTCACACATCTCAACAATGACTGCTGTGCTCGGTGGAAAAGGGAAAACACGTCATAGGTCTACTGCATAGGTATATGTTCGACCTCTGATGTCTCATGGTTCTAATTCTCTGGCACCGGCCACCATGTCGATCAGAACCTACAAATAATAAAAACGTAAATAAATAAGATGGAAGCAAACTTGCCGAGTGCAAGCACTACTGTAAAACCAGGCCAAAATTCAAGATCTTGGGCTTAATAATGTTCGCGTCCAGCTAGACGCCTTTGATCCTAAGTATTTTTTTTAAACTCTGGGGCCAACATTTTTTTGGCAAAATATAATTTATCAAGAACTTAAATACATTTCGGCCTATTTATTTGAATTACCTCCGGTTTGAACTACATATGCCTTAAATGGGATCTTTAAACTAAATAAAAAGTAAAGTACACTGGGTGTCCGTGAACTATTGCGCGATTCTCATCCAGGTCCCCAAAATATGAAATTATAAATTAGGGTCCCTAAATTATTTAAATGGGTCACCTACGTCCAAATTGGCTACACCACACTCCATGAGGTCACGTGACATGCTGACTGTGCAGCGACGTGAAACCATGCACATGGGTCCCACATGTTAGCCCCTCTCTTTCCTTCTCTCTCTCTCATCTCTATCCTTCCTCATCTCCTTCGCCCTCCACCAGCACCAATGGCGCCACCATGACCATGCAATGCGCCTCCCTTCCTTTGATGAGCTCGACGTCCGCCACCGCGGGCAAAGCATGCCCTACGCCGCTACCGCCGTTGTCAGTGTTGCATTGCACTGCCACCCTTCAAACTCGCCAGAGCGAGTCACCGGCCCAGCGGAATCCCGAGCATGTCGGTGTGCCACCCTTGTGATCCTCGTCCGCCTTGTCGTCGCACAGACCAAGCCAAAGCCTAAGCTCGCAGGTGCATCACCCCACCCGCCCCACTCTCTACGCTCGCCGCCTTGATGGCCTTTGGCTTGGCGGTAGTGTTGCCGTAGGTGGGGACACTGGAAAGGTTAATGACGGACCTAGTGGTATGACGCTGACATGTGGGGCCCACATAGGTTTCATGGCGCTGCACAATAACCATGCCACATCAGCTCATTGGCTGTGCGCGTGGCCAATTTGGACATAGAGATGACCCCCACTTAGATAGTTTAGGACCCCTAATGTGCAATTTCGTAGTTTGAGGATCTGGATTAGAATCACACAATAGTTTAGGCACCGCTAGTGTATTTTACTCTTCACAAAAACATAGATACACGGGTAAGGTATATCTATGGTCTAGGGTGTCGGTAGATTCCAAGTGGGCCTAGCCCAAGACGATAGGCATGAGGATTATAGTGCCAGATGGCGTGTGACTCATGTATGCGTCATGCGAGACATATTCTAGCTGGATAGATTGCGCTCAAGTATAACAAATTTACCCGCGTGAAGAGTCCTTTCGTAGCCTTACCGGACCCTAAATCCAACAAGTACATGGATACATTATAAATCATATACACATTCTTAATGGAACAAAATAACTTTTTATACTCTAATTTTATTTTCCCTAGGTACTTAGTTTCGTTTTTTCGTAACACAAAAAATTTCTGCAGTGACTCGTGCAACATTCCAAGAGTGGGAACAAAGGAGTAGTAGGAATCTTACAAAGGGTGCTGCACGAGCACACAACTTGTCCTGCCATTAGCTGGTGCACGAGTAGTCGGAAACTTAAAAGTAACAGCTGAATTTAAAGCGAGGTGACTTCAAAGAGGTTGTCGTCACTTTGGTTTGAAACGGATGTGTCTCTGCCTTGTGTTGGACAGCGCCCTAAAGTGCTTGATCCGTCAGTCTCCCACATATTAGCGTGTTGTAGTTTTATTATGCCTTCTCCTCAACCACAGAAGTCTATGCATCAATTTCAGCAAAACAACAAGATGCAGCGAAACGCAAGCATGATACTGGGAAAGTTATCTGACCGAGATAGTCCCCGTGACACTGATATCTAGAAATTGACCAACGATTTCGACATTTTACCCAAAAAAAAAGTAACACAGACATTTTTCGTCCACAAAAGAGCGAGTTCTGTGCAGTCAAATCAAGTGTTAACCAACAACCGGTGCCCGCGAATCAGTTTACGCTATCTGTGGACTGCGGCTTGATAACTAGAAGACCAAGGGGTTCTTAGGTCTTGTTTAGTTGGTTGAATTTGCGTGAATTTTCTGTAGAAAAAGTGCATTGGAAAACGAGTCATGAGAGAGGGGGCACGTTTTCCAATGCATTACTTTTACGAAATTTTGCAGAAACTTGTTCAAACTAAACAGGGCTGACCGATATGCCACTGGGTTGACCTAGATGTGGCGGTTGATTTTGGGATGGACGGCTCGGGTTTGACGAGGGAACTGAGGTTTGTGAATGGCCATAACGCTTGGGCTGAAATGGGCGGGAGACAAAATTGTACATGGCGGAAACCCACTAAGAGCTGGGCCTGCGACTGGGTCAAGCCAATAAAAATATTGCTTGCGACATGGGCCTTCTTATGAATTCAACATTTTTTTACTAATATGCCACCTACCATCCCGATTCGAGAGGCTCACGAGCCTGGATGGTCGACAACTCAACAAGTTGATCATGTCCCAATTCCCACACCTCAGCAACTTCGCTACAATATGGTAGGGTTATGATATTCCTCTGCAAGTTGCATTTGAATGTAATCACTATGTCACTGAGAATAGAAATTATTAATAATGCAGATCATTAATCCAATTACATGGCTAAAAGATGCAAACATCGTCAATCAAGTCCTTTGGTATTAAGAGAAAATGTGACCGAAAATACTGGTAGGGTTATGATCTCTGTTAGCATTCAACAAAATGCCACCCGTGACCCAAATCCTGGTGACATGGTTATTATCCACGTTCATTCTGGCGCGTGGCAGCTAGACCATGTGGCCTCGTGTGATGCTGTGAGGCAAGCATTAGCCCAAATAGAAAGTCAAACTGGCCATGTTTTCCCGGACTACAGCTACTTCAAGTTGAAAGCTCTCGAGACGGGTGAGCCAGACGTGACACAGATGCCTAAAAGGATTAGTCCTTCATATGAATCGATTTATGTAAGTTATTTTTATTTTTAGTTGTGTAATTATATTATAATTTATCTATCTTTATCTGTAACAATATGTTTTATTAATCTTATTGTAGGATGACTACTACTGTGGATTCATGCATGCGTGTTCTGGTCTACGTGCAGTCCTTTATCAAGTCCTTGGAAACTTAGGGTATGCACACACGACTCCAGGGGCTTATCGAGTTAATGGTGGTTTCCAAGCTAATATAACCTTGAGTCATGCCAATGCTGCTGAGATCACAATTTATGGAGAGGTTTTGGATTCACGTTACAAGGCACAGGATAGTGCATACATATATGCACTTGATTATGTCGACAGGTTCCTAGGCATCGAGATTATCGATATAAACTATCCTTTCTATGTGGCGGTTGATTTTGGGATGGACGGCTCGGGTTTGACGAGGGAACTGAGGTTTGTGAATGGCCATAACGCTTGGACTGAAATGGGCCGGAGACAAAATTGTACATGGCGGAAACCCACTAAGAGCTGGGCCTGCGACTGGGTCAAGCCAATAAAAATATTGCTTGCGACATGGGCCTTCTTATGAATTCAACATTTTTTGACTTTATTTTTCTTGATAATGACGAAAAGCGAATATCAGAAATTAGTGACCAAATAAAGATTGTGATATAGTGACAAATGAATTTTCATCACTTGAGTGTCATATATTAGATATATGATGATTTTTCCAGTTTTGTGACATAAAAATCATAGTCTATCAAAATAGTTCTTGCAATGCTTCTACTCTTGGTTTCAATGTTCATGCAAGTTGAATACAGGTAAAATTAGTTTGAATATAATTTTGGAGAAGCTGGAGCAGATCCGGTGCTTTTTTAGGCCCCATTTGGCAGAGCTCCCAGAGCTGATCTCTGCTGGATTCAGCAGGAGCTCTGCCAAACAGTTTTTCTGGGAGAAGTGATTCTCAGCTGATTCTGTGAAGTCATTCTCTGAAATGAACTAAGGGCTGAGAGCTGAAAAAAGTAGATTCTCCTGATTCTATGAAGTGATTCTTCATACTGATTTTGAGAGTTTTTGCTAGAGAATCAAAGAGAATCACTTCTCTCGAAGAATCAGCTCTAATAGAGAATCAGAATCAGGTGGAGCTCTACCAAAGAGACCCTTATTCGTCAAAATTTTCATTAGCCCCGGTTGGTTAGGTATCGGGACAAATGCCTCGATAGTATTAGTCCCAAATGCACATTCTCGATTGTAAAACCGAGGCTAATGAGGGATAGGAACCGTGTCTATCGACGAGTTTTCCAGTAGTGAATTGTGGGAACAAAGGGTGGATGTTGTACGTGCTCAAGTGCAGAACTTGTGTGAGGTACAAGCCCATGTCCGACCATTAGCTGCCGCATGAGTAGTAGGAAATTTAAGAAGTACTCCCTCCGTTTTCAAAATTATAGTTTATTGTTGACTTTTAATATACAACTTTGACATTCGTCTTATTCAAAACATTAGTACATATAAATAGAAATGTGAGTTGTTCTTAAAGTACATTGGATAATAAAACAAGTAATAATAAAATAAATGATACTAATGCAAATTGTTTGAATAAGACGAAAAATTGTCAAATATGCATTAAAAATATGAACAGTGAACTATAATTCAAAATGGAAGAGTAGCTGAATTTAAAGCGGGGTGACTTCAAAGTGGTATTCACTATGGTTTGAAACGGATGTGCCTTTGCTTTTCTGCCTTGTTATGGCGCCCTCTACCACCTCAGAGCAAGTTTAATGATTTCGCCGGCGGCCGGCTGCGACCCGCGATGAAGTGGCGCGTTTTGGTGGTGGGTCCCGCCGGAATTTAATGCGCTGTCACTCGTTCAGCGAATAAGAGCCACGCTCGCGTGTCTGCGCCGGCGTCGAGCGGGCGCGTCGTGAGACGCCCGCGCGCGTTCTCTCTCCTGCTCCACGTCGGACGCCGCCGGCTTACCGCCCCTTATTATACTTGCTCTCAGCAAGTGCTTGAACTGTCAGTCTCCCGCGTACTAGCGTGCCGTCCCCAAGCACAAAAGTCTAGGCATCATTTTCAGCAAAACAACCAGATGGAGTGAAACGCAATCGTGATGTGTGAGCTGCATTCGCACCCCAAGACGATCTTGAGGAACAATAATCAAACACAGTGACCACGGCTAGGACCCAGCTTCAAGCTAGCCGAAACAGCTGCCTGACTTCCATGGTACTGGGAAAGTAATCTGACCAAACGGAGAGTACTTGCGCCATCGATATCCAGACATCGACCAAGGGCTTCAGAATTTGCCGTCCACAAAAGGACGAGCTCTGTGCAGTCTAATCAAGTATTAACCAACAACCGTGACCGCGCATCATTTTACACTGCACTATATCTGGACTACAGGTTGATAACTAGAAGACTAAGGGGTTCTTAATAGAAATGGCCACAGCTGACTGATATGCAACTGGGTTGACCTAGATCTGGGTGGTTGATTTTAAGATGGACGCCTCGGGTTTGACACGGCAACTGAGGTACCAGAATGGCCATGTATAATTAGATTTTTTTAGGATAATGTATAATTAGATTGTAATGCAGTACTAGTTAAGTTGAGAATTGGTGCATAACGCTTGGACTGAAAACGGGCCTGAGGTAAGCCCACTATGAGCTAGGCTGCAACTGGGTCAAGCCAATAAAAATATTGCTTGCGACATAGGCCTTGTTGGCACTATTAGAAAAAGGCATATGTCCAACATAAAAAAAAATACATTAGTACCGGATGTAAAAAGACTCGGTACTGATGCATTAGTAACCAGCCCAAAATTGGTAGCTCTTGGAGGCCCTTTAGTACCGGATAGTAGCATCACCTGGTACTTAAAGTGCTTTTAGTACCAAGTGATGTTATCACCCTGTACTAAAGGGTGCTCCATGGGCTACATCAAAAACAACGCATCTCTTATCCAATAATATGTGTGATGTAGGTGCGTGAGATGGTAGGGAGGTCTCGTGCCAGGTGAGGGGTTGTGGGTTTGATTTCTACATAACACATGATTTTTTTGACCCACGGGGTGTCTCGACCGGTACTAAAGCCCATGTTTCTACTGATATGGGAAATTCAACATTTTGTGACATTTTTTGACTTGATAATGACGAAAAGAGAATGCCACAAATTGGTGATGAAATAAAGACTGTCATAAATTCTTTGAGAAAACCCACGTTTACGTTATAGAGCACCTTCTAATATACACGTGATAGGTGACAAATGAATTTTCATCACTTGAGTGTCATAGATCGAAGATACGAGCATTTTTCAAGCTTTGTGACATAAACAAATCGTCGTCTATCAAAATATTTCTTATAGTGCTTCTACTCTTGGTTTAAATTTTCGTGGAAGTTGAATCCAGTTGAAATTAATTAGTTTGAATCAATTTTTGGAGAAGCTGGATTTAAAGCGGGGTGAGTTCAAAGAGGCAGTCACTCTGGTTTGTAACGGATGTGCCTCTGCGGCTCGGCCTTGTTATGGACAGCGCCGTCTACCACCTCAGCGAGTGCTCGAACTGTCAGTCTCCCACATACTAGCGTGTTGTAGTTGAACTATGCCTTCTCCACAACCACAAGAGTTATATTCTCCACAATCAGTAAAACAACAAGGATGGAGCGGGTGGCCATCATGATGCGTGAGCTGCAAGTGCACCCCAAGACGACGATCTTCAGGAACAAGATCAAACACAGTGATGAACACGGCTACGCCGAATCACATGCCTGACTTCCATGTTACTCGGAAAGTAATCTGACCGTGTGAGAGTCCCCGTGACATCGATATCCAGACATCGACCAAACCCTTCGACATTTGCCGTCCACAAAAGAGTCTAATCAAAGTATTAACCAACAACCAGCTCCCGCGCATCATTTGACCTTTTGCCTTGCTACTCCCGTCAGTTCTGTTTCTTCAAGGTTTGTTTGGGATAGCTTAATTTTTGGTCAGTGAAATTTTGATTTCAGCTTGCTGCCGTGTTATATAGCAGTGTTTGCTGTGTTTGATTCTTGTTCCTGAACATCGTCTTGGGGTGCACTTGCAGCTCACGCATCATGCTTGGGTTTCGTTCCATCTTGATGTTTTACTGTAAATGATGCACAGACTCGATCAATCGGACTCTTGTGGTTGTGGAGAAGAAGTAATTCGAATACAACACGCTAGTATGTGGGAGACTGACGGATCGAGCACTTGCTTAGTTGGTAGAGTGTGCTGTCTAACGTAAATACTAGTGGAAAAACATTTTCCATCCTCTGCATTGGTATCGGATTTAAATTTGGTAGGCCCCTCCACTCAGTAATAAAGGGTGACTTTTGGTATCGGGTGGTGTTACGACCCGGTACTAATGCCTCTCGTGGCTTTGGTACCGGTTTCTAACACGACCCGGTAGTAAAAAACACCCTTTAGTATTGGGAGGTGTTACAACCCGGTAAAAGGGTCCTCCGAAGGTTAATTCAAAAGGAAAGCATCGGGGGCTTGGCCAGCTGTGGCGTTTAGGTAAGATGGTAAAGAAGTAATGCATGAAACAATAGGTCTCGGGTTCAAACCCTCATGTAACTTGTGTCGGTGTGTGGGAGCCTTCCAAAGATTCAATATTTTTTTTTGACTCAAATACCTTTGTACCAAATCGTGTTATCATCCAGTACCAAAGAGCTATTTAGTACCAAAGGCTGAGACTTTTAATCCCGATTTTTCGGTACCAGTTCTAGAACCAGTACCAATGGGATTTATGACCCGGTACCAATGAAGGGTTTCCAATAGTGAAAGCAGAGCCGCGTAGAGGCACATCCTGTTCAAACTGACATCACTGCCTCTTTCAGTCACCCCGCTTGCGCAGATGCACATCCGGTTAAAACTGGAGTCACTACATCTTCAAATTCAGTTGCTACCTTTTTACTTTCTTACTCGTGCAACAGCCGGTGGTAGGACCCTGGCACTCGGCGAATATTGTTCCAATTCCACTGTTTTAGTAAATTTGTTGCAATGTAATTTGAATATATCATGTTTATTCCACTCTACAATGCATATCTCATGATTCTACCAACATAAATCCATTATTTCATGCTGTTATTCATCAGAATCAATTTATATCCATTAAAATTCTATAAGTGCAGAAAATAAATTAAAAATGATAAAACAGATCCGAAAAATTACCAAAAGTTAACATGAAACCATTTATGTTGTCCATTGCCTATAGAAAAAGTTTTGAAGTCAAACTCGAATTGGACCGTCACTTTGAATCCAAATCTTAAAGAATCCTTCTCAACTCTACGATTCTTCTTCGCAGATGTTTGGGTTTATAAGCATCGTATGTGACAAGTTGTGCAAAACTTTCCCTATTTTTTACCACAGCCTCCACGTATGATATCATGAGCTCTTGACAAATCTCATGATTTTCAGACTTCGTTTGCTTTTTCTAGAATTTTAAAACAATTCGGACACACGTAAATCGGCACGCTTCATGAACAAGATGTTCCAAATTTACTTTCATTACTAGGATAAGGCCTCACAAAGGACTCAGTAACATGAACAGCATTTTTCCACTTATTTTGTTCCATTATTTGAAACACTTGCAGCTCAAATTTGACTTAAACCAAAAACTTGAGTTAAAAGACATAAATGAATTGAATATAGCAAACAGACTGAGAAAAATACCAATTTTTAACATGGAGTACCCCGTATTGTATGTGGAGAACAGAAAAATTTTGGAAAGGATACCATGAAATAATGAGTACATATTTGCCGAGTGTCAAGGAAAAAACTCAGCAAACACACGGGTTTGCCGAGTGCCTCCCTCCTGGCACTTGGCAAAGTTATGTTTGTCGAGTGCCAAACGGCCGGCACTCGGCAAAGGCTCACGGCCGTCCCTTGGACGCGCTGCACGTAGGTGTCACGTGTGGCCTTTGCCGAGTGTCTGATGCCCAGCACTCGGCAAAGCCATGGTTTGCCGAGTGTATTTTGGCTGGCACTCGGCAAAGCCATTGTATGCCGAGTGTCTGGCCTTTGCCGAGTGCCTCACTCCGGCACTACTACACAAACCATTTTTCTAGTCGCCATTTTCACAGCCGGTTTTCGAAAGTGGCAAAGAAAACATTTTTACAGCCGGTTTTTGGCAGCCTAGCTCGATGGATCCCACAAACCGGCTGTGAAAATCAAGTTTCACAGCTGGTTTTTGCCCAGGACCGGCTGTGAAAATGACGCCATCTTCACAGCCGGTTCGGGGCAAAAACCGGCTGTGAAACTTGATTTTCACAGCCAGTTCTTAACATGAACCGCCTGTGAAAATCAATTTTCACAGCCGGTTTTAAGCTACAGTGCACAAAATTTTTTATTTTTATTTTATTTTTCTGATATTTGTTTTGGACTACGAGCATACAGGGGATAACCAAAAAAATTTTAGCCCAATCGAATCTAAGATGTTGTCTCTAAAAAATTATTAAGATTCAAAAGTTTAATATTAAAGAACTACCACATCGATTAGTTTGCACACCCTAGAACGTTATTTTTGCTCATATTACATGGACATAATTTCTAAATATCTTACACTGCATATATGTTGCCATGGAGGAGTTTTGGATTTTTTTTTGAAATGATTTTCTATTTTCTAACTATTAAATGAATTTCTAGGTACTTATTCTTAGTAATTCTAATTTGAACTACATGTCTCATAACTAGCTCTTACCAAATACTAGAAAAAAGTATCTAAAGACATATGCTCTAGTTTAGATCAAATTGGACGCATTTCAAGAAAGTTAAATTGTACATTGTTCATAAACATATACATCTCTCACACTCTTTTATACATCTTTTTAAGTCAAAGTTTGATGTTTATACATTCTAAAACTTATTTTCGCTCATATAACATATAAATATTTTTTTACATGTTTTATACTGTGTATAAGTTACCATGGAGGAGTTCAAGAGTTTTTTGAAATGATTTGCTATTTTTATGAATTAAATGAATTCTTAGCACTTCATAAATCAATTTTTGTACAAATATTTTTTATTTTGATATTATTTTTCTGATATTTTTATTGAAAGTATGTGCATGTAAGGAAGTATCACAAAAAGTTTTAACCTAATTGGATCAAAGGTGTGGCCTCTATAATTTTATTAAAGTTCATCAGAATTAATATAAAAGGAGTGCATCACTAACTCAATCACAAGCAATGGTGTGGTGCGGTGGTAAGAGAAGCTACGCACGAAGCTAGAGGTCACGGGTTCGAACCATGGAGAATGCAATAAGCGCAAAAAATTGTGTCCTTGGAGGTAAATATTGCCCGGTTCTTGGGGGTGGCCTCCCATGTGATAAATTTTTTTTTGCACCCATTTAACGTTGATTTTCGATTTTTGAATTAAAAACTGGCTGTGTTAAAAACCGACTATGAAAAGCCGATTTTCAGCGCCGGTTGATTAGCACCACTTTTCAAAACCGGTTGTGATATGGAGAACCAAACCGGCTGTGATAAGGCCCTGTGTAGTAGTGCGGGCACTCGGCAGATAGGTGGTTTGCTGAGTGCCTAATAGAATGCATGCACTCGGCAAACTGCGGGGCACTCGGCAAAGAGAAGTTTTCTGGTAGTGATGGGCTTGTTCATCTGACAGAAACACTCAAGCTATGGTAGCCAAACGATGAGGAAATACTTGTAGAGAACCAGCTTATAGTAGCATGCCTCAACCCCACTTCAGTTCCGGGAGGTGCCCGGCACTGCCTCTCCCCCACGACCTCCGTGTGTCCTTTTGTAACGAGCCTAGTACCTGATACTAAAGACGGATTTTTAACCAAAAAAAAAACTCCGCCCCACCACCACCTCTATGCTGGCCGGCCACGTGCCGGCTACACCCGCCTGCCTGGCCGCTGCTGTAAGAAGCTCGAGCACTTCTCCAATCAATTTACAAATCAAGACAGAAGAAATCACACAAGAACAAACAACATGAAACACAAGTAATATGATCTTGCTAGACTATAAGGATTTAAACACAAGTAGTATGATCTTGCTAGACTATAAGGATTTGATTTGATTACGATTACAACGATCTCCTCCTAAATATTTGACTAAAGCCTATATTATCTTCCAAGGTTCTTGCGAGTCACTCCATCGTGTGCCAATCCACTGACTGGTCTGGTTCGATTGGTTTGGTCTAGCCTAGTTGTCAATAGTACCCAGAGGTCTAGCCCATTACATTCTACGAGCACCTCCGAAAGACTGGACCGGATGTTCCGATCTTGAAGTTGACGAAGTCATCACAGGCGTCTCACTATCGACGGGCACGTCGCCTACTACTGAAAAATAACGATCAATAAACTTTGGATTAAATCTAGGAAAATACAACACTGTGTCGAGTCGGGGAGTGGAACCCACAAAGAACCTAACCAACTAATCTACACCTAATTGGCACTTCCACCATCAGTTATAACACCATCACATACCTTACCATGAACAGTGCAGCATCTTTGGAAAATGCTTTCCATTATTGAAATTTTAATATATCGACGTAGCTTCTTTGAACAATGTAATATGGTTGACTTGTAGAACAAATGTGTAAATTGCTTTGTCTAAGATAGTTACCAACATTTACATGTCAGATTAGGATTTTAGCTTGAAATCAATAAAATGCATGTGCAAATTTTTTCTGAAAGCTTTGTTTTCTCCTTATGAAAGCTGATATGGCAAAATCTATGGGAGCATGTATGAAGAGACTACATGTATGAAGATATATTCATTCGGATTGCATGGATAAATTTCATCTTCATATTTTTATGTCACAAGAAGTTTCCGGAACATGTATGAAGAGACTACAGACCCAAACAAAACATCTTCCACAACGGTATTCATTGGACTTTTCTAACCCTTGATGATGTTTGTCATGGTATTCATCGCTTATGCGGTCACGGTAAGTTCAATTTTACACAGTATATCAACACTGACAGTTCTTAAATGGTACTCCATCTATCCCAAATTACTATTTATTTTGGCTTTTTTAGATTTATTTTTTTATGCATGCATCACATGTCGTATATCTAGATGCATAGCAAAAGTAATGAACCTAAAAAGCTAGAACGTATAGTAATTTGGGATGGAGGTAGTACATCTTAGACCGTTCATATATTACAGATAGTAGAATAGTTCTTTTAGATAATGGAAATTTGCCGGTCTTATGTTGTAGCATACATAGCCTTCAATTATTACATCACTTCAGCTTCATTGATAGATTTAAAGAACTAAAAAGCAAAATCAAACCTAACAAAGTCTATTATTATGTTTTCATCCATGATTCGCAAATAAATTTAAGGCTACCATCTCCAGAGAAGTGCTCGTCTTCACGAATAGCTCCTTTGTCTTCTTCTCTTAATGCAAGAGGGACCAGAATTGCAGCCAATAGGTTCTCTGAAAATAACCTGCATAAAGGGAAACTGTTTAACATCATAAAAAATTGTATCATTTCAACAACAACATATTGTCCAACACAGAGTGGTTGCCCTATTAGAATAGTAATGGTCTATTGATATTAAAATTTTGAAGCCAATTCCCTAACATATGGGTTACTGATCTAGGTGGGTTAAACAGAAGCAACATAGACAGCCCTCCAGATTACCTTATCATGAAAGCAATCAAAAAATAAGTGTTTGATTAGAATTACAGCAGCTACATTTTTGGCTGCCCTTCCAATTTTTCATCAACAAATTTCCCTTGGTTAGAGTGAATCTTTTTGAAGGTACCAAAAGGAAATCTTAATTTTTATGAGAATTTTAAGTTTTCAAATCAGTGTACGACAGAAGTGGAAATTGTGGTTGATTAGGTGGAGATAAATAGGGTGGACTGTAAATTGTTTTCCGCACCTACCATTTCTGATTCCGAGCACGTGCCTACTTATTGTGAATATATATCAGAGAGCAGCTAGCTCGATAGGTAGCTATCAAGGAGACACCGCAAGTCTCTCTCTCACACACACACTGAATGGGACCTCACAGCTGCGTGTGAGTATATACATACACTCGGTACCATAGTCGATCGATAGAGTAAGCATAACTTAGTGATCAGAGAGCTATGGAAAACATTGTCCCTTCCCATGGTATGACGACCCTTCTTGGTTGTGATGGTGCTCGAGATAAGGAGGACAAGGTCTGCCTGCAGGCGCAAGAACTCATGTTTGCATACAACGTCTCCCTAGTCCTCAGGGCGGCAATCCAGCTCGGCCTCATCGACGCGCTGTGCGCGGCCGCTGCGGCGCTCACCGCCGATGAGCTTGCCGAGCAAATCAAGGCCATCGACAAGGCCGAGGCGGCCACTTCGGTGGACAGGATCCTCCGCTACCTCGCGTGCTTCAACGTGGTGACGTGCTCGACTGAGACCGGTCCCGACGGCACCGTCCTGCGCCACTACTCCCCGTCGCCCGTGTGCCGGTGGCTCACCAAGAACAGTGGCATGGGGTCGCTGGGCACTTTCGCCATGTTCATCGGTGACCCCGACCACATACTACCCTGGTATGCATGCATATAGTCGATCTCCTAAGTTTTCCTTGACATTACATAAGATTGCATCAAGCAGGCATCACATCGCCGACGCGGTGGTTTCGGGTGGGCCGTCGTCGTCCTTCCAGAGGATCCAAGGAACGCCGTTCTTCGATTACTTGGGGAAGAACCAGCGGTTGGGCATGCTGATATACATACATACATATATACATACATCAGCTCTAATTTATTAAGACCATGCTGGAATGTTGATGTGTGGCTACTTGGTGAACTCGATCGCGTAAAAGTTCATGAATATGTAGGTTGTCCGGACTGCGCCGGTGAAGCCAGATTCACAGGCAAGCATGGTGAACTCCTTCTCCGTCCTCTCCTTTCCCTTGAAAAGGACAAACATACACATGTCCAAGGTGAATGCATCCCTAGCAGCTGGAGAAGCCGCATTCGGAGTTTCCGGAAGGAGGCCGTCTATTATGATCACCTTCCCTCCTTCTGGGAGAGATTGGTAGCAGTTCTTCAGTATTTTGATGCATTGTTCGTCGGTCTGCATAAGGAGAATCCACTGTGCATGCGTGTATATTCATTAGTAATACTATATATAATGTTGTTTTATATCGATCCTTATTTCTTTAACAGGACAAGCACATCATTTATTCCACTCTGTATTGGTGTTATCCAGTGTTTATTAGCTGCCCTTCTACATTTTATAAAATGATAAACTAGAATATATAAATATGAATTACAATTTGTGTTTATGATTAAACTGTAAGACGGTATATATTTTATTTCTCTTTGCTCTCAATTAGCGACATATATAGTTCCTTCAATTTCCTTTTTCTTTGATTTTTTTGCATTCCTTTTGAATTATTTAGTTGGACTATTACTAGACTATTTTGTTTGTGTGTAATTTTTGAACAGACCTGCAAAAGAACTGCATCTCCAGAGGGAACGCTCTCGTACATATTTCCAGCTACATGTTCCACACCTGTATAACAACAAAACGTTAGAACAATTAAGATGGTGCGGGCCACCCTATCTACATAATTTCAGAACTTTAACTCCAGCAGAAATTCCTTTTATTATTGATAACGAGAGATGTTCCATTAAATTAATTACCATAGATTCCATGCGGATTGTAGTCACGTAAAGTTCTAACAAAGAAAATCAATAGTTCTAATTACACGCGTGCTCAACTTTAGAGTATCAGTATCTTTTCTCCA
>CM014277.1:77099621-77134208 GCA_004135705.1 Alloteropsis semialata
ATTATTATGCCTTCTCCTCAACCACAGAAGTCTATGCATCAATTTCAGCAAAACAACAACAAGATGCAGCGAAACGCAAGCATGATACTGGGAAAGTAATCTGACCGAGATAGTCCCCGTGACATCGATATCTCGATGTTTTACCCACAAAAAAAAATTAACACAGACATTTTTCGTCCACAAAAGAGCGAGTTCCGTGCAGTCAAGTGTTAACCAACAACCGGTGCCCGCGCATCATTTTACGCTATCTCTGGATTGCGGCTTGATAACCAGAAGACCAAGGAGTTCTTAATAGAAATGACCACAGCTGACCAGTATGCCACTGGGTTGATCTCCGGGTTTGACGCGGGAACTGAGGTTAGGAAATGGCCGTAACGCTTGGACTAAAATGGGCTAGAAAAAAATTGTAACAGGCCTGACATGGCCCAAGCCCAATAAAAGCTGGGCCTGCAACTAGAACAAGCCAATAAAAATATTGCTTGCGACATGAGCCTTCTTGGGAATTCTACATTTTGTGACTTTATTTACTTGATAACGACGAAAAGCGAATATCAGAAATTAGTGACAAAGTAAAGATTGTCATATATTCTATGAGAAAAAACATGTTTTTGTTATAGAGCACCTTTAATTACACGTGATAGGTGACAAATGAATTTTCATCACTTGAGTGTCATATATTACAGAGATGATGATTTTTCCAGTTTTGTGACATAAAAATTAAAAAAAATTTTGCAATTTGTTTTCGGTTTTTTTGCAATTTGCGGGCCTCATTCGCTGTGCTCGTCGCGTCGGCCAAGCCAAAGCCTAAGCTCGCAGGTGCATCACCCCGCCCACCCGCTCTCTGTGCATGCCGCCCTGCTGCTCTCTGGCTCGGCAATAGGTGTAGGTGGGGATAGTGGAGTGGTGGCGCAATGATTGCATGATGAAGCGTGGGGAGGGCCATAGCGACAGACGCCAGCTGATCGAGGTCAAGATTTGGGCCACCGACAGTGAGAGAGAGAGAGAGGGGGGGTTAACATTGCTGACATGTGGTGCCCCCATAGGTTCCACATCGTGGCACAATCAGCATGCCAGATCAGCTCATTGGCTATGCGCATGGCCAATTTGGGCATAGATGACCCACTTAGATAGTTTAGGGACCCCAATGTGCAATTTTGTAGTTTGAGGACCTAGATGAGAATCACACAATTGTTTAGGCAACGCTAGTGTATTTTACTCTTCACAAAAACACAAATGATAGAGAGGTACACGGGTAGGGTATATCTATGGCCTAGGGTGTCGGTAGATTCCAAGTGGGCCTAGCCCAAGACGATAGGCATGAGGATCATAGTGCAAGATGGCGTGTGACTCATGTATGCGCCCTGCAAGACAAATTTTAACTGGATAGATTACACTCAAGTATAACGAATCCACCGGCGTGGGGAGTCCCTTAGTGGACTTACCAGACCCTAAATCCGACAAGTACATGGATACATTACACTCAAGTATAACGAATCCACCAGCGTGGAGAGTTCCTTTGTGGACTTACCAGACCCTAAATCCGACAAGTACATGGATACATTATAAATCATATACAAATTCTTAATGGAAAAATAACTTTTTATGCTCAAACTTTTATTTTCCCTATGTACTTAATAGTTTCCTTTTTTCCGTAGATCGAAATTTTCTGCAGTCACTCGTGCAACGGTCTCTTTAGCCATTATACAAGCACCAAGAGTGGGAACAAAGTTATTGAACATTTTCTATTTACTGAGTGTAGTAGGAATCTTACAAAGGGTGCTGCACGTGCACAACTTGTCCTGCCATTAGCTGGTGCACGACTGCACGAGTAGTAGGAAACTCAAAAGTAGCAGCTGAATTTAAAACGATGGCGAGGTCACTTAAAAGAGGAAGTCACTATATTTGGTTTTTGAAACGGATGTGTCTCTGCGGCTCTGCCTTGTGTTGGACAGCGTCCTCAAGTGCTCGATCCGTCAGTCTCCCACATATTAGCGTGTTGTAGTATTATTATGCCTTCTCCTCAACCACAGAAGTCTATGCATCAATTTCAGCAAAACAACAACAAGATGCAGCGAAACGCAAGCATGATACTGGGAAAGTAATCTGACCGAGATAGTCCCCGTGACATCGATATCTCGATGTTTTACCCACAAAAAAAAATTAACACAGACATTTTTCGTCCACAAAAGAGCGAGTTCCGTGCAGTCAAGTGTTAACCAACAACCGGTGCCCGCGCATCATTTTACGCTATCTCTGGATTGCGGCTTGATAACCAGAAGACCAAGGAGTTCTTAATAGAAATGACCACAGCTGACCAGTATGCCACTGGGTTGATCTCCGGGTTTGACGCGGGAACTGAGGTTAGGAAATGGCCGTAACGCTTGGACTAAAATGGGCTAGAAAAAAATTGTAACAGGCCTGACATGGCCCAAGCCCAATAAAAGCTGGGCCTGCAACTAGAACAAGCCAATAAAAATATTGCTTGCGACATGAGCCTTCTTGGGAATTCTACATTTTGTGACTTTATTTACTTGATAACGACGAAAAGCGAATATCAGAAATTAGTGACAAAGTAAAGATTGTCATATATTCTATGAGAAAAAACATGTTTTTGTTATAGAGCACCTTTAATTACACGTGATAGGTGACAAATGAATTTTCATCACTTGAGTGTCATATATTACAGAGATGATGATTTTTCCAGTTTTGTGACATAAAAATTAAAAAAAAAATTTGCAATTTGTTTTCGGTTTTTTTGCAATTTGCGGGCCTCATTCGCTGTGCTCGTCGCGTCGGCCAAGCCAAAGCCTAAGCTCGCAGGTGCATCACCCCGCCCACCCGCTCTCTGTGCATGCCGCCCTGCTGCTCTCTGGCTCGGCAATAGGTGTAGGTGGGGATAGTGGAGTGGTGGCGCAATGATTGCATGATGAAGCGTGGGGAGGGCCATAGCGACAGACGCCAGCTGATCGAGGTCAAGATTTGGGCCACCGACAGTGAGAGAGAGAGAGAGGGGGGGTTAACATTGCTGACATGTGGTGCCCCCATAGGTTCCACATCGTGGCACAATCAGCATGCCAGATCAGCTCATTGGCTATGCGCATGGCCAATTTGGGCATAGATGACCCACTTAGATAGTTTAGGGACCCCAATGTGCAATTTTGTAGTTTGAGGACCTAGATGAGAATCACACAATTGTTTAGGCAACGCTAGTGTATTTTACTCTTCACAAAAACACAAATGATAGAGAGGTACACGGGTAGGGTATATCTATGGCCTAGGGTGTCGGTAGATTCCAAGTGGGCCTAGCCCAAGACGATAGGCATGAGGATCATAGTGCAAGATGGCGTGTGACTCATGTATGCGCCCTGCAAGACAAATTTTAACTGGATAGATTACACTCAAGTATAACGAATCCACCGGCGTGGGGAGTCCCTTAGTGGACTTACCAGACCCTAAATCCGACAAGTACATGGATACATTACACTCAAGTATAACGAATCCACCAGCGTGGAGAGTTCCTTTGTGGACTTACCAGACCCTAAATCCGACAAGTACATGGATACATTATAAATCATATACAAATTCTTAGTGGAAAAATAACTTTTTATGCTCAAACTTTTATTTTCCCTATGTACTTAATAGTTTCCTTTTTTCCGTAGATCGAAATTTTCTGCAGTCACTCGTGCAACGGTCTCTTTAGCCATTATACAAGCACCAAGAGTGGGAACAAAGTTATTGAACATTTTCTATTTACTGAGTGTAGTAGGAATCTTACAAAGGGTGCTGCACGTGCACAACTTGTCCTGCCATTAGCTGGTGCACGACTGCACGAGTAGTAGGAAACTCAAAAGTAGCAGCTGAATTTAAAACGATGGCGAGGTCACTTCAAAGAGGAAGTCACTATATTTGGTTTTTGAAACGGATGTGTCTCTGCGGCTCTGCCTTGTGTTGGACAGCGTCCTCAAGTGCTCGATCCGTCAGTCTCCCACATATTAGCGTGTTGTAGTATTATTATGCCTTCTCCTCAACCACAGAAGTCTATGCATCAATTTCAGCAAAACAACAACAAGATGCAGCGAAACGCAAGCATGATACTGGGAAAGTAATCTGACCGAGATAGTCCCCGTGACATCGATATCTCGATGTTTTACCCACAAAAAAAATTAACACAGACATTTTTCGTCCACAAAAGAGCGAGTTCCGTGCAGTCAAGTGTTAACCAACAACCGGTGCCCGCGCATCATTTTACGCTATCTCTGGATTGCGGCTTGATAACCAGAAGACCAAGGAGTTCTTAATAGAAATGACCACAGCTGACCAGTATGCCACTGGGTTGATCTCCGGGTTTGACGCGGGAACTGAGGTTAGGAAATGGCCGTAACGCTTGGACTAAAATGGGCTAGAAAAAAATTGTAACAGGCCTGACATGGCCCAAGCCCAATAAAAGCTGGGCCTGCAACTAGAACAAGCCAATAAAAATATTGCTTGCGACATGAGCCTTCTTGGGAATTCTACATTTTGTGACTTTATTTACTTGATAACGACGAAAAGCGAATATCAGAAATTAGTGACAAAGTAAAGATTGTCATATATTCTATGAGAAAAAACATGTTTTTGTTATAGAGCACCTTTAATTACACGTGATAGGTGACAAATGAATTTTCATCACTTGAGTGTCATATATTACAGAGATGATGATTTTTCCAGTTTTGTGACATAAAAATTAAAAAAAAAATTTGCAATTTGTTTTCGGTTTTTTTGCAATTTGCGGGCCTCATTCGCTGTGCTCGTCGCGTCGGCCAAGCCAAAGCCTAAGCTCGCAGGTGCATCACCCCGCCCACCCGCTCTCTGTGCATGCCGCCCTGCTGCTCTCTGGCTCGGCAATAGGTGTAGGTGGGGATAGTGGAGTGGTGGCGCAATGATTGCATGATGAAGCGTGGGGAGGGCCATAGCGACAGACGCCAGCTGATCGAGGTCAAGATTTGGGCCACCGACAGTGAGAGAGAGAGAGAGGGGGGGTTAACATTGCTGACATGTGGTGCCCCCATAGGTTCCACATCGTGGCACAATCAGCATGCCAGATCAGCTCATTGGCTATGCGCATGGCCAATTTGGGCATAGATGACCCACTTAGATAGTTTAGGGACCCCAATGTGCAATTTTGTAGTTTGAGGACCTAGATGAGAATCACACAATTGTTTAGGCAACGCTAGTGTATTTTACTCTTCACAAAAACACAAATGATAGAGAGGTACACGGGTAGGGTATATCTATGGCCTAGGGTGTCGGTAGATTCCAAGTGGGCCTAGCCCAAGACGATAGGCATGAGGATCATAGTGCAAGATGGCGTGTGACTCATGTATGCGCCCTGCAAGACAAATTTTAACTGGATAGATTACACTCAAGTATAACGAATCCACCAGCGTGGGGAGTCCCTTAGTGGACTTACCAGACCCTAAATCCGACAAGTACATGGATACATTACACTCAAGTATAACGAATCCACCAGCGTGGAGAGTTCCTTTGTGGACTTACCAGACCCTAAATCCGACAAGTACATGGATACATTATAAATCATATACAAATTCTTAATGGAAAAATAACTTTTTATGCTCAAACTTTTATTTTCCCTATGTACTTAATAGTTTCCTTTTTTCCGTAGATCGAAATTTTCTGCAGTCACTCGTGCAACGGTCTCTTTAGCCATTATACAAGCACCAAGAGTGGGAACAAAGTTATTGAACATTTTCTATTTACTGAGTGTAGTAGGAATCTTACAAAGGGTGCTGCACGTGCACAACTTGTCCTGCCATTAGCTGGTGCACGACTGCGCGAGTAGTAGGAAACTCAAAAGTAGCAGCTGAATTTAAAACGATGGCGAGGTCACTTCAAAGAGGAAGTCACTATATTTGGTTTTTGAAACGGATGTGTCTCTGCGGCTCTGCCTTGTGTTGGACAGCGTCCTCAAGTGATCGATCCGTCAGTCTCCCACATATTAGCGTGTTGTAGTATTATTATGCCTTCTCCTCAACCACAGAAGTCTATGCATCAATTTCAGCAAAACAACAACAAGATGCAGCGAAACGCAAGCATGATACTGGGAAAGTAATCTGACCGAGATAGTCCCCGTGACATCGATATCTAGAAATTGACCAACGATTTCGATGTTTTACCCACAAAAAAAATTAACACAGACATTTTTCGTCCACAAAAGAGCGAGTTCCGTGCAGTCAAGTGTTAACCAACAACCGGTGCCCGCGCATCATTTTACGCTATCTCTGGATTGCGGCTTGATAACCAGAAGACCAAGGAGTTCTTAATAGAAATGACCACAGCTGACCAGTATGCCACTGGGTTGATCTTCGGGTTTGACGCGGGAACTGAGGTTAGGAAATGGCCGTAACGCTTGGACTAAAATGGGCCAGAAAAAAATTGTAACAGGCCTGACATGGCCCAAGCCCAATAAAAGCTGGGCCTGCAACTAGAACAAGCCAATAAAAATATTGCTTGCGACATGAGCCTTCTTGGGAATTCTACATTTTGTGACTTTATTTACTTGATAACGACGAAAAGCGAATATCAGAAATTAGTGACAAAGTAAAGATTGTCATATATTCTATGAGAAAAAACATGTTTTTGTTATAGAGCACCTTTAATTACACGTGATAGGTGACAAATGAATTTTCATCACTTGAGTGTCATATATTACAGAGATGATGATTTTTCCAGTTTTGTGACATAAAAATTAAAAAAAAAATTTGCAATTTGTTTTCGGTTTTTTTGCAATTTGCGGGCCTCATTCGCTGTGCTCGTCGCGTCGGCCAAGCCAAAGCCTAAGCTCGCAGGTGCATCACCCCGCCCACCCGCTCTCTGTGCATGCCGCCCTGCTGCTCTCTGGCTCGGCAATAGGTGTAGGTGGGGATAGTGGAGTGGTGGCGCAATGATTGCATGATGAAGCGTGGGGAGGGCCATAGCGACAGACGCCAGCTGATCGAGGTCAAGATTTGGGCCACCGACAGTGAGAGAGAGAGAGAGGGGGGGTTAACATTGCTGACATGTGGTGCCCCCATAGGTTCCACATCGTGGCACAATCAGCATGCCAGATCAGCTCATTGGCTATGCGCATGGCCAATTTGGGCATAGATGACCCACTTAGATAGTTTAGGGACCCCAATGTGCAATTTTGTAGTTTGAGGACCTAGATGAGAATCACACAATTGTTTAGGCAACGCTAGTGTATTTTACTCTTCACAAAAACACAAATGGTAGAGAGGTACACGGGTAGGGTATATCTATGGCCTAGGGTGTCGGTAGATTCCAAGTGGGCCTAGCCCAAGACGATAGGCATGAGGATCGTAGTGCAAGATGGCGTGTGACTCATGTATGCGCCCTGCAAGACAAATTTTAACTGGATAGATTACACTCAAGTATAACGAATCCACCGGCGTGGGGAGTCCCTTAGTGGACTTACCAGACCCTAAATCCGACAAGTACATGGATACATTACACTCAAGTATAACGAATCCACCAGCGTGGAGAGTTCCTTTGTGGACTTACCAGACCCTAAATCCGACAAGTACATGGATACATTATAAATCATATACAAATTCTTAGTGGAAAAATAACTTTTTATGCTCAAACTTTTATTTTCCCTATGTACTTAATAGTTTCCTTTTTTCCGTAGATCGAAATTTTCTGCAGTCACTCGTGCAACGGTCTCTTTAGCCATTATACAAGCACCAAGAGTGGGAACAAAGTTATTGAACATTTTCTATTTACTGAGTGTAGTAGGAATCTTACAAAGGGTGCTGCACGTGCACAACTTGTCCTGCCATTAGCTGGTGCACGACTGCACGAGTAGTAGGAAACTCAAAAGTAGCAGCTGAATTTAAAACGATGGCGAGGTCACTTCAAAGAGGAAGTCACTATATTTGGTTTTTGAAACGGATGTGTCTCTGCGGCTCTGCCTTGTGTTGGACAGCGTCCTCAAGTGCTCGATCCGTCAGTCTCCCACATATTAGCGTGTTGTAGTATTATTATGCCTTCTCCTCAACCACAGAAGTCTATGCATCAATTTCAGCAAAACAACAACAAGATGCAGCGAAACGCAAGCATGATACTGGGAAAGTAATCTGACCGAGATAGTCCCCGTGACATCGATATCTAGAAATTGACCAACGATTTCGATGTTTTACCCACAAAAAAAATTAACACAGACATTTTTCGTCCACAAAAGAGCGAGTTCCGTGCAGTCAAGTGTTAACCAACAACCGGTGCCTGCGCATCATTTTACGCTATCTCTGGATTGCGGCTTGATAACCAGAAGACCAAGGAGTTCTTAATAGAAATGACCACAGCTGACCAGTATGCCACTGGGTTGATCTCCGGGTTTGACGCGGGAACTGAGGTTAGGAAATGGCCGTAACGCTTGGACTAAAATGGGCTAGAAAAAAATTGTAACAGGCCTGACATGGCCCAAGCCCAATAAAAGCTGGGCCTGCAACTAGAACAAGCCAATAAAAATATTGCTTGCGACATGAGCCTTCTTGGGAATTCTACATTTTGTGACTTTATTTACTTGATAACGACGAAAAGCGAATATCAGAAATTAGTGACAAAGTAAAGATTGTCATATATTCTATGAGAAAAAACATGTTTTTGTTATAGAGCACCTTTAATTACACGTGATAGGTGACAAATGAATTTTCATCACTTGAGTGTCATATATTACAGAGATGATGATTTTTCCAGTTTTGTGACATAAAAATTAAAAAAAAAATTTGCAATTTGTTTTCGGTTTTTTTGCAATTTGCGGGCCTCATTCGCTGTGCTCGTCGCGTCGGCCAAGCCAAAGCCTAAGCTCGCAGGTGCATCACCCCGCCCACCCGCTCTCTGTGCATGCCGCCCTGCTGCTCTCTGGCTCGGCAATAGGTGTAGGTGGGGATAGTGGAGTGGTGGCGCAATGATTGCATGATGAAGCGTGGGGAGGGCCATAGCGACAGACGCCAGCTGATCGAGGTCAAGATTTGGGCCACCGACAGTGAGAGAGAGAGAGAGGGGGGGTTAACATTGCTGACATGTGGTGCCCCCATAGGTTCCACATCGTGGCACAATCAGCATGCCAGATCAGCTCATTGGCTATGCGCATGGCCAATTTGGGCATAGATGACCCACTTAGATAGTTTAGGGACCCCAATGTGCAATTTTGTAGTTTGAGGACCTAGATGAGAATCACACAATTGTTTAGACAACGCTAGTGTATTTTACTCTTCACAAAAACACAAATGCTAGAGAGGTACACGGGTAGGGTATATCTATGGCCTAGGGTGTCGGTAGATTCCAAGTGGGCCTAGCCCAAGACGATAGGCATGAGGATCATAGTGCAAGATGGCGTGTGACTCATGTATGCGCCCTGCAAGACATATTTTAACTGGATAGATTACACTCAAGTATAACGAATCCACCAGCGTGGGGAGTCCCTTAGTGGACTTACCAGACCCTAAATCCGACAAGTACATGGATACATTACACTCAAGTATAACGAATCCACCAGCGTGGAGAGTTCCTTTGTGGACTTACCAGACCCTAAATCCGACAAGTACATGGATACATTATAAATCATATACAAATTCTTAATGGAAAAATAACTTTTTATGCTCAAACTTTTATTTTCCCTATGTACTTAATAGTTTCCTTTTTTCCGTAGATCGAAATTTTCTGCAGTCACTCGTGCAACGGTCTCTTTAGCCATTATACAAGCACCAAGAGTGGGAACAAAGTTATTGAACATTTTCTATTTACTGAGTGTAGTAGGAATCTTACAAAGGGTGCTGCACGTGCACAACTTGTCCTGCCATTAGCTGGTGCACGACTGCGCGAGTAGTAGGAAACTCAAAAGTAGCAGCTGAATTTAAAACGATGGCGAGGTCACTTCAAAGAGGAAGTCACTATATTTGGTTTTTGAAACGGATGTGTCTCTGCGGCTCTGCCTTGTGTTGGACAGCGTCCTCAAGTGCTCGATCCGTCAGTCTCCCACATATTAGCGTGTTGTAGTATTATTATGCCTTCTCCTCAACCACAGAAGTCTATGCATCAATTTCAGCAAAACAACAACAAGATGCAGCGAAACGCAAGCATGATACTGGGAAAGTAATCTGACCGAGATAGTCCCCGTGACATCGATATCTAGAAATTGACCAACGATTTCGATGTTTTACCCACAAAAAAAATTAACACAGACATTTTTCGTCCACAAAAGAGCGAGTTCCGTGCAGTCAAGTGTTAACCAACAACCGGTGCCCGCGCATCATTTTACGCTATCTCTGGATTGCGGCTTGATAACCAGAAGACCAAGGAGTTCTTAATAGAAATGACCACAGCTGACCAGTATGCCACTGGGTTGATCTTCGGGTTTGACGCGGGAACTGAGGTTAGGAAATGGCCGTAACGCTTGGACTAAAATGGGCCAGAAAAAAATTGTAACAGGCCTGACATGGCCCAAGCCCAATAAAAGCTGGGCCTGCAACTAGAATAAGCCAATAAAAATATTGCTTGCGACATGAGCCTTCTTGGGAATTCTACATTTTGTGACTTTATTTACTTGATAACGACGAAAAGCGAATATCAGAAATTAGTGACAAAGTAAAGATTGTCATATATTCTATGAGAAAAAACATGTTTTTGTTATAGAGCACCTTTAATTACACGTGATAGGTGACAAATGAATTTTCATCACTTGAGTGTCATATATTACAGAGATGATGATTTTTCCAGTTTTGTGACATAAAAATTAAAAAAAAATTTTGCAATTTGTTTTCGGTTTTTTTGCAATTTGCGGGCCTCATTCGCTGTGCTCGTCGCGTCGGCCAAGCCAAAGCCTAAGCTCGCAGGTGCATCACCCCGCCCACCCGCTCTCTGTGCATGCCGCCCTGCTGCTCTCTGGCTCGGCAATAGGTGTAGGTGGGGATAGTGGAGTGGTGGCGCAATGATTGCATGATGAAGCGTGGGGAGGGCCATAGCGACAGACGCCAGCTGATCGAGGTCAAGATTTGGGCCACCGACAGTGAGAGAGAGAGAGAGGGGGGGTTAACATTGCTGACATGTGGTGCCCCCATAGGTTCCACATCGTGGCACAATCAGCATGCCAGATCAGCTCATTGGCTATGCGCATGGCCAATTTGGGCATAGATGACCCACTTAGATAGTTTAGGGACCCCAATGTGCAATTTTGTAGTTTGAGGACCTAGATGAGAATCACACAATTGTTTAGGCAACGCTAGTGTATTTTACTCTTCACAAAAACACAAATGGTAGAGAGGTACACGGGTAGGGTATATCCATGGCCTAGGGTGTCGGTAGATTCCAAGTGGGCCTAGCCCAAGACGATAGGCATGAGGATCATAGTGCAAGATGGCGTGTGACTCATGTATGCGCCCTGCAAGACAAATTTTAACTGGATAGATTACACTCAAGTATAACGAATCCACCGGCGTGGGGAGTCCCTTAGTGGACTTACCAGACCCTAAATCCGACAAGTACATGGATACATTACACTCAAGTATAACGAATCCACCAGCGTGGAGAGTTCCTTTGTGGACTTACCAGACCCTAAATCCGACAAGTACATGGATACATTATAAATCATATACAAATTCTTAGTGGAAAAATAACTTTTTATGCTCAAACTTTTATTTTCCCTATGTACTTAATAGTTTCCTTTTTTCCGTAGATCGAAATTTTCTGCAGTCACTCGTGCAACGGTCTCTTTAGCCATTATACAAGCACCAAGAGTGGGAACAAAGTTATTGAACATTTTCTATTTACTGAGTGTAGTAGGAATCTTACAAAGGGTGCTGCACGTGCACAACTTGTCCTGCCATTAGCTGGTGCACGACTGCACGAGTAGTAGGAAACTCAAAAGTAGCAGCTGAATTTAAAACGATGGCGAGGTCACTTCAAAGAGGAAGTCACTATATTTGGTTTTTGAAACGGATGTGTCTCTGCGGCTCTGCCTTGTGTTGGACAGCGTCCTCAAGTGCTCGATCCGTCAGTCTCCCACATATTAGCGTGTTGTAGTATTATTATGCCTTCTCCTCAACCACAGAAGTCTATGCATCAATTTCAGCAAAACAACAACAAGATGCAGCGAAACGCAAGCATGATACTGGGAAAGTAATCTGACCGAGATAGTCCCCGTGACATCGATATCTAGAAATTGACCAACGATTTCGATGTTTTACCCACAAAAAAAATTAACACAGACATTTTTCGTCCACAAAAGAGCGAGTTCCGTGCAGTCAAGTGTTACCCAACAACCGGTGCCCGCGCATCATTTTACGCTATCTCTGGATTGCGGCTTGATAACCAGAAGACCAAGGAGTTCTTAATAGAAATGACCACAGCTGACCAGTATGCCACTGGGTTGATCTTCGGGTTTGACGCGGGAACTGAGGTTAGGAAATGGCCGTAACGCTTGGACTAAAATGGGCCAGAAAAAAATTGTAACAGGCCTGACATGGCCCAAGCCCAATAAAAGCTGGGCCTGCAACTAGAACAAGCCAATAAAAATATTGCTTGCGACATGAGCCTTCTTGGGAATTCTACATTTTGTGACTTTATTTACTTGATAACGACGAAAAGCGAATATCAGAAATTAGTGACAAAGTAAAGATTGTCATATGTTCTATGAGAAAAAACATGTTTTTGTTATAGAGCACCTTTAATTACACGTGATAGGTGACAAATGAATTTTCATCACTTGAGTGTCATATATTACAGAGATGATGATTTTTCCAGTTTTGTGACATAAAAATTAAAAAATCATCGTCCATCAAAATATTTCTTGCAGTGCCTCTACTCTTGGTTTGAATGTTCATGCAAGCTGAATACAGGTAAAATTAGTTTGAATATAATTGTGGAGAAGCTGTAGAGGAGGTCACGCGCGAGGGAGAGGTCACGAGTTCGAATCCCGCCAACCGCGTAGCGCGCGAATTTTCCGCGAAAAATGGCGCGCCTTGCGGCTTGATGGCTTGGGTGGTTGGGTGCCTTCCCACATTTGAATAAATTTTTTTGCAATTTGTTTTCGGTTTTTTTGTGCTCAGGATTCACACACTTTGCCGAGTGTTTTTTTTGGCACTCGGCAAAGGCTGCAAAGCCTTTGCCGAGTGCCCGACGCGTAGCCCACGGCAAAGGCCTCTTTGCCGGCCGAACTTTGCCGTGTGGCCTTTGCCGTGGGCAGCCCACGGCAAAGCCTTTGCCGTGGGCAAAAGGAGCTTTGCCGTGTGCATCTGGCACACGGCAAAGCCGGCGAATCCGGTAGTGATAGTAGCAGCTGAATTTAAAGCAGGGTGATTTCAAAGAGGTATTCACTATGGTTTGAAACGGATGTGCCTCTGCTTTTCTGCCTTGTTATGGCGCCCTCCACCTCAGCAAGTGCTCGAACTGTCAGTCTCCCGCGTACTAGCGTGCCGTCCCCAAGCACAAAAGTCTAGGCATCATTTTCAGCAAAACAACCAGACGATGGCGCGAAATGCAATCGTGATGTCTGAGCTGCAATCGCACCCCAAGACGATCTTGAGGAACAAGAATCAAACACAGTGAACACGGCTACGACCCAGCAGCAAGCCGAAACAACCTGCTGACTTCCATGGTACTGGGAAAGTAATCTGGCCAAGGGAGTCCTTGTGCCATCGATATCCAGATATCGACCAAGGGCTTCAAAATTTGCCGTCCACAAAAGAGCGAACTCTGTGCAGTCTAAATCAAGTATTAACCAACAACCGTGACCGCGCATCATCTGGACTGCGAGTTGATAACTGGAAGACTAGGGGGTTCTTAATAGAAATGGCCACAACTGACTGATATGGGTGGTTGATTTTGAGATGGACGCCTCGGGTTTGACGCGGGAACTGAGGTACCAGAATGGCCATATGTATTTAACTTCGAAAAAAGAATGGCCATGTATAAGTATATTGTAATGCAAATACTACTCAAGTTGAGAATTGGTGGAACACGCTTGACTGAAACGGGCCTGAGATAAGCCCACTATGAGCAACGATGCAACTGGGTCAAGCCAATAAAAATATTGCTTGCGACATAGGCCTTGTTGGCACTATTAGAAAAAGGGGCATCTGTTCAACATTAAAAAAACACATTAGTACCGGATACAAAAAAAACCCGATACTAATGCATTAGTAACCGGTCCAAATTTGGTAGCCCCCGGAGGCCCTTTAGTACTGGGTAGTAGCACTATCCGGTAGTACCGGACAGTAACAACACCTGGTACTTAAAGTCCTTTTAGTACCAGGTGGTGTTACTACCCGGTACTAAAGGGTCTCGTGGCATTAGTACTGGGTGGTAAGACCACCCGGTACGTAATAAAGGGTGACTCTTTAGTACTGTATGGTGTTACCACCCTGTACTAAAGGGTGCTCTATGGGCTACATTTGAAACAAAGCATCTCTTATTCAATAATATGTGTGATGTAGGTGCGTGAGATGGTAGGAAGGGCTTGTGCCACGTGAGAGGTTGTGGGTTTGATTCCAACATAACACATGATTTTTTTGACCCATGGGGCGTCTCGACCGGTACTAAAGCCCATGTTTCTACTGGTGTGGGAAGTTCAACATTTTGTGATGTTTTTTGACTTGATAATGATGAAAAAGGAATGCCACAAACCAGTGACGAAATAAAGATTGTCATAAATTCTTTGAGAGAACCCACGTTTACGTTATAGAGCACCTTTTAATATGCGTGGTAGGTGACAAATGAATTTTCATTAGTTGAGTGTCATAGATCACAGATATAATCATTTTTCAACCTTTGTGACATAAACAAATCGTCGCCTATCAAAATATTTGGTGCAGTGCTTCTACTCTTGGTTTGAGTTTTCGTGGAAGTTAGAATCCAGGTGAAATTAGTTTGAATCTATTTTTGGAGAAGCTGGATTTAAAGCGGAGGATGTGCCTATGCGGCTCTGCCTTGTTATGGACAGCGCGGTCTACCACCTCAGCGAGTGCTCGAACTGTCAGTCTCCCACATACTAGCGTGTTGTAGTTGAATTATGACTTCTCCACAACCACAAGAGTTATGCATCATTTTCAGTAAAACAACAAAGATGGAGCGGGAGGCCATCATGATGCGTGAGCTGCAAGTGCACCCCAAGACGACGATCTTCAGGAACAAGATCAAACACTGTGAACACGGCTACGCCGAATCACCTGCCTGACTTCCATGGTACTCAGAGACTAATATGACCGAGAGAGTCCCTGGCTGTGACATTGATATCCAGACATCGACCAAACACTTTGACATTTGCTGTCCACAAAAGAGCGAGTTCTGTGTAGTCTAATCAAGTATTAACCAACAACCAGCTCGATTTTACCTTTTACTTGCTACTCCCGTTAGTTCTGTTTCTTCAAGGTTTGTTTGGGATAGCTTATTTTTTGGTCAGTGATATTTTGATTTCAGCTTGTTGCGGTGTCATATATCAGTGTTTGCTGTGCTTGATTCTTGTTCCTGAACATCGTCTTGGGGTGCACTTGCAGCTCATGCATCATGCTTGCGTTTCGCTCCATTTTGATGTTTTACTATAAATGATGCACAGACTCGATCAATCGGACTCTTGTGGTTGTGGAGAAGAAGTAATCCGAATACAACACGCTAGATTGTTATTGTTTGTAACACATAGATTAGTTGGTAGAGCGCTGTCTAACGTAAACACTAGTGGAGAAAACACTTTTTATCTTTTATATTGGTATTGGGTCTAAATTTGGTAGGCCCCATGAGGACCCTTCAGTACAGGTCGCAACATCACACTCGGTACTAAAGGGTGACTTTTGGTACCGGATGGTGTTACGATCCGGCACTAATGCCTCTCATGGCTTTGGTAACAGTTTTTAACACGACCTGGTAGTAAAAGTCACCCTTTAATTTTGGGTGGTGTTATAACCCAGTACTAAAGGGTCCTCCAAGGTTTTTAGTTCAAAATAAAAGCATCTAGGACTTTGTCACCTGTGGTGTTTAGGTGTGATGGTAAAGAAGTAATGCACGAAACAATAGATTTCCGGTTCGAACCCTCATGTGACATGTGTTCGTGTGTGGGAGCCTTCCAAGGATTCAATACTTTTTTGACTCAAATACCTTTGGTACCAAGTATTGTTATCACCTGGTACCAAAGTGCCATTTAGTACCAAAAGCTGAGACTTTTAGTCCCAGGTTTTTGGTACTAGTTCTGACTCAAATACCTTTGGTACCGAGTATTGTTATCACCTGGTACCAAAGAGCCATTTAGTACCAAAAGCTGAGACTTTTAGTCTCGGTTTTTTGTACTAGTTCTAGAACCAGGTTCAATGGGATTTATGACCTAGTACCAATGAAGTTTTTCCAATAGTGAAAGTAGAGTCGCGTAGAGGCACATCCAGTTCAAACCGAAGTCGCTGCCTCTTTCAGTCACCCGCTTGCGCAGATGCACATCCGGTTAAAACTGAAGTCACTCATCAAATTCATTTGCTACCTTTTAACTTTTCTACTCAAGCAACAGCTGGTGAGGACATCGGCTTGTTCATCTGACAAACACTCAAGTTATGGTAGCCAAATGATAAGGAAATACTTCTAGACAACCGGCTTAAAGTACTGGGCCTCAACCCCACTTCAGTGCCGGGAGGCGCCCAATATTGTGTGTCCTTACCGAGCCTGATACCCGGTACTAAAGATGGATTTTTTAAAAAAGAAAATACTGCCCCCCACCTCCGTGCCGGCCGGCCACGCGCCGGCTACATCCGCCTGCTCGCCGGCCTGGTCGCTGCCCTGAGAAGCTCAAGCACTTCTCCAATCAATTTACAAATCAAGACAGAAAAAATCACACAAGAACAAACAACATGAAACACAAGTAATATGATCTTAGTAGACTATAAGTATTTGATTTGATTACAATTACAACAATCTTCTCCTAAATATCTAACTAAACCCTATATTATCTTCCAAGGTTCTTGCGAGTCACTCCATCTTGGTTTGTGCCACGTGTGCCAATCCACTGACTGGTCTAGTTCGATTTTTTTTGGTCTAGCCTAGTTGTCAATAGTACCCAGAGGTCTAGCCCATTATGTCCTATGAGTACCTCCAAAAGACTGGACCGGATGTTCCGATCTTAAAGTTGATGAAGTCATCACAGGCGTGCCACTGTCGACGGGCACGTCGCCTACCACTGAAAAAATAACGATCATTAAACTATGGATTAAATCTAGGAAAATACAACACCGTGTCGAGTCGGGGAGTTGAATCCACAAGGAACCTAACAAACTAATAAGCTACACTTGATTGGAACTTCCACCATCAGTTATGACACCATCACATACCTTACCATGAATAGTGCACCATCTGCGGAAAATGCTTATCGTTATTGAAATTTTAATCTATCGACACAGATTTTTTGAACAATGTAATATGGTTGACTAGTAGAACAAATTTGTAAATTGCTCTGTCTAAGATAGTGACCAACATTTACATGTCAGATTAGCATTTTAGCTTGAAATCAATAAAATGCATGTGCAAATTTTTTTGAAAGTTTTGTTTTCCCTTCTGAAAGCTGATATGGCAAAATCTACGGGAGCATGTAACAAAAATAGATATATTCATTCGGATTGCATGGATAAATGTCATCTTCATATTTTTATGTCACACGAAGTTTCCGGAACATGTATGAAGAGACTACAGACCCAAACAAAACATCTTCCACAACAGTATTCATCGGACTTTTCTAACCCTTGATGATGTTTGTCATGGTATTCATTGCTTATGTGGTCACGGTAAGTTCAGCCCCGACAGTTTTTACACAGTAGATCAACACCGACATTTCTTAGATGGTACTCCATCCGTCCCAAATTACTATTTATTTTTGGTTTTCTAGATTTATTGTTTTTGCTATGGATGTATCACATAGTATATATCTAGATGCATAGCAAAAGTACTAAACCTAAAAAGCTAGAACGTATAGTAATTTGGGATGGAGATAGTGGATCTTAGACCGATCATATATTACAGATCGTAGAATATTGTTTTTTAGATAATGGAAATTTGCCGGTCTTATGTTGTAGCGTACATAGCCTTCAATTATTTCATCACTCCAGCTTCATTGCTGCATTGAAAGAACCAAAAAGCAAAATTAAACCTGACAAAGTCTATTATTATGTTTTTATCCATCATTTGCATATAAATATAAGGCTACCATCTTCAGAGAAGTGCTCGTCTTCATGAATAGCTTCTTTGTCTTCTCCTCGTAATGCAAGAGTGACCAGAATTGCAGCCAATAGGTTCCCTAAAAATAACCTACATAAAAGGCAACTGTTTAACGTCATAAAAAATAATATGATTTTGACAACACCATATTGCCCAACACAGAGCCGCTGCCCTATTAGATTAGTAATGATCTATTGATAATTAAAATTTTGAAGCCAATTCCCTAGCATATGAGTTACTGATCTAGGTGGGTTAGACAAAAGCAACTTGGACAGCCCTCTAGATTACCTTATCATGATGGCAATAAAAAAAAGTGTTTGCTTGTTTCATTATAATTACAGTAGCTACATTTTTTGCTGCCCTTCCAATTTTTCGTCGACAAAATTTCCTTGGTTAGATTGACTCTTTTTTAAGGTACCAAAAGGAAATCTTAATTTTTAGGAGAATTCTAATTTTTCAAATCAGTGTAGTACGACGGAAGTGGAAATTGTGGTTGATTAGGCGGAGATACATATATGGTGGACTGTAAATTGTTTTCCGCACCTTCCATTTCTGATTCCGAGCACGTGCCTACTTATTGTGAATATATATCAGAGAGCAGCTAGCTCGATAGGTAGCTATCAAGGAGACACCGCAAGTCTCTCTCTCACACACACACTGAATGGGACCTCACAGCTGCGTGTGAGTATATACATACACTCGGTACCATAGTCGATCGATAGAGTAAGCATAACTTAGTGATCAGAGAGCTATGGAAAACATTGTCCCTTCCCATGGTATGACGACCCTTCTTGGTGGTGATGGTGCTCGAGATAAGGAGGACAAGGTCTGCCTGCAGGCGCAAGAACTCATGTTTGCATACAACGTCTCCCTAGTCCTCAGGGCGGCAATCCAGCTCGGCCTCATCGACGCGCTGTGCGCGGCCGCTGCGGCGCTCACCGCCGATGAGCTTGCCGAGCAAATCAAGGCCATCGACAAGGCCGAGGCGGCCACTTCGGTGGACAGGATCCTCCGCTACCTCGCGTGCTTCAACGTGGTGACGTGCTCGACTGAGACCGGTCCCGACGGCACCGTCCTGCGCCACTACTCCCCGTCGCCCGTGTGCCGGTGGCTCACCAAGAACAGTGGCATGGGGTCGCTGGGCACTTTCGCCATGTTCCTCGGTGACCCCGACCACATACTACCCTGGTATGCATGCATATAGTCGATCTCCTAAGTTTTCCTTGACATTACATAAGATTGCATCAAGCAGGCATCACATCGCCGACGCGGTGGTTTCGGGTGGGCCGTCGTCGTCCTTCCAGAGGATCCAAGGAACGCCGTTCTTCGATTACTTGGGGAAGAACCAGCGGTTGGGCATGCTGTTCGACCATGCCATGGCCGAGCACTCGGTGATCCTGGTCACCAAGATGCTCGAGCGTTTCAAAGGATTCGACGACGTTGGGAGCCTTGTGGATGTTGGAGGGGGCACAGGCAACACCCTGGAGATGATCACCTCCCGGTACAAGCATATCAGGGGCATCAACTTCGACCTGCCCCAAGTTATATCTCAGGCCCCATCTCTTCCAGGTATCTAACTGATGATACTTGTGCAAACAAATCTATTATTTTCATATTCTAGTGTTAAAAAAAGTCACCATGTTCGCCGAGAGGGCCAATAAATTACCATGTTAATCGAAAGAAAACAATAAGTCACTATATTCACCGGGAGAGTCATCTGATATCTTAATATTCTACTAGTGTTAAAATAAACCAACATATTCATCGAGAGGGCTAAGAAATTACCATAGTAATCAGAAATGAAAAACAATAAACTACTATGTTTGCCAAGAAAGCCAAAAATTACAACGTTAATCATAAAATGGAAATAATCAATACAGTGTAGATTTTTATGATGATGATCTAACGGTCTAGATTCATATGTCATATATTTAAATGGAGAGAAAAGAAGAAAAAAAATCCGGATGCTCCAAGATAGCTGGAGAAAAGATACTGATACTCTAAAGTTGAGCACGCGTGTAATTAGAACTATTGATTTTCTTTGTTAGAACTTTACGTGACTACAATACGCATGGAATCTATGGTAATTAATTTAATGGAATATCTCTCGTTATCAATAATAAAAGGAATTTCTGCTGGAGTTAAAGTTCTGAAATTATGTAGATAGGGTGGCCCGCACCATCTTAATTGTTCTAACGTTTTGTTGTTATACAGGTGTGGAACATGTAGCTGGAAATATGTACGAGAGCGTTCCCTCTGGAGATGCAGTTCTTTTGCAGGTCTGTTCAAAAATTACACACAAACAAAATAGTCTAGTAATAGTCCAACTAAATAATTCAAAAGGAATGCAAAAAAATCTAAGAAAAAGGAAATTGAAGGAACTATATATGTCGCTAATTGAGAGCAAAGAGAAATAAAATATATACCTTCTCTTCCTAAATTAAAAATACAGTTTAATCATAAACACAAATTGTAATTCATATTTATATATTCTAGTTTATCATTTTATAAAACGCAGCTAATAAACACTGGATATTAGAGTTATTCGGACACCAATATAGAGTGGAATAAATGATGTGCTTGTCCTGTTAAAGAAATAAGGATCGATATAAAACAACATTATATATAGTATTACTAATGAATATACACGCATGCACAGTGGATTCTCCTTATGCAGACCGACGAACAATGCATCAAAATACTGAAGAACTGCTACCAATCTCTCCCAGAAGGAGGGAAGGTGATCATAATAGACGGCCTCCTTCCGGAAACTCCGAATGCGGCTTCTCCAGCTGCTAGGGATGCATTCACCTTGGACATGTGTATGTTTGTCCTTTTCAAGGGAAAGGAGAGGACGGAGAAGGAGTTCACCATGCTTGCCTGTGAATCTGGCTTCACCGGCGCAGTCCGGACAACCTACATATTCATGAACTTTTACGCGATCGAGTTCACCAAGTAGCCACACATCAACATTCCAGCATGGTCTTAATAAATTAGAGCTGATGTATGTATATATGTATGTATGTATATATGTATGTATATATATATATCGTATAATGTCATATGAAATATTTGTATTCACAACCGTGGATGTGTGTGTTTAATTATGGTACTGGTATGAATAATGAAACAAATGGTCAGCATGTGTGTATAGAACTGGCTTTTGTTGGAGAACACAAGGGAAAGTTCGAGCATGCATGACAGCCTTTGAAATGGCGGTGTATATTCACCATAGTCCATAGTGAAGTGTGTTAAAAAAGTCTAAATTACCCCCTCAACTATAGACAAAGTCTAGATAACCCCCTAAACTATGTTTTTGTTTAAATAACCCCCTAAACTATGTCAATTAGTTCAACTTACCCTTTAATAGAATTTATCTTTTTTATATCTTCACATACAAATATAGTTTGAAGTTCAAATTTTGTAGTGTGATAGCTGACATCATAAATTATGTTAGAAAAAATATTTATGAATTTTTCAGTATTATTTTGATAGGCTCGTACATCTAATCATAAATTAATCATAAACTGTATAAAAATTAAGTATGAAAAAATTATATGATATTTTTTAACATAATATACGATGTTCTCTGTCATCCTACAAAATTTGAACTTAAAACTCTATTTGTGCGTGAAGAAACAAAAAAGACAAATCTTACTAAGGGGTAAATTGGACCAATCAGCAAAGTTGTGGGAGTAAACTGAACCAAAACATAGTTTAGGGGGTTAACTAGACTTTTGACCATAGTTGAGGGGGTAATTTAGACTTTTTTCTTAAATATACTATATGTTTTGAATATAGTATTTACTCCTCCTCGCCCCGGGAATGTGAACCGGAAATACACATCCTATGGGCTGGGAGTAAAACCCCTCGGATATAAATCCTAGTTCACAACAGAATCACGGCCAACCTAGGGCGACTAGAAGCGGATCCCCCTGAGGGGACTACGACAAAAAAGCCAATTTGGTTTTGGTTTACCCTAGTTTTTGAAACGACCCGGATTCTTATTTCTAAGAATTCGACTCCCTGTACCATTGTGTTAGTCCCAGAATCAACGGCTAACACGTACAGAACTCATTACAGCAGAATATCACATCCATACTTCGAATTTAAGCATTTAACATTACATAAATATCTTACATAAGTGGATAACTCTGAAAGTACGATTATTACAAGCCCCTTGGGCTAAATGCGACAATATGAAATACTAAACGAGACGGTAGCTAGTCTTCCATCTTGGCGATCATCCCTACAGGCTCTTCAGCTCGAGCGCAGTAGCAACCTCAATTGTACCAGCCATCAGTATTATTAGTATACTCCGATTCATAACCTGCGTTGTCACAAGCTGTTCCCAAGAAATGGAACAGTTCCACGTCATCATCCGTAATGCAAGCTTTAAGTGGCCTAATTCTAGTATAAAAAATATCAAGGATAGGCTCAAGGTTATTCCTATGCAAGCAGCATCTTCATCCCAAAACCAATCTCACATCACCCAAGAGTAATCCTGGCGCACCAGATACTCCTCACCAAGCATCTTCCACTTTTCACTCTCTAGGCGATGCGAAAGCTCCCACCCTTCGCATCTCAACTGCCCGAGGCAGGCCTTACTCTAGAGGGGAGGTAGAAATCCCTAAAACAATGGCGGAAAAGAAAGTGGGAAGGCTGTCTTTGTCCGTGGACACGGCTTTATGTAAAGATTATACTCTGCAGAGTTTGTACCCCTGGAACCACTCGGGCTGCAAAGCCGGCCGTCGCCAACTTGAGAACAACCCACAGCATAGACCCTAGCCAGTGAACGGTACCCTCCTGCTTTTCCCGGCTTAGGATACACTGAAGACGCAACTCGGTGCCCGAGAACTGTGATGGCCTCCCCCGCGGTGGCCAAGTCCCGGGGTATGAGCCTCTTTCGGGGGACAAAGGCCAGCGCCAGTTCCTCCACACACTTCCGTTAACTCCTTATAGTCCGGGTACCGCACTTAACTAGGCTAGCTGGAACACCCCCCGTAGATGTAAGTGGTGGGCACGGGTTTCCTTCCTCCAGTTGCCAATCCAACTCGGTTTTTGGTGCCGGGGTGAGCGTCACCGTCAAATAGCGTATCCACCTCCAGTGGTCCGCTCGCGCACCGATTATAGGTATTGCCGCCAAACTCCTCAAGTAACACAAAGAACATGTACCCGCCACAGGTACTCCGTAGGATGTGCCCAAGTACACACCCCAAGCCCTCGATATGAAGATCGAGTTAATCTGCTCACCCCTGCAAAGATCCCAAAACCCCTTACTCCTTTCCCGGGTTTTTGCCCCACACACGCCAAGAATCCTATCACAACCATCCCATAACACATGCAAGCATAGCATCAATTGTAGCAGGTTTATCAAGAAATACGGTAATTAAACAAGGCTATGCAATAGGACATATTCATCATCATGCGATAAAGTAATGTGCTAACATACTAGTTGCAATGCCTAAATAGGATTTAAAGCGGAATGGGCGTGAACCTTGCGTCTGGTAGTAGTCCTCGTCAACTGGTTCTTCAGAGTGGTGGTAGTAGTAGCCGTCTCCTCCTTGCTCCTCCTCAGCTGGTCCTAATCACGAGAAAAGAAATACATCGGAACCTATATTCAAATAAACTCTAAAAAAGAAGCAAGAAGAGCCAAAAAGCACTCAACTCCTGTTCTAACGTGTAGACCATGATTTTAGAAAATTATAGAAACTGGTTTCATAATTTTCTGATCTAGGATCAATTTATTATGAATTTTCTTAGATAAAACCTATTTCTGAAATTAATCTAAATTCCAAAAATGAGAAAAACTCAGAGGCTGACATGTGGCAGCACCAGAGCGTGCCACATGGCCTGCTGACGTTAGCATGACGTCATCAGTGGGGTCGGCCACTGCTGTCGTCATGATGACGTCAGCGTTGACCGGTCAACGGTCAACGTTGACTGGTCAACGGTCAGCGGGTCAATGGGGTTCACCCGTCAGTGACTGGGAGAGGCCGACAGGTGGGACCGGGTTGACAGGCGGGGAAAAGAATAAAGGGCGGTTACGGGCCGCTCTTGGGCCAGTTTTGTTTGTGGGCTTAGATAGATGAAGGGGCTTTTGTTGACTTTAGAGGGGATTCCGGCCCATGGCCATTTAGCTGCTGCTGGAGGGAAGGGCAAGGCCAGGTCCACATGGCAGCGACTCGGGCGCCCGGGCCCATAGATCAGAGACAGAGAGGGGTGAGGTCGGGATCTTCTGTGGCTTCGTGTGGTGGTGTTGGTGTGGTCCGATTGTGTGGCCTCCCCGCGGCGAGTCCAGAGCGTGTGCGCTCGCACACGCGCGACGGTGGCACATGCCGGTGCGGTGGCGCGAGCCTCCTGCTCGGGACCGAGCACCACCAGAGTGTTGGCGAAGGGATGCATGAGGACTCAAGGGAGTGAGGCGAGGCAAGGATGGACAGGGCGGCCGGTTCGCGACGGCGGCACGGCGACAAACAGAGCAGAGCAGAGCAAAGTCGCGAGGACGGCGGGGATCATAAGGCGTCGTGGTTCCTTGCGGTTGCGTCCTGGTCCCCCTAACCGGTGCACAGCGTGGCAAAACATGGGTGTAGGTGGAAGAAGATTTGAGAGAGATTGGGTGCGACTGCACGAGGAGAATGCCGATGAGCGGCGCGCCAACGGAGAACTCCACGGCGGTGAACGGATGGAAGATGCAGAGAAGGAGGAAAGGGATTCGGGCTTTGGGGGGTTCCTGCAGAGAGAGTGTCGCGGCACGAAGGCCGGCCTGGCATAGGTACATGGATGGCGCGAAGTCTGATCAGTTCACGGTGAAGACACGGTGGCGGAGCAGAACAGAGCACAGCTAGCGGCGATGGGAGAGATGGGGACTCACGGGCTGCGGATGAAGGGCGTGATCGACTTGCCGAAGACCGGAGCGGCTTGCGGTACTGCTTGCGGAACTCGGCGGCGCGTCCTCCTCTTCTCCGGCGTGGCGGTGGTGCGGCTCGACGTCGGCGCCAGCAGCTTCTCGTGGACGGCCTCCTCCGAGCGGCTTCCTCCCCTTCACGCCCGTGCCTCCACCTCTCCTCTTCCTTCCACTTCTTCTATTCCACGGAATTGGGTCGGGGTGGCTTGGAGACAGGGCTTCGCCCTCGGCAGGTTCGGGTGGCCAGAGAGGATGGGGATGAGGGGGTTTTGTAGGGTAAGATGGCTCGGGAGGGTTCCTTGGCGGCCAAGGGGACGAGAGGGAACAGGCGCACATGGGTGGGGCCAGTTGGTTGCGAGCCCGGCGCGATTCGCGGGGCGAGCAGAGCTGGCGCGCGCGCGGCGGAAAAGCGCAGAGGAGCGGGCGGCGTCGTGGTGGGGAAGATGCACAGGGCATCTGGTGGGGCCGGAGTGTCGGCGAGAGTGAGGGGGAGCGGCGTGGGGAAAAGATGGGCCGAGGGAAGCGGGCCGGAGTCGGGCTGTGCGGGGAGAAAGAGAGAGATGAGAGATGGGCCGAGTTAGGTTGGGTTAGGAGTTTAGGCCCATCAGAGTTAGGGAGGTTAGAATTAGAATAGGATTTGTTAGTTTGGTTAGTTAGGTTTGAATTCATATTTGAATTCGTTTGAATTCAAATATGAATTCCACACAAGCAATCACATAAACCAAAAAGAACCAAATCACTCTAACAATAAATTTCCCTAATGCAATGCACATAATTTAATTATTAGGAAATTTTTAGAGAGAGAGTTGTTCACTTTTTGGTTGTCACACAAGTTTGCACAAAATTTTTAAATTCACCAATTTTGAACTAGGGATGTTACAGTTTTCCTTTTTGTCATTTTTCATTCATCCAACAGTACACGAAAAACACCAAAAGGATTCATAGTTCCCCAAGTCCTAAAATATATCACGCTCTTAGCCTCTGCATAATTTGGTTTCCAAGCCCGCGAATCTGAGTTTGTGTCCTAGGCCGAGTCTGGTTGCAGGCTTATTCGATCGTGTCCGAGATAGTTTGTGTTGTTGAACCCTCCGCTGCCGGCCATCCCAGGAGGCAGTACCTGATCGACCACCGATCGAACCTCATGCCGGGCCACACAACGTGGGGGAGCTTGAAGCGCAGATGCAGTGAACAGCAGACACGAATCAGCGGAGAATGCTATGGTCAGTGCGCGACACCGTTGTCGCGGGCCGTTGCAAATTTGCAATGCCATGGCCGTGACGTGTGGCGATCATGATTTGGCCCTCTTCGTTTTCTCCTGCGCGGGAACTAGAAATTGACCAACTAGCTAGTCCTCCCAATTCCCAATCCACCCTCCTCACCGCCAATCCATAGCATGGCAGGTCCTCGTTGTTCTTGACCACCATGCATGGGAGCCCCTCCTTGCCAAGTCACTCCCCACCAAAGCCTCCAATGTGACAGAGAAGTCAACAGAAGAGAAGAAAATGTAACATTTTAAATACAAATGAATTTGAACATTGGAGATGTAAAATATATATATCGAAATATCAAAGTGATTTTTTTCTAAATATAAATATTTCAGTTCTTTTCCCTCAAAATTCCCGTATACTACTGGCGCCTGATTTGGGATATCGTCACACCACCACAACTGGCGCAATAATTAGAGTGTAGTATAGCTTTTTCCAATAATTAACATGAATTGGGCGCTGGATCTTTCTTGCGTAAGGAATAGCAGAGCACTGATGGAGAAATAGCATAGCGGGCTGGACCTCGGGCCCTTTGCTTCCATCGGTGCTCCACCGCGGGCAAGTGATCCCTGGCCACGTGGCATACGATGGGGAAGGGCTGCGACCTGAGGGTGTGCGAGGGCGAGACAGAGCGTGAGATGGAGGAGACCACGATGGATTCGCATGATCCACCACATCATGGCGTAGAGCTCGATGAGAGAGATCTCCATGGTAGTGACTGTTTTCACTAGAAGTCCATGGTTTCACCACAAAAGCTCGACGGAGTTTGACACAGACCGAACTGCTTCAGATCTATGGAGGTACGGACTTCAACTTGAGAAAAGGGATGATTTTAGACTCAATTGGAATCAATGCAACGAGATGGAGCGATTGTATATATAGGTATGGTTGAGGACAATGATATTTTGAAGTTGAATTTTCTATTTTCAGAATTTCCAAATATATTTTCTGTGCAAAAGTAATCCAAAGAAGTATGGAGTTGTTTTTAATGCACAAAAAATGTCCATGAAGTCCCAAAAATCCAAAAAATATCTTGCAGATAGATTTGGATAGGGGGAACTCAAATAAAAAGTTGGAGATCGTGAAAGTTTTTGTACAAGCTCCCAAAAATTGGATTTACTTCTTGGAAAATAGGAGTAAATTCTATAAAAGTCCAAAAAATTATCTAAAAAACATAAACCATGTCTAAGAGCACGTAGAAATATATACATTGAACACACCAAAGCAAGAACACAACAAATGTGATTAAAGTTTATGTTGTTTTAATTTATTCTAGAAAATCAATATCTTTCTATTCTAAATTCCTTGTGAATTACTTCTAGATTTTTTAAAATATGAGAAAATCCTTGAATTACATGGTCTTCCTAAATACATCCTAAAATATGAAATTTTAGGGTATAACAAATCATCGCAATATTCAAACAGAAAAGAAACAAGGAGAAGAAATAAGGCCAAGATGATTTCGTGAAAGAGAAGAAACAAGAAAATAGGGAAATGAAGTAATGAAAAATAACTTAAACAAGAAACAAGAGAAAAGAGATTCTATCATGAAATCTTTCTCACATGTTCTTGAGCACGTCTAGGTTTCTCAAATAATGGATGCTTTGTATCAACCTTGGAAGATAGGCGAGGCCTGGGGACTACATTGAAGAAGATTGGATAAAATATCAAAAGTATCATAGAAGAGCACATCATGTTCATAGCTGAAGAACAACTTGACAGAAGACATTTTGGCACCTGAAGAACTCGGATGGCTGGCAGAGAAGCGAAGTCTTAGAACATGAAATGCTCGGGGGTTTGACGGACCAGATTCCATGGGAGTCCCAGAAGGTGCGGGCCCAGCTTGGATAAGGGGTGGTGAAAGGACCTTGATGTCGACTAGAGGGGGGTGAATAGGCGAATCTGCAATTTACAAAAACTAATTCCAACTGTCAGCACCAAAACCGGTATTACCGGTTTCCCAAACCGGTAAAACCGGTTCCTGGACAGATTGCACTAACAAGTATATTCCCCCTCTACGAATTCTAGCACAAACCACAAATGGTGTGAAGCTTCCAGGGATGTTTCCAAATGTTCCAATGAAGCTCCTGCACACAGCTCAACACACCAAAGTAGATCGTAGCGGAAGCACAAGTAATATGCTAGAAATGATAATATGAGGAAAAAGCTCAAACCAAGAGACAAAGAGATTTTTCTCCCGAAGTTCGGATTCACCGCTCGCACCAAGCAGCCACCAAGGCACGGTGAATCCTACTCTCCGTTGAGAAAGCTTATACGACCACCCATGGTCAAGCTATCTCCTCCTTCCACTAAGTGACCTCTTCCCTTGTGGAGGCGAGGTGAAACCTTCACAAACGATCCCGTGGCTCACCACACAACTTGGTAGCTCACCGGGCGACGCCTAGCTGTCTAGGAGGAAGAACCTCCAAGAGTAACAAATGCTTCAACAGCTGATCGACGAAACCACAAGTGCTCAAGGAATGGATTGCTCTCCAATGCTCACACACAAGTCACTCTCTCAACCCAACTCAAGAATCTCACAAGGATTGCTCAAATCTCACAAAGAGAGGTTGGGGAGAGCTCAGCTGGCCTCAGGGATGTGCAAGGGACGCCAAAGAACCAGCAGCCCCTCAATGAGGAGCTCATGGGTATAAATACCCATCCCACAAAAAACTAGCCGTTTTTCTGTCAGAGAAAACCGGTTTCACCGGTTACCAAAACCGGTTTCACCGGATTTCAAACAAACTAGCCGTTAGACGCTCAGGCCACATAAACCGGTTTAACCGGTTCCCAAAATCGGTAAAACCGGTTTACCCAGGGAACCCCCACTAAGTTAGAATCTCTCATGGTTAAACTCACAAGGGTTCACTTGAGCACTTTTGGAGATTGTCATTCAACCAATGTTGCATCCCTCTTGATAGTACGGCATACCTATACTCAAGACATAAGATAAATCATAATTCAACTACTTGAGCTTGTATGTCAATGATCATGCCATTACTTGATCAATCACTTCTTTGAGGGCTTTCCAACATTGTATCTTCAACTGAGCATATCCACCTTGAGCTAGTGACTTAGGATTTTCCATAACTTATATTTGAGTTCACTTTAATCCTTAGGTCACCCTCCTTATCAATCATAACATATATATGCATTGCATTGTTTTTCTTGATGAGTCTTGGATATGATACTTCGAACACACTCCGGATACTAGATGCTTCACCCTAGCAATTTGCACCTTAGCTTGCTTAGTCCCTCGCTCTAGTCATCTCGATTTGCTTCTTCATCACTTACCCTTGTATCATCAAGTCGACTTTGCTTTGCCCTTGAATGAATTCCACTTGAAAGAATCTTCAAATGCTTGTTCTTGATTGACAAAGAATATCCCACATAATGCAAGCATCCAATTGAAGACCAATATGTAACACATATGCTCATGTCATTTTTATCATACATACATGAAGTCTTGCACTATCCAATCTTATTGCAATATCCAATCTTATGCAATAATTCTTCTTTTCTAAACTGATCCATAAGTTTCTATCTTTATCATAGTGATAGTGTCTCATGCCTTGTCCAAAGACCATCCTTGGCATGAGACCAATAATGATCCAAGCATACTTTTATGAAACTATCATCCCAATATTTTAATGACTGTCCATCTTAAGCAATTAGAGACTATATATGAAATCATAGAACTATGTCTCCATCATGAATACCAATGACATGCCATTTTCAACATTCTAGAAATCATGGGATCATACTTGCTTGCTTTGATTAATAAACACATATATATCATGAGCATATAAACTGTAAATGAACTATAAGAATAGATCCCTGCTCATGCACTTAAACAAACAAGTTAGTCCTTTAATTGTTTTGTCACTCAATTCACCAAAATCTACTTGAGGGCCTAGATGCACTTTCAATCTCCCCCTTTTTGGTGATTGATGACAACTCGATTAAAGCTTACAGATAAAATTAAATAATCATTAAAGAATTCTTAGATCAGTTGTGAGCTCCCCCTTAATGTGTGCTTTGAATTGAATTTCAAAAATTTGGCCTCACATGCCAAATGCACATATAAGAGAAAAACATGGGAGCTCCCCCTATTTCTAAGCATCATGGATCCAATACAAAACTGATATAAACAATAACATAATTTGAAATAAAATATGACATGCATATCACAAAAAAACAAAGAAAGAGTATATGTGTGCTGTCCAGACCAAAACCGGTTTCACCGGTTTCATGAACCGGTGGAACCGGTTCATCCAGTCAGCACATATACAAGGCATTACATCACACAACCATACATATCACACAAGCATAACATTATTTAACTGAAAATAAAAGGTTCATTACACTCAGTAGCACACAATCAAGTTCCTCAAATCCACAAAAGATAAAGGTTCGATAGATTTATTACAGCAATCCAAATTTCTGCTACACAGCAGAAACCGGTTCCACCGGTTTGCCAAACCGGTGAAACCGGATTTCCCAGACAGCACACTAAAATTCAAATTCTCAGCTTTAATCTCTTGCTCTTCTCCCCCTTTGTCATCAAGCATCCAAGAAGGGCCAGAAGAAGAGTAGTGCTGCCCACACTTGTCAATCCATCACTGTCCATCACCGTTGTGGCTTGGAGAATCTTCTTGCCAATGAGGAATACCTAAATTAATAAGTCACTTCAAGAATGGATGAAGGGATAGATTTAGAACTGAAAGATATAGGTCAAGACATACCATAAGAAGAAGGTCCAGCAGGAGGACCAAAGAGAGAAGCAGCCGCCCTTGTGGCAATGTCATCAACATGTGGAGGAGGAGGAGGTGGTGCTGCAGATGATGAGGCTCCAGGGAAGTCCATTCCAGTCATGCCAGGTGCAGGTGGAGGTGGAGGGGGCTGATATGCACCATATCCAAAGTGGTGCTGAAGTGGCTCAAAGTATGCCTGTGACTGATAGTTGGCCACCAAGTCCTCAACAGAAGGAATTTCCTCTTCAACAGGCATTGGAGAGGGTGGAGACCTTGGTGGCTGCAAGTTCATAGCATTGTGCATCAATTTGATCGAATCATTTATTTTCTTGTTTGCCACCCTTGCTCTCTGCTGCTCAACCATTATATCCCTCTGACTTTTGCACATACCAGTGAGAAAGCTCAAGATGCGTCGAATTGGGGATGAAGGCTTCTCACTAGATCGGGATGAAGAAGAATGAGGCTGTTCAGACTCAAACCGGTTTAACCGGTTTCCAGAACCGGTAAAACCGGTTCCTGGCTGCACAGTGGGCTGAGGCTGCTGCTGCTGCTGATCTGCCCCTCCTTGCTCATATCTGTTAGGAGATGGGATCCTGGTCTTCTTGGCTGGCTTTAGCCTCAGAGCTTCATGTTTTGTGTCCTTTATGAACTGCCTCTTGGTGGTTTTCTCAATCAAGTACATCACATAAGGAGCAAAACCACAAAGTCTTTGGGGACTTTCAGATATAATCCTAATTTCCTCCCACAAATACTCCCCAATGCTGAAGTTAACCCCAGGAGGTCTCATGCAGCAAGCAAATCACGAGCATAATTGGACACTTCTGTTTGATTTCCTCCTCTAGGTGTAAGAGTCACCCTAAACAAATTGTTCAAGATGTAATAATAGGTATAGAGACCCTTTGCCTTTCCAAAGTCACCCTGCTCGGTCCTTGGATACATAAACTTCATTTCCTTAGGAGGCAAAGGACCATCAGCTCTATGTAGCTTTGGATATGATGCATCTTCCTCTCCAAGTCCAAACCTTCTTGAAAAGAGAGCAAATGATATACTATAAGGCCTTCCTTCTGTCATCCAGTGCATCCTCCTCACACTAACTCCCTCCTCAACATATAGTGTGGCATAGAACTGAGCAATGATTTCTTTATTCCAAGAGCACTTGAAGTTTATGATTCTCTTGATTCTAGTGTTGGCAACCACCTCTAAGATCTCATTGAAAATAGGATCATTAAACCTTGCCATGTAATCCCAGTCAATCCACTTTGACTCGGCTTCAATGTGACCTTTCTTTCCAATGATTGCACTAAAATAGTAATCCTGGTGGAAAATGGTGTGGAACCTATAATCTGTGGCTGTCTTAGGTGTGCCAATGTAATTTTCTCTCCTCTTTTGCCTAGCCACATCAGTCATACCACCTAGAAGATAATTCTCTCCTCTTCTTGGAGCAGTCGGCTTTCTAATTTCAGGCATAGCCGTCTCATCATCTTCCTCTTCTTCTTCCTCTTCCTCTTCAGCAACACCTTCCTCTTCTCCTTCATTACCAGCACCTCCACCACCCTCTTCTTCTTCTTCGCTGCTCTCAACAGCTACCCCTTTGCCATGACGATGCTCAACTCGATAGTTCTCATCACTACCCTCATCATCATCACTTGAAGTGTCAAGAGCCTCCTCATGAACATCCTCAATGTCTCTCGAGGCTGCTCTCTTCTTCCTAGGCCTCAGATTGCGCCTAGGAGGATCATCATCAACGAACCCCCCAAAACCAGAACCACCTTGCTCATCAGCCATTTCCTTTGATCTTCTCTTATAAAATATAATCTCCTGGCCAAAAGGATTGTGAAAACATGTATTAGGACACAGGAATGATTTGGAGATAAAAGGAGTCACAAGATTGGAATTTATTGACAGATGACAGCAGCTCTGTGCATAACCGGTGAAACCGGTTTGCCAAACCGGTGAAACCGGTTTTGCACAGAGCACAAGATCAGGTTCTAGGTCATGGATAAAAGATGGAATTGAAAGAATTGATCAAGAGAATTTAAATCCATGTCAAAATGATATATTCCATAACCAATAATCCTTGCATGGGCAGATCATAGATGAGTATAGCTGAGCAAGATGAATGGATAAAGTGTAGAAACAAAAGATTAATATCCATGAATAAAATCCTACAAACTTAATAGTGAGAACTACACGTTCAAGATGGATTATTTGGGGCTCCCCAGCACAAACCGGTGAAACCGGTTTTATAAACCGGTTAAACCGGTTCTTGGGCAGTGGAACCCTAAATCGTCCATCCTCAAAATGCAGCCCACCAAATCCAAATCCATTCATAGGGAGGCTTCCTGGGCATACTAGGAGATGATTCCTTGAAGGGTTTTCACAGATATGCAACGAGGAAATAGATCGGGCTATGGGAACATATGATAATTAAAAATGCTCATTCCCAAAATGTAGCCCACCAAATCCAAAACCAATCAAGGAAAAACTTCCTGAGCATACTAGGACATGATTTCTTGAAGGGTTTCAACAGATATTCAACGAGAGATAGATCGGGTGATGGGAAGATTTTATATCTCGGAATACCTAGGCCGTATGAGCTTTTGAATCTAAAACGGTTTCCAATCCGGTGAAACCGACCTCTACCACCAATGTCTTCACAAGAATCAAAGGGGGCCGAGCTTCTTCTTCTTGGGGGCCTTCAAATCGCCATGGGGGAGAAGGTTCGGCCGTGAGGGCCTTGGGAGAGAGAGAGGGTCGGCCTGGGTGAATGGTGGAGTGAATGAGGGGTGAAGGGGTAAGTTTTCCCGTGGTAAAGAGATAAGGTGTGTGGCCCCGGCCAAAACCGGTGGAGTTTGCCAAACCGGTGAAACCAGTTTTTGCCAGAAAACCAGAAAAGTTGATTTGATCTCCTTTCCACTTGAATCCTGATTTGATGAGATAGATAACCTTTGGATTGAACCAGGAACTAGATTTAGCATTGATAGATTGAGATTTTCCAATATTCAACAAACCTCCTTGATTCTTCTAAGGGAGTTGGGAAAGATAAAGAATTTTATGGACTTGAGGAAAAATCTCACCATTTGTGACTAGCCATCAATCAATCAAGGGCAACAATAGTCACAAACAGATCGATTAGGTCACAAAGACCAAGAACCAAATATTTTCAAAAACACACAAGTCCTATCATGCTAGTTGGATTTTTCAAACTCTATCCTATGTCACACAAGCATGCAACCAAGTCAAGTCAAGGACCATATTAGAATGTTTAGCATATTCCTTTCACCGTTTTATGGAACATTTGACACCTAGTCAATTTTAAAGAAGGAATTTACTAAACATCCAATAGGTACAAAGAACGTGACTTGAGAGAGTTACATGCAAGAATGTACACACTAGCATGGACTATGAGGCCTAGATGCTCAATGTA
>CM014277.1:77139969-77152642 GCA_004135705.1 Alloteropsis semialata
TGGCATGAGACCAATAATGATCCAAGCATACTTCTTTGAAACTATCATCCCAATATTTTAATGACTGTCCATCTTAAGCAATTAGAGACCATATATAAATCATAGAACTATGTCTCCATCATGAATACCAATGACATGCCATTTTCAACATTCTAGAAATCATGGGATCATACTTGCTTGCTTTGATTAATAAACACATATATATCATGAGCATATAAACTGTAAATGAACTATAAGAATAGATCCCTGCTCATGCACTTAAACAAACAAGTTAGTCTTTTAATCGTTTTGTCACTCAATTCACCAAAATCTACTTGAGGGTCTAGATGCACTTTCAGGTGGGCTAGCCTGACTACTTTAGGAAGGAAACATACACGTAAAGGAAACTAGTCGCCATCTAAGAAAATAGGAACATATACCCTGTATATAGAACCCTGAACTTGTATCCGACTAGGACTTTGTACAAAGCAGCTTGTAAATCCTGTCTCTTGAGTATATAAGGTGAGACAGTGACCCCTCAAAAAACATACACAATCAATACAAAGAGATCCATCTCAAACAAGATTTAGGGTACTACGCTCTCCGTAGAGGCATCCCGTGCCTATCTAAATCATCTCGTGTTCACCATCGTGCTTCTAGTTTGGTGAAGCCCCCACGAAGGAAAACCAAAAAAGATCACATCTCATGTTCACACCTGAAGAAGAACTTGGCTGAAGAAGAACACGGCAAAAGACAATTTGGCTGAAGTAGAACGCAGATGGATGATAGAAGAGGAGATTATGCTGAGAACATAAAACGCTCAAGCCTTGACGGATCAAGATCCATGGGAGTCCCTAATTGGTGCAGGCCCAACTTGGATATGGGCTGGGCAAGCCTGACTAGTACATGAAGGCGGTGTATGCCTATAGGAAACTAGTCGGCATATATGGAAACAAAGGATGTATATTTTGTATAGGACTCCAAACTTGTATCCGACTAGGGCTTTTGTGTAAACCGACTTAGGAACCTTGTCTCCTGAGTATATAAGGTGAAACGGAGACCTCTTGAAAACATACACGATCAATACGAAGCGGTCCTGGTAATGGGCATGATTTTGGAACGGTTCTGTAGATACGCCATGTACTAAAAAAATAGCTATTCTCACAAATAATTTTGAACGTACTGTTAGAAAAGCATATTTCAAGGTCCACTGTCGTCGTACAGGGGAGCACACACGCACGACAAGTGGCAGGCATGGCCGCATGGCGAGGCGAGCAAGCATGTGTGGCGCAGACAACCGCCCCTCCCGTGTTCATGATCTGCTTGAAACAAATGGCCCAGTCGGTGGATGCCTAAGACAACGCTATGCCTTAAAAAGTTTGTGGACCCTGAAATAAACTGTTAGAGTTAGTGGAGCAAAGTAACATCTAGTTAAAAGTTTTTTTTTTTTGAACGGACCATCTAGTTAAAATTTGATACACCATGATTAGACAATGTCGTGCTACAGTAAACAATCTCTAATGATGGATTAATTAGGTTTAATAGATTCATCTCGCGATTTCCCGTCCATTCATGTAATTAGTTTTATAATTAGATCTTGTTTAGTCCTCCTAATCTGCGGTTTAAAATTGCTACAGTATATTTCGTAAAGTTTCTCACCGGATTTAAACACCCCATATGTTCGCGCAGACTCTTGAAAATTTCTGGGTGCGCCACGCTCGAGGTTTGGTTCGTTGGCAAGCACGTACATGTAAGTCGATATAATACCAAGAGAAATTAAGTAAGGTGGTTCATGGTACATGCTACATATAAACCAAGCACAAAAGATGATAACGAAACGGGGCCGATCGTGGACATGCTGCTGCTGGTAGATATTTAGGCTGGTCCGATCCCAGGGGCCTTTAAATTTTTTTTGGTTGTTGGTGGATATTTTTATGCATCTCTTAAAATTATTCAAATCGGCTGTTTTCACAGCCTATTGGTATTAAAAAATTGCAGTGTTGGATGAGCGGGTGGTCAGTCCACGATCCTCCAATGCGAATAATTTTCTATTGCCGGTTGATATTTTTATACGAATTTAAAAGTTACTTGTACTGGCTTCGAAAACATATTTTCGAGTTGGTTCGTAACAATTGCTGAAAAGCTTCCATTTTCAGCGCCGTTTTAAATCGTCACCTCCACAGAACCGGTTGTGAAAAATCAATCTATAGTAGTGGGCCCTACAATCTATAGGCCTGATAACTTGAGCTGAGGCAGAGCAGGCTATACATTTCCTAGTTGGGAGGGGAACAAGAGCCCGAGAGTTTGAAATGGAAACTCAAGTCGGAGGTATTGGGGACCAAATAAAGCAATGGCTTGGTTTCACTAGACTTTCTGCGCAATTGTCTATATGTCAGAACGAAGGTTTTTTTTCCATGCTTAAATTTTCCTTAATAGCTAACAGAGAGTTTCATAGTGCTTCAGGACGCCAATATGTAAGGAGTTCACCATGTTAGGTTTTTGAACTTTCAAGCACAGTCAGGCTTTAAAGCAGAGCTGAGTTTTCTTTTTTTTTTTTGCGAAAGACTAGTACAGACGCAGACGCTCGCACACACATGCACACTCACCCCTATAAAACCCTACCCCTATGAGCACCTCCGAGAGATTGGGCCGGCTTGTTCCGATTTTGAGATTGATGAAGTCACCACAAGCGCCTCGCTATTGACAGGCATGTCGCCTACCACTGAAAGAATAGTGCCGGTTAAATCCTGTAATAAATCCAGAAAAATGTGACACCCATGCTGAGTCGGAGACTCGAACATGGATGGGCATGTTCCACCACAAGGAACTTAGCCAACTAAGCTACGCTTAGTTCCATAGCAAAGCTGAGTTTATTAAGGCCACGAGACTGTTACACACAGATATATATTTTTCTAGGCAAAGGTCGTCTAATATGTGAAGGACCGAAACGGGCGACCAGAGAGGGGGGTGAATGGGAGCCTCTGAAAATTCTCGCTCGGAGAAACAAGGCCTATGTCCCGATTACAACCCCAAACACACTTCTATCAAAATCACCAAGATGACACAAGTCAACTTGTGACAATCTCACCTAAGGAATGATTAGAGAAGTACAGAGCAATGCGGAAGCAAAAGCAAGACACCGAAAAGCTTGCACAAGCGATTAAGCTAAGCCACTATTAAAGCCCTCACTAAAAAGACACTTAACCTAACTAAGCAAACAAAGCTTAATTAACCAAAGCTAAACATGCAAAGATTAATTACCTAAGAGCTAAACAAAGATTAGCTAAAAGGGATATATTAATTAACACAACAATTGCAATGATTAACTAATGATTGGTAATGATTGAGCAATGATTAAACAAATAAATAAAACAAACATTGCACCTTACCTGCTGCCGTGCATGGCCTGGCTACCCTTTGCGTGGGCCTGCAGCTCCTGTCGGCCTGCTCCCTGCGGCTGTCCGGCCTGCCAGCTCCTTGGGCCTTGTGCTGCTGGACAGCAAGCAGCTGGCTGCCGAGCGAGGCGGGGCTCAGCTTGCTGCTGGCCACTGGGCCACGCGTGGGAGCGCAGCTGGGCCTGGAGCTGCTGCTGGGCTGCCGCACCCGCGTGTGTGCTTGCCCGTGAGGCCGAGCCGGCCACGCCCGGCGCTGCGTGCCCCCGCGTGAGCACGCTCGTCTCTGCTCGACCTGCGGAACAGACAGAGACAGAAACGAAACAAGAACAAGGAAGAACACACACAGCTTCAAATCCAAATAACTTCCTCCACGTCCCATGAATCGATGCAATGCTTGAGCCACAGCATCACAACCTCAAGTGCTAATAGATCCATCAAGAATCTCACAAAAACCTCAAGTATTCATCACGAATTTTGGAGCCAACCGAAACCCTACCAAGAACACGGGATTTGGGGAAAACACAAATTAAAGCCGAATCCGTGAGGGATTTAAAGGGGAATCACATGAGTGATGCTCACAAGGATCCTAGCAACATATTCCCCCAACAAAGCTCACGGGATTTGGGCTCAATCGCGAAGAACAAAAATTCCTCGAAAATGCCTCCGAAAATCCGAAAAAGAAAAACGCCGGGAACAAAGGATTTGGCACAAGATTAAGAGGATGAAGTCACTATAAATCACTTAGCCATATTCGGTTACAAGCCACTCACAAATATTGCAAAACTTGGATGGCAAAAAGCTCAAGAACAAGAGCCTCTTCTCTCTTCTCTCCTCTCACCCAAAGGCACCCACAAACAAATGAGCAACCCTCCTCTACTAAGCCCAAGAGATGGCTGAAAATTTCAGCCCCCCAATACATATAGGCATTTGGCCAGAAGACCAAAATACCCCTGAGTCGATACATACCCCGCAGGGGCAAAGTCGTCCAATTTTTCGCAGACACATCGGACGGACACGGGACCTTCACGACTTCGCTTCGTCTCGACGCAAGCTTCGCGATGGCGCCACGTGCCCTCCATTTCGCCATCCGGCCGCACCGGACGCGCCCCCGGTTTTGAGGCCCAAACCGGCAAACCCGCTTGCACACCCCGCAGGCGTGACTCACCCCCCAGTTTTGAGGCCAAACTGGTCAAACCCTCCTTGCACGCCGCCGCACGACGTGACTGACCGATGTCGACGCGTGTCCGGCCTCCGCCAAGCCTCCGACGCCCCCAAGTCTTTCGCTCCCGCTCCCGGGCCGCCTACTCGACTCGCCTCCGTCCCGCTTGACTCGACCGACGCCGTCTTCATCCCATCATGTACTCTTGCTCTTCCGCGCACCATGTGGATCGCCCATGACTCCGCCCGGACTCCTCGGGTCCCTCAGTCCAAGCCTACTAGTTCATCCTTCACCGTCCTCGGTCCATCGGCATGAACCTTTCGCGCTTGACCTTCACCGCATGCCGTCGACCGCCATGTCGCATCCTACACCTGCACATCACAAGCCAAGAGATACATCAAACCACACAACGGTTGTCAATCACTCATCATCCAAGGGTGACCACCATTGGTCCACAATCTCCCCCTTGATGAGTGCATTGACAACACCCAACACAATGACTTGAAAAACAATAAGATGAAAAGAAAGGAAAAACGAAGAACTCATTCAAGTGATCCAAAAGCCAAGACAAAAGGCAAACACAAGATCACTCGAGATGAGAAGTCTCAGTCCCCTAAGACAAGGGCAACGGCTCGACGCAACTGAGACAAAGTCACATGATCCCTCAAGAAGAGGCAGAAAGGGCTCAACACCAATCATGTGACGATCGAAAGCTCAAACCAAATGCCGGCTCCTCAAGAAGAGGTAAAAGCTCAACACGACCGGCAAGAGAGCAAAAGAGAAAGCAACTCACACAAAAGAGATGCAAACTCAACACAAAGCTCCCCCTGAGCAAAAGTACTCCCCCTGAAAACATGCTACACAGAAATGTATGTAGGAGCAAATGCAACTTCCCCTTGCTAAATGCAATGCATAATCTCTATCTCCCCAAAATGCATGCAATACCATAAACTTCTCCCCTTTGAGCATATGCAACACAAACTTCTCCCCCTTGTTGTCAATGCAAGCATCAAGGATATCATGAGAGCACAAAATGCATGCCATGGGGTGCAAAAACTACCAAGCTTCTCAAATATATCACAAAGCATTTACAAATGCTACAAGTGAACTAAAGCATAAAGAAGCAGATCATAAGCAAGCACAAATAGCCGACACGAGGATATTATGATAGAATCAGGAGGCTCAAGCAGAATTTCAGATTTCAACATTTTATAAAGGATATCACCACATGAGCAAAAGTCTAGCCATGATAACTCGAGCAAGGTCAAACTAGATCACAAAAGCTCATATAAGGATGACATATTCTCAACATAAGATCATTGCTAACACTTGCAAAACATCCCTACTCATTTTCAAACTCACTGAGACCATGAGCCTACTTCTATGGCAAGCACATGTAACAGTAGAGCAACCTGGTGATGATTTTAAGTGAGCAACATAGATTAACAGCATTTTCATGCATACTATTTGCTATCTTCCATATTTTCATATTACTTTTAATTTTTCATTAAGCACATATAAAACCAAGGTTTATGAGGTGTCCCTTGACACAAGTGAAGCACAAAAAACATGCTCCCCCTAGGTGATGCAAAGCAAGCACAATGATAAGCCATATGCAAAGAATAAGTCGCCCGAGTACAAGCTAGCACAACCTAGCATCTCAAGCAAGAGCAGCGCATGACAAAAGACTACTCATGGGTGATAAGCATTCAAGATTCATTTCTATAAACAAGCTTAGCTCATAAGATTTCTTATGATAATATCATCAAGAGCATAAGCAGCACATTGCAAAATCACCACAATCCTATGCACTAGTTCTCAAGAGCATAAGTAAATACTTAGGATATATAAGCTCATCTAGTGCAAGATATGATACAAATGCATTATGTCACAAAATGCAATGCAAATGCATGAGACATATATGATACAATGTGATGCAAGAGAAAGCATCCAGAACCCAACACAAAAAGGGAGAAGAAAGAGGCAACAAAACAGCAAGAGCCAAGAGGTGTGTTCATGCAAGTTACCGATCATCTGTTGAGGTGGATGGCGACGTTGAAAGTGTCGTTGAGCCTCATGCTCTGAGGTAGCCTCCCCCTCAACTGTAGCTGGACTCTCCTGGTCATCTTCTTCAACTTAATCATGTAGTGGTACATGTCGATGGCCTGGTGTAGTGGAAGTAGCGTCTGGGCCATCAACTGATGTAGTCGAAGTAGAAGGTACAGGTGCAGCAGCTGGTGGATGATCGATCACAGCTTCATCTTCATCACCACCATGTACAAGCTCATCCTCTTCCTCAAAGATGCTTTGCTTCATTCCATGTTCATCTGCAAGCTCAAAGGCAGATGGTGTGCAAGGCATAGTTTTATCGAAAATAATCTCACATGTTTCCACTATCCGGTTAGTTTCAAGGTTAGGAACATGATAAGCACAACTATAAGATGCATAACCAAGAAATAACCATCAAATAGAGAGAGATTCAAATTTATCCAAAGTACCTTGCCTGAGAATGAAGCACCTGCATCAAAAGTCTCACAAAAGACCAATCCACCAAGATATATACAAAGCTAGCATAGCAAGATATACATGAAGAAACATCCATGCTAACATGAAAAGGTGGCTAGCCTACCATGTCATTTAGTAAAGCTAGCATGACTCAAGATGAGCAACAATACAACATGCTAGACATGAAAAAAATGGCTATCCTACCATGTTATTTACAAATCTAGCATGCCACAAGATAAGCAAAGGTAAAACATGCTAGACAAGATATAAAAGCCTGATACAAATACAAAACATGCAAGACAGTATACAAATGAGTACAAGTGTGTACAAAAGGAAAGCTCACTATACAAAGTATACAAAAGCCACTCGAGGGCCATCCAAACGGTATGGAGAACCATCAAGTCTTGATCACCTGAAGCCAAAGATCAAGTCCTTTAAGCTCATGTTCTCCATCCGCGTCCTGTACCTACACATGAGAGTACAAAGGCCGAGTCTTGGATCCCGAAGGGTTAGCAAGCATATACTTAGGAACCCAAGACTTGGTCACACGAGTAAAAAGAGCACTCAACTTGTCACATGGGTTAGCATGATGCAAATGCTGGTTCAAATGGAAAGATCTTGAAACACCCTTAGAAGAAGCATGCTTCGAAAGAGCAACTCGAGAAGAAGAACGAGTGCTACCACTAGCAAAGAGGCAACGGTCTCCCAAGGTCTTAAGAGAAGAACCATCACAAACACCATGAGAATCATGTCGTGGACCAACACAAGAAGAACTAGAAGCATGTCCACAATCATGACCTAACCCACTAGAGAAGGAGTCGAAAAACCCATCAACAAAGTGAGGCTTCGCATTAGGCTCACAAGTGCTCATACCATGAGAAGGGCTATGAACAACCGAAGACCTAGAAGCACGAGCTCGCCGCAAGCGTCTTGCACCCCGATAGCAGAAGCTCTCCTGGTGCCCATCTTTCTCACAAAAGGAACAATGGTACAAAGGCCTATCTAGAGGCACGGTCCGAGTGGACGAATCACCATTTCCATTCATGTGAGAAGTCCCTTGGGACTTAGAGCAAGAAGCATCAGGATCCAACTTGGTGCCCAAATTAGGATCACACGTGCCATGGGAAAGGCTACGTGGCTTCCTAAAAGCTTTAGCACGCACACGTCGCTCGCGTTTGATACGGCGAAAGCAGAACTCATTAGTATGCCCATCTTTCTTGCAAAAGGTGCAATGGAACTTTGGTTTAGGGATTGAGTTCCAAAGAAGTGAGAAGCACCCTTGCCATTAGAAATCCCTTGGGCATCACCTGAAGAAGCAACAAGCTTTGGAATAGCTATGGAAGAGCTATCCAAAACACTAGCACAAGTGCCAACATCCAAAGTGTTGACACCAGGTTTTCGCACCAGATATGCTGAGTCAGATATGACGTGGAGAGGCTGGAATTACGCAGTGGGCTCGTTGACTGGTCAAAGCCGAAGATAACAGAGAAGGAAGCCGATATGCAGAAGAGATCTGATGAAGCAGGATTCCGACCCGATAACGAGTACAAGAGGAAAGGCGCGTCGGCTGAGAAGGAAGCGTATCAGATGCAGGGACTATTTCCTTTTTGAAGGCATATTGAGAGTCCCATTCTATATTAGATTTAGTTTACTTTGTTCGCAAGTTAGTCTGGTCCGATCAGGACTCTCCATGACCAGGGTATAAATATGAACCCTCGTCCATTGTAAAAACTATTCTCACAATCAATACAACCCGGCTTCACGCCAAAAACCCTAGTAGTAGTTACCGACGAAGCTCATTGGTGGACGGGCTGCATCAGTTCTGATCTCCGGCTTACCAGTAAGTTAGTCAACTTATCGAACTAGTATAGGCTTTGAATTGAGGCGCATCGTCCTTTCTCGTTTATACTGTTCAACCGATTTATCTCTGGATAATCAAGATTGATATAGATTCCCTACGTCGGAGCTAGATCAATATTGATTATTCAACAGATTATCGTTTATCGGACTGCACTTTATGTCTAGATTCCCTACGTCGGAGCTAGATCATCAAGATTAGTCTAGATTCCCTACGTCGGAGCTAGAGTAATCTTGGTTATTTAAAGGCAGTCTTTTGCGGTTTGTTTGGAGTTGCTAGATTGGTTTAGATCTACGCCATGTGAATTAATCTACTTCTTCAACGGCTTTGAGCATTGGTCTTGGTCCGATTTAAGCAATATTTATCTTACAGTATCGTTCTAGGTCCGATCCATGCCTTGTGGTTTAATCTGGTTGTTCTTTGAGTATTGCATTGGTGTAGATTCCCTACGTCGGAGCCGGATCTTTGCAATACGATTAGATTGATCTTTGATTGTCATGTTTGGTTTAGATTCCCTACGTCGGAGCTAGATTCATCTTGATTAGTCAAAGGAAGCTTTGGTTATGCATGATTGCTATTTGAGTGTTATGCATGATTTAGATTCCCTACGTCGGAGCTAGGTCTTGTTTAATTATTCGATAGCATACTTTAGAATCAGAACAATCCTGTTAATGTTTTATCTGTTTATTTGCTTAATCTGATTAACACTTGTGCGAGCATCTTGTTTAGTTGACAGGTTGGTGAGTTGAGTTTGATCATCTAGCTATCTGATTTGATCATAGCTGGAGAAATCTAGATTCCCTACGTCGGAGCTAGATTTCTCTGAAAAGGTTCTGGTCCGATTGGCTGGTTAGATGGTCCGATAAGATAAATCAAACTGGTAACTAGGCAAGATGGACGATGTATCGGCTTACACTTTGATTATTTAATATCTTGTCCAAAGGCACAGCTGATCCATTATTTACATATCGGTCATATTTTATGCTTTATTTTATTTAAAGGCTGATCTGTTACAAGGTCCGATCTTAATTGGTCCGATTCTGAGGTCCGATTAGATGACTGATTGAGGTCCGATAATATTGGTCCGATTGAGGTCACCTATGAAGTCCGATTTTGAGGTCCGATTGACATCGGCCGATACATTCTGATTGGGTCTTGGCTAAAATCCGACGTGCCTTCGCCGTTTGGAATAGAGCCGGCACAATCAAAGAGTAATTTAACTGTTTTATTCCCTTGTCAATTTCAGGTCAAATTGACTGGCACGCCGCGAACCTGAACTGGAGTGTAGGCTGGCACTGGAGTGAAGCAGATCTCCCTGGTCTTCGTGTGCTGCACGTGGAGGATACGACCGCCGATTTTCTGCGTCAACACATTTTTGGCACGCCCGGTGGGACACGAGAAGCAAATTCCAAGATGTCGTCGTCTGATGCTGAAAAAGAAACCGCAGCAAAGCTCGCCGCTGAGAAAGAAACTGCAGCAAAACTTGCTGCTGAAAAAGAAGCTGCTGAGAAGGCTAAGAATGATAAGAACAAGACGCCTGAGACGACCATTCCAATTACAAAGGCCGATCTGTCTAAAGCTCAATTAGATGCAGTTCAGGCCCAGATTGATGCATTTGAGAAACTCTGCCTTGGCCAATTTGGGCGTAATCGTTCAGGCCCTATACTCAAAGGTCCTCTCCCAGATCCAGAATTGATCAAGAAGACAACTGATGCTCGGGAGTACCAGGTCAACATGACAGAGATGATTCACCAAGCTGTTCATCATGCATTGATTAACCAGTCAGGCACTTTGGTGAATTCTTTAGATAATCTCATCAAGAAGGCAGTGGATGATGCTATTTGCTTGAAAGGTCCAGTGTTTATATCAGATTCTGCGAGAATATCAGGGTCAGGAAAAGGCAAAGAAACTGAAGATAATGCAATGACTGTTGTTCCACAGATTCCGATTGCTCCACCACCTCCTATTGAACTGGCCAACAATTTTCTGTTGATGGCCGATGGATCTATTGTCGGCCCACATGGTGAAACATATGCTAGGACTCTGAACGAAGGAGAGAAACAACCTGCAGCTGCAAAACCACACGCAGAGATCTCTACACATCGGCGTATGATCGGAGATTACAATAATTATATGATGGATATAGCTGATGGGATGCCACCTGGAAGTCAACAGTCCGATTGGTCACAGAAAATAGCCGAGGTGATCCAGAATCAATTCGGCTTGAAGCCTAAAGATGAAGCGAGGTTGTATCGGCACCCGTACCCGTCTTACTTTGATGCAGTGCCACTTCCTCCGCGTTACAGAGTGCCGGATTTCTCCAAATTCTCCGGGCAGGATGATATGACCACCATTGAGCATGTCAGCCGATTCCTGGCTCACATGTGGTGAAACTGCATCAGAGGAGGGACTCAGGCTCAGATTTTTCCCTCTGTCACTGTCAGGGCCGGCGTTTACTTGGTTTACATCGTTGCCAGCAGGATCAGTCACAGGATGGTCCGATATGGAGAAGCAGTTTCATAAATACTTCTTTTCTGGTCTCAACGAGATGAAGATTTCCGATTTGATTGCTGTCAGGCAGAGAAACGATGAGACCATCAAGGAGTATATTCAACGGTTCCGTGATACCAGGAATCAGTGCTATAGTTTGAAGCTATCTGATATGCAATTGGCCGAGCTTGCATTCCAGGGTTTGCTCGCGCCGATCAAAGAAAAGTTTTCTGCTCAGGAGTTTGAGACGTTGGGACAATTAGTGCAGAAGGTGTCAGCCCATGAGGTCCGATATCAAGAGATGAAGCGTACAAAGTTTTCAAAGCAAGTGTCATATCTCTCTGATTCTGAAGAAGAAGCTGATATCAACATAGCTGAATGGACCAAGTCCAAAAAGCCAGTATCATTACCATGGAGCAAACAGAACCCTGAGAAGTTTGGTTTTGATATAACAAAGGCCGATAAGATTTTTGATTTGCTGCTCAGTGAAAAGCTTATCCAACTTTCTGCAAATCACTCAATTCCATCGGCCGATGAATTGAAGAAACGCAAATATTGCAAATGGCACAACTCAACTTCTCACGAAACGAATGAATGCAAGGTGTTCAGGAGGGAGATCCAATTGGCTATTGAATCTGGCAATATCAAGTTTGAAGATAACAAGAAAGCCATGAAGATCGACGGTCATCCTTTTTCGAATAACTTTGCTGATTTCTCCTTTTCTATTAATATGGTTGATACTGATGAGAAGGGGAAGTTTAAAGTGCTTACATCGGACCACGCCAAGAGTTCTGGTGCCGTTGATCCTGCAGTTCAAGTTACTGTTGAAGAGCTGCGGAGGAATCATCAGGCATTTGGGCGCGAATCTAATGCTCTTGGTGGATATCGGCCACGTGTGACTTCCCAGATGCTGATTAACAAGTACAAAAGGCAGCAGGCAGCTCGAGCATGGGAAGAACGTGAGGAACGACGGCGTCAGAGGCGCGAATATCAGGCGAGGCGGTTTGATGAAAGGTCCGATGGCCGACGCCGATATGATGATAGGTCTGATGGACGACGTCGATATGATGATAGGTCCGATGGGCGATGCTGGTACAATGATAGGTCCGATTGGCATATGGACAGACGTCAGACCTATGAGCAGTACGATCAAGATGATGGTCACTGGAGATGTCCTTTCTTCGTGTTCTACTGGAACGAGAAACTTAGATTACCATCCAAAGCAGATTGTCCTGAATGCAGCCTCCAGTATGAAGAATAAAGAGCTTTCAAGAGAGGTCGACGATC
>CM014277.1:77156251-77177336 GCA_004135705.1 Alloteropsis semialata
TGATCGGCGTGAGCAAACCCTGGAATGCAAGCTCGGCCAACTGCATATCAGATAGCTTCAAACTATAGCACCGATTCCTGGTATCACGGAACCGTTGAATATACTCCTTGACGGTCTCATCGTTTCTCTGCCTGACAGCAATCAAATCAGAAATCTTCATCTCGTTGAGACCAGAAAAGAAATATTTATGGAACTGCTTCTCCATATCGGACCATCCTGTGACCGACCCTGCTGGCAGCGACGTGAACCAAGTAAATGCCGGCCCTGATAGTGACAGAGGGAAAAATCTGAGCCTGAGTCCCTCCTCAGAAGCAGCCTCACCACACTGAGCCAAGAATCGGCTCACATGTTCGATGGTGGTCATATCATCTTGCCCGGAGAATTTGGAGAAATCCGGCACTCTGTAACGTGGAGGAAGTGGCACTGCATCAAAGTAAGACGGGTACGGGTGCCGGTACAACCTCGCTTCATCTTTAGGCTTCAAGCCGAATTGACTCTGGATCACCTCGGCTATTTTTTGCGACCAATCAGACTGTTGATTTTCAGGTGGCATCCCATCAGCTATATCCATCACATAATTATTGTAATCACCGATCATACGCCGATGTGCAGGGATCTCTGTGCGTAGCCTTGCAGCTGCAGGTTGTTTCTCTCCTTCGTTCAGAGTCCTAGCATATTTTTCACCATGTGGGCCGACAATAGATCCATCGGCCATCAACAGAAAACCATTGGCCAGTTCAACAGGAGGTGGTGGAGCAATCGGAATCTGCGGAGCAACGGTCATTGCATTATCTTCAGTTTCTTTGCCTTTTCCTGACCCTGATGTTCCTGCAGAGTCTGGTATAAAAACTGGACCTTTTAAGCAAATAGCATCATCCACCGCCTTCTTGATAAGATTGTCCAAAGAATTCACCAAAGTGCCTGACTGGTTGATCAATGCATGATGAACAGCCTGGTGAATCATCTCTGTCATGTTGACCTGGTGCTCCCGAGCATCAGTTGTCTTCTTGATCAATTCTGGATCTGGGAGAGGACCTTTGAGTATAGGTCCTGAATGATTACGTCCAAATTGGCCAAGGCAGAGCTTCTCAAATGCATCAATTTGGGCCTGAACTGCATCCAATTGAGATTTAGACAGATCGGCCTTTGTAACTAGAATGGCCGTCTCAGGCGTCTTGTTCTTGTCATTCTTGGCCTTCTCAGCAGCTTCTTTTTCAGCAGCAAGTCTTGCTGCAGTTTCTTGTTCAGCATCAGACGACGACATCTTGGAATTTGCCTCTCGTGTCCCACCGAGCGTGCCAAAAAATGTGTTGACGCAAAAATCGGCGGTTGTATCTTCTGCGTGCAGCACACGAAGACCAGGGAGATCTGCTTCACTCCAGTGCCAGCCCACACTCCAGTTTAGGTTCGCAGCGTGCCAGTCAATTTGACCTGAAATTGACAAGGAGATAAAATAGTTAAATTACTCTTTGATTGTGCCGGCTCTATTTCAGACGATGGAGTAACATCGAATTTTAGCCAAGACCCAATCAGGCACGTGTCGGCCGATACCAATCGGACCTCAAAATCGGACTTCATTGATGACGTCAATCAGACCGAGTAATCGGACCTCAATCAGACACCGAATCGGACCTCAGAATCGGACCAATCAGGATCGGACCTTGATTGATATAACAGATCAGCCTTTGAATAATAAAATAAAGCATAAAACAAGGCCAATATGTAAAGTAATGGATCAGCTGTGTCTTTAAACAAGATATCAAATAATCGAAGTGTAAGCCGATACATTGTCCACCTTGCCTAGTTGCCAGTTTGACTCATCTTATCGGACCATCTAACTAGCCAATCGGACCATAGCTTTTTCAGAGAAATCTAGCTTCGACGTAGGGAATCTAGATTTCTCCAGCTATGATCAAATCAGATAGCTAGATAGTCAAATTCAACTTACCAATCTGACAACTAAACAAGATGCTCACACAGGTGTTAATCAGATTAAGCAAATAAGCAGATAAAACATTAACAGGGTCGTTCTGATTCTAAGATATGCTACCAAATAATCAAGCAAGACCTAGCTCCGACGTAGGGAATCTAAACCACACTTAACATTCAAATAGCAATAAGGCATAACCAAAGCTTCCTTTGACTAATCAAGATGAATCTAGCTCCGACGTAGGGAATCTAGACCAAGCATGACAATCAAAGATCAATCTAATCGTATTGCGAAGATCCAGCTCCGACGTAGGGAATCTACACCAGCGCAATACTCAAAGAACAACCAGATTAAACCACAAAGCATGGATCGGACCTAGAACGATGCTGTAAGATAAATATTGCTTAAATTGGACCAAGACCAATGCTCAAAGCCGTTGAAGAAGTAGAATTGATTCACATGGTGTAGATCTAAACCAATCTAGCAACTCCAAACAAACCGCAAAAACTGTCTTTAAATAACCAAGATTACTCTAGCTCCGACGTAGGGAATCTAGACTAATCTTGATGATCTAGCTCCGACGTAGGGAATCTAGACATAAAGTGCAGTCCGATAAACGATAATCTGTTGAATAATCAATATTGATCTAGCTCCGACGTAGGAAATCTATATCAATCTTGATTATCCAGAGATAAATCGGTTGAACAGTATAAACGAGAAAGGGCGATGCGCCTCAATTCAAAGCCTATACTAGTTCGATAAATTGACTAACTTACTGGTAAGCCGGAGATCAGAACTGATGCAGCCCGTCCACCAATGAGCTTCGTCGATAACTACTACTAGGGTTTTTGGCGTGAAGCCGGGTTGTATTGATTGTGAGAATAATTTTTACAATGGACGAGGGTTCATATTTATACCCTGGTCATGGTGAGTCCTGATCGGACTTGACTAACTTGCAGATAAAGTAAACTAAATCTAACATAGAATGGGACTTCTCAATACGCCTTCAAAAAGGAAATAGTCCCTATATCTGATACGCTTCCTCTTCCAGCCGACGCGCCCTTCTTCCTTTATCCATCATCAGATCGGACTTCTTGTTTCATCGGACTCCTCTTCAGCATCGGCTTCCTTCTCTGTCATCTTCGGTTTTGACCAGTCAATGGGTCCACCAGCCTTACCACGCCATCATATGACTCAGCATACCTGGTGCGAAAATCCGGTGTCAACAGTAACCTCCCGGGGCTTGTCTGAATGGTCCCACCATGTCCAACCCCCAACAGGCGAATGGCCACGAGGGCGGGATGGTGCGTAGAGCTTGGGCCGGTTTATGTTTCTGCTTGGCAAAGAATTGGCACCCCTGGCACCGACGGACGAGTGCTTTGGCGTCGGATACGGCGGTGGGCCAGAAGAACCCGGCTCGGTATGCTTTCCCGACTAGTGTTCCTGCGGCGGCGTGGCTTCCACAAACTCCCGAGTGGATGTCATCAAGGATCTCGAGGCCGACTCCCCTCGTGACGCATTTGATGAACACTTGATTTGTGGCGGCTCGTCTGTACAAGGCGCCACCGACCACCACGTAGTTTTTGCTTCGGCGTTCCAGGATCTTTCGCTCCGTGGGGTCCTTTGGCACCTTGTTGTAGGCGAGGAAATCTATGAACTCGGCCATCCAGTCTTCTTCTTCGGCGTTAATGGCCAGCACCTCGCAGAGTTTCGGGGCAGGCTCTGGCTCGTCGCCCAACTCTTTAACCGAGGGTTTGAGGAGGCCTTGCACGAACACTCCCCCTGGAACTTCTGCGCGGGTGGATCCCAGCTTGGCGAGTGCATCAGCGGCGAGGTTGTTTTCCCGTGGGACGTGGTGGTACTCAACTCCGTAGAATTTCCCCTCCTGCTTGTGCACTGCCTCGCAATAGGCGTTCATCCGCTCGCTGTGGCGATCCCACTCTTTGTTCACCTGGTTTATAACAACAGCAGAGTCGCCATAGACCAGGAGCCTCTTTATGCCTAGTGATGTGGCGATGCGGAGCCCGTGGAGAATTGCTTCGTACTCGGCGGCGTTGTTGGTGACAGGGAAACGAATTTGGAGGACGTATCGGAGCTGTTCCCCTTTCGGCGAGATGAAGAGTACCCCGGCCCCTCCTCCGTTGATCATCAGGGAGCCGTCAAAGTACATCTTCCAGTGTTCGCCGCTGGTGTCTTCTTTCGCGTCCTGGCTCTCGGTCCATTCGGCGACGAAGTCGGTGAGAATCTGTGACCTGATGGCGGTGCGCGGGACGAAGTCTATGATGAAGGAGGCGAGCTCGACGGACCACTTGATGATTCGCCCCGTGACGTCCCTGTTGTGGAGGATTTCCCCGAGTGGAAATTGCGTGACCACCTTGATGCGATGCGCTTGGAAGTAATGCCGGAGTTTTCTTGATGTGATCAGCAGTGCGTAGAGTAGCTTCTGCACCTGGGGATAGCGAGACTTGGATTCGCTGAGTACTTCGCTCACGTAGTAGACTGGTCGCTGCACTCGTTGCACCTTTCCTTCTTCCTCCCTTTCCACGACGATGACGGTGCTCACCACGTTGGTCGTGGCGGCGATGTACAGGAGTAGCGTTTCGTCGTTATGCGGAGCGACGAGTACTGGTGGATTGGAGAGGTAGTTCTTGAGGTCGGTGAAAGCTTGCTGTGCCTCTTGGTTCCACTCGAACCTGTCGGTCTTCCTGAGGATCTTGAAGAACGGCAAGCCCTTATCCCCCAGCCGGGAGATGAATCTGCTCAAGGCCGCCATGCAACCAGTCAGCTTTTGGATCTCTTTCTTCCCAGTCGGCGGTTTCATCCTCCGGATGGTGTCTATCTTCTCTGGGTTGGCTTGAATGCCTCTGTTGCTGACGATGAAACCGAGTAGTTTCCCTTTGGGTACGCCGAAGACGCACTTAGTCGGGTTCAGCCTCCAGTTGAGCCTGCGGAGATTGTTAAACGTTTCGGAGAGGTCGGCGATGAACTCGGCTTCGATCTTCGTCTTGATGACTATGTCGTCGACGTAGGCCTCGGCGTTGCGGCCGATCTGAGTGCCTAGGGTCAAGTTAATGGCCCTCTGGTAGGTGGCTCCGGCGTTGCGGAGGCCAAACGTCATCTTGGTGTAGCAGTAGGCGCCGATCGGAGTTATGAAGGATGTCTTCTCCTGGTCTTCTTCTTTCAGGGCGATCTGGTGGTAGCCGGAGTAACAATCAAGGAAGCATAGGAGTACGCATCCGGCGGTGGAGTCAACGACTTGGTCGATGCGGGGTAGGACGAAGGGGTCCTTAGGGCAGTGCCTGTTGAGATCCGTGTAGTCAACACACATTCTCCATTCATTATTCTTTTTTCTTACAAGGACTGGGTTAGCGAGCCAGTCAGGGTAAAAGACTTCTCTAATGAATCCGGTAGCTAACAGCCTTGTAATCTCTGCCCTAATGGCCTCCTTGCAGTCCTGCGCGAAGCGTCGAAGCTTTTGGCGAACTGGCTTGGCGTTCGCGTCAACCTTCAAGGAGTGCTCGACCACCTCTCTCGGAACACCTGGCATATCTGATGGAGTCCATGCAAATATATCGGTGTTGTCCCGGAGGAAGGCGACGAGCGCGCTTTCCTATTTGGGGTCGAGCCCTGATCCGATCAAGGCGGTTTTGGAGGAGTCGGAGAGCCCAAGTGAGATAGCGCGCACTTCTTCAGCCGGCTGCATTGTGGTCGGTGCGGCTCTTCGCTTGGAGGACTCGGGGATGGAGCCCGGGTCTCCTTGGAAGGTTCTTGCCTCGTGGACCACCTCCATCTGCAGCACGCTGCGTTCGATGCCGGTGCAGAGGTGGAGCCCTTCTTTGTCGCAGCGCTTGGAGATGTGGACGTCGCTGCGGATGGAGAGGACGCCGTTTGGTGCTGGCATCTTCATCAGCAGATACGTGTAGTTGGGGATCACCATGAACTTGGCGAGCGCTGGTCTCCCCAGTATGGCGTGGTAGGCGGTGGTGAAGTCGGCGACCTGGAAGTTGAGGTACTCGGTCCTGAAGTTGTCTTGATCGCCGAAGGTGACGGGCAGAGCAATCTGCCCGAGTGGTTTGGAGCCTTTGCCCGGGATCAGCCCGTAGAACGGGTGGAGAGAAGGAGTTAGGGCGTCGAGGCCGATGCCCATGTCCCTCAGCGTCTGGGCGAAGATGATGTTGAGCCCGCTCCCACCGTCGACGAGTACTTTGGTGAGGCGGGCGTTGTGCACGATCGGGCTGAGTACCAACGGGTACTCGCCCACGTCGGAGACCTGGAACCACTGGTCCTCCCTGGAGAAGGTGATCGGCTGCTCGGACCAGCGGAGTGGTTGGATCGGCGATGTGTAGCAGGAGAATATCTCCCAGTCACGTACTTTCTCCCGGCGCTTGTCGTCTACGGGCGGCGGTCCTCCGAGGATGAAGTTCACCTGCCTGTCGACATTCGGGAAAGCAGGGTTCGCGGGAGCCCCTTTCCCCTTGTCGCCTTTGTCGTCGTCTCGTGGCGGCAGCTTCCCCTCCTTTTTCTTGTAGGCGTCGGCGAGCCCCATGCAGTCGATCATGTGATGTTTGGACTGCTTGTGGATGGGGCAGGGTCCTTGGAGCATCTTCTCGAAGTCAGCGCTGAAGTTGGACCGCGGGCGAGGGCCGCTACGATCCATGGTGGTGACAGTGAAGTCTCTCGAGCGCTTTCGGTCATCCCTCCTGCTTGGTTCAGGTCGGGGGCGGCGTGTGTCCTCCTTCTTCGGGCGGTCTTCTCGGCGAGGGGGACGATCATCGTCCCGAGTGCTTTTCTTGCCGTAGTGGAGGCGGACGGCCTCCTTGGCGTTCGCCATCTTGTTCACCCGGCCAAAGAACTCGCCGGAGGTCTTTGGCATGTCCTCGCAGAGGCGCTCGAAGACGACGGAGTCGGCGAGGCCATCGAGGAAGTAGCTGATGATCTCGGACTCGGAGCAGCCGGGAACTAAGTTTCGGTTCTCCATATACCGGTCGGTGTAGTCGCGGAGGCTCTCCCCGCGGTTCTGCTTCACCTTGCCCAGGTCCCAGGCGGTGCCTGGTCGAATGGAGCTCCCCTGGAAGTAGCTCTTGAACTTGTCGCAGAGGGTGCCCCAGCTGTCGATGGAGCCGGGCTCAAGGCTGTGAAGCCAGGTCAGCCCCACCTTGGTCATGGCGACGGGGAAGTAGGCGCACATGGAGTCGTGGTCGCCGTTTACCGCGCGGATGGCGATGCTGTACGTCCGGAGCCACATCGTCGGGTCCGCCTTCCCGTCATATTTTCTATGCCTGTAGGTTTGAAGTTAGCAGGCATTCTAATGGATCTTACTCGGGCAGTGAATGCCGGGAAGCCGTCGCAGTCGTTGAGGTTCTCGACGTCCACGTGTCCTGAGTCGGCGGAGCAGTCTTCCGGGGTGTGAGCCCGGGGTGGCCTGTCTTGTCCGAGTGGAGGCCCGTACTTGCGGTCGAACTCTCGGCGGCGCGCGGCCTCAGCGGCCTCAAGCTCTCGGCGTTGGCGCGCGTCGCGATCCAGCCCTGGGGGGCCGTGTTCACGATTGTACTCGGCGCGCCGTCGGAGCTCTTCCTCGTCCCTTCGCCGATGACGGTCGTCGAGGTTCCTTCGGAGATCGCGGTTGCGGAGTTGTTCGCGGAGATCCGGCTGTTCGACCACGTCGTGATCGGCTTCTCGGCGGCTGGCCGACTTGGAGTGGCGAGACGAGGAAGCAGGAGCCCTCTGGGCATTGATCATGCCCGCGGCTGCAGTCAGCCTAACCTTGATCCGGTTGAGCTCCGGGGTTTCCGGGATCCCTTCCAGCTCTTGGTGCGCGGCGGCGAGGTTGGCTGACGGGGTGGCGTAAACACCCACGCCGCCAATTTCTTGGATGAAGTCGTCTTGGAGATTACGCGTGACCCTGGGGTTTCGGCGTTCTCACCGCGCGTCGCGCCGTCATTGCTTCTCACCGTTGCGCCCGATCCTGGCGTCACGGTGCGCTTGATCCTCGCCTTGGACCGTTGGCTCGTCGGCGGATATGTCGGAGACGAACATCTCCCGCTTGGCAGGCGTGATCCTCTTATTTGGAGGGAGGACACGTGTCACCCGCGGGAAAGTCAGGGTTGGTTCAGGTGGAGTCGGCGTATCTTGAGGATGAGGATGCTGTGTCGCCGCAACGTCTGGAGCAGATCCAATCTGGGTGGTCGTGACGAGATCAACCGCCCTGACCGCATCTGGGGAGTAGTCGGCGTTCACGCGTTCACCGAGTGCTTGCTGGTAGACGGCCCCGCTGTTCCGAGTCCCAGCGGGAATCGTGTCGGCGAGGCGATGCTCTGACGAGCAGATTCGGTGAGTTCGATGCATTCACCGATGGAAGTGATGGCGTGGTCCATGTCCGCCTCGAACTGGCGTTGGCGTGCAGCCCATCGGCGCCTTCGCTCCTCGGGCGTCTGCTGCACCCTGCGTGGCGGAGGCGGAGTGGACGAAGCAGTCGGCGGTATAGGAGAAAGCGTGTTCCCCTCGGATGGCGGGAGAACGACGCTGGCCGTCGCGGTCGCCGAGTTGTTGGCGATGGTTGGCGACGGAGCGGTGATGGTGACGATCCCGTCTGGCGTAGCGTCAAGTCGCGGCGCTGTCTCCTCCGGGGTGGCATCACGGGTGAAGGAGAGCTCTCCCTCGGGTCCGGCGGTGAAGACCATGGATCCGAAGAAGAACATAGCCCCTTCAGCGATGGAAATCTTCACGGACGCCGGCGTGATGACGGCGGAAGTGGATGCCATCGAGCTTGCAGATTGATCTCGTCGATCAACCCCTACCTGGCGCGCCAACTGTCGGATGTTTGGACCCGGCAGTCCACACAGGATAGCCTACGTGGTTGATTTGTTGAGGGACAGATCGAGGATCAGAAGTCGATGGTAACACAAGACGCAGGATTGAACAGGTTCGGGCCGTCGAGATGACGTAATACCCTACGTCCTGTGTTGGGTGTATTGTATTGCTGTGTATGAAGTTCCTGAAGGATCTCCGTAGTTGGGTTCTGTCCTAGGTTTCGTATCGTGGGTTGTAATCGTAGATGTTGTGTTCTGGAGGGGGGTCTCAAGGCGCCTTATATAGTCCGGCTGCCTTGAGTTACAAGTCGGCTAGAGATCATAACCTACCCGAAATACAAGGATACGATCCTATAACGATTACAGATATCTTTCCCTATAATTCCGGCTAGTTTATCTTGATCTCCGAGCTTCTTGCGGGATACGCCGCCTGCTTCCTTGCCGCGCGCGCCGTCGCGCCCATCCGGCTCGTCCGACTGGTGGGCCTTCCGACTGGTGGGCCACCCAGTCTGACAAACCGATCTGGTTGCACTCGGACTGGGCCGCCCCTTGCTGGTTGGGCCAATCCGCCTTCTGGTACCCCTGGGGATCTACCCCCGACAATCCTCGGAGTAACTGTTGGTTCTCATGTGGGCCCATCAATCCATGTACATCTCCTTATCCTTCTTGTCATCCCTTGGATGTAACCATCGTTGATTCAACGTTCTAGATGACATGAACTTGTGCTTCTTCTGCATGGCCAAAGCTGGGTTTGGATGGTCATTAGGCCAGGTCGGCCGACCTGGTGGGGTCGGGTGACCTGGGCCTGGCTCTGTTTTGCTTCATATTTTGGCCCATATCTCCTGCAATCAAATAAACTCCATGTACAAGTGGAACTACATTATTTGAAATCAAATCCTACTGATTACTGCTAATTTATTTTATTTTATCATGTTGGCGTTACAAGATATTCACGACTTAACAAGCGCCAACACCCCTCGTGGACGAGGGCTTTCTCCAACAGGCCGATGTCCTCGAAAACTTAGGATTGCCTTCGCCTGTTCCAGAGAAACGCCTCCTCCCGTTGGAGTAAGTCCCGAGTCGTTGTCTTCGCTCCTGAATTTGGCTTCGCATTTGTTACTTTTGATTTTCCATGATTTATTTTTTATTTTTATTTCTCCGGGCCTTTTCGATTTTCGAGCCACGGTAACGGTCGATTTTTTACTGCCCTATAAATAGGACCGAAGGGGGTCCCCCCTTTTACCTTTCTTTGCTTTCGCTGTCAATCGCTTTCAGTTGCGAATATTTCTTCGCTCGCTTGGGTCGTGAGCTGTCGTTTGTTTTCGTGTTCAGGTTGTCTTCTCTTCTGAGGTAGTTTTTGCAAGTAAGATTCTCTTCATATTTTGACACATTCTATCGAATTTTCTTCGCTTAGGTAATAACATTCGTTATCATTCCTGTAGCGGCGCGCATCAAGCAAACTGCTATTCTCATTGATATGGCTGGCGAAGGCAGCCCCGATGCCCAACAAGCGGGATCTTCTCCTCACCGTGGTTTGGACGATGCTGAAGCTACTCGTCTTGCTCAACAGATTGAGGAAGAGACACCGAATGTTGGGGGGATTCTGGTGAAGATCATTCTGGTGATGAGGAAGCTGGCAAAGAAGAAAATTTGGATGACGTCGAGGTCGATGTTGAGGAGTTAGTGGATACCAGTGGCAAGAGGGAAAAAACGCTCGTCTTCGGGAAATCCAAGGTTGGAGTCCATGACATTAAGTTCTACGAGGAGAAGGGATATTTCCCTAAGGGTTGGGGTTGAGGTCCTGGTAATGATACCATGCCTAACCCTCGCCCTGACGAAGCCGTGGTATTCATGGACTTTTTCATTGCGGGCCTGAAGATGCCTATCGACAACATCATTGCCAAGATGATGGCTCCTTATGGCCTACAGTTGCATCATCTGACGCCGAATGCCATCAGCCATCTTCTTCGGTTCTTTTGGGCTGTGAAGACGCACGAGGGAGCGGTTACAGTTGATGGCTTCCTTCGGCTGTATGAGGGTCATAATCAGAGCAAATCATCTGAAGTTGATGGTGAGCTATTCACGCCAAATTTTGGGTGTGTGACTTTCATGGGTCGTCGCCGGGGGAGTCATTTTGCGAAGGTAGAAACTTCCTTCGCTCAGAGAAACAAATGGACCAAAGACTGGCAAAGGTACTAGTTTTATGTGAGGGTACCTTCGGAGGAGAAGATCATGGAAGATGGGACGAAGTCTGTTAGTTACCCTCTGCACAGCCATATAGACTGGCTCAAGTTTGTTTCGTGCCCAACTTTCGATGCGGAAAGCGCTGGGTTTTCCGAGTGTTGGAAATCTTTTCAGACGGCTTCGTAGACGATTTGCAGCCATGACCTGATTGAAGAAGGCATTGCTGCTGATCTTGCTTGTGGAATTTATCCCCTGTTAGCCGGTTGGGGGCCTTTTGAGGTTGAATGGAAGGGTTTGAAAGAGCACGCAAATGTTTGTTTTCCCTGCTTCGGAGCTCACCTTCCCGAAGGTATGTCTGCGGCGGCTTTTGTTGCTGAGGTGGAGCAACGAGCCAATGACATTCTCGGATTGTATAACACCAAGGAGCATCGTAGCTCCGAAGACAAGTTTGTCCATGTCAGGATCAATCATGTCTTTGAGGAGTTAGGGATCTCCTACGACGAACGCGAGGTTCCCGTTTCTACCAGGGAAAAGAAGAAGGATAAGAAAGAAAAGTCGAAGGCGAAGGAGCAAGGTGAGGATGACTCTGCTTCCTCACGCGTCCCTCGCGGAGGGGGGCGACCTGGACGCGGAGGCGGCCGTGGGAAGAAGACAGTTGCGAAAGCAACTTCGTCCGCTACTTCGGTGAAGCGAGGCAGCAGCAGCTCTCACGAGTCTGCTGAGAAGAGGCGTCGTCTAGATGCGCCGATCGCTGCTGTACCCTTATCGGCTGTGGCTCCGGCCGCCAGGACTACCTCTTTCAGCTTCGCGTGGTGGTCTTCCACCTCGTCCTCCTCGGGTGCCACCAGCGGCAGTGCCGGCTCCACCAGCGGCAATGCCGGCTTCGTCACCGGTGCGGCGACCGCCTTCGCCGGTGACCGGCTTTATGAGCTCGGCCCCCCGGAGCGGAGATGATATTTTTCTAGGTGAGATTGCTCTCTTTGGGAATTACTTTCAGGGGACGAGTCTTCCTTTACTAGGAGACTATTTGGCGTGGAATCATGTGATTGATGTCGATATTACTTGTGAAGGCGTTGATGACACAACTGAGGATATTCGAGTTCCAAAACCATTTGACGACGGCATTGATATTAGTATGTTTGAGGATACTCCTGTTCGGGATGCTCCTATTATGGAAAATGTGCCGGAGGGGGTTCATGACGAGGGTAGCCTTGAAGATACCAGAGCCGAAGCTCCTGTGAATATTACGGCAGTTAGCCCTCCGTCGTCGGCCTTAGCTTCTTCCCCACCTGTCCAAGATTCCTTGGAGGTTCTGGCTCATGCTGCCGGGACAGTTGAAATTGATGCCGAAGCTAAGGGGAAAGAGGCTGCCGAAGCCGAAACTTCTGAAGCTGCTGAGAGGGCTGCCGCTTCTGCAGCTTGCATGTCTTTTATGGATGTTGATATGGGTGGAAGTATTCCTCTTCCCGAAGGTACTCATGTTGTTTCTTCGCTTTTTCCTTTAGCAGCGTTACTTGCTCCTGTTTAATGCTAATGCAATTGAGACCCGTTTACTAGGTGGCGAGGGAGATGTGCCATCTCATGTGCGCGAAGGTGGGCCTCTTCGAGACTTTGATTTGGAAGGTGTTTTTTGTTTGGGATTATAGCTGATTTTTTCTTTTGGCTATATTGCGAAGATAACAGTGTTATCCTCGTTTTTTCCTTGCTGCATATCAACGACTTATCCAGACGCTTGATCCTGAAAGCACATGTTCCACTATCTTGGCTTCGGGAATGAAGGTATGTCCTCATTGCCTTCGTCTTGTGATCTTGTTTTTGATTTTAGCTTCGGTTCGTTTATTTCGTAATACTGAACTGTATTCTACCATAGGTTGTTGTAGCTATTAATGAGTTAGCCGCTCAAGTTCCCAACCTCAACTTGGTTTCTGCTGAACGCAAAGAGCTGGAGAAATTGCGAAGGGAAAAAGCCGAGCTCCTCCAGATCCAAGCGACTGTTGATAGAATTAAGCAAGACATTGAAAATGAAAAGGCTCTGTTTCGCCAGGAACAGGAGACTATTGTTGCTGAGAACAAGTCTTTGAAGGAAAAAGTTACAGCTTTGGAAGCTAAGGCTGGCGAAGCCGATTCTCTTAGGGAAAAGGTTGCTGCCTTGGAAGCTAAAGTTGTTGACAGGGAGGACACCATAGAAGGCCTTCGCACGCAAATTGTTGAAGGAACTGAGTTAGTTTCGGTTTTAAAAGGTGAGGTGAACACACTGACTGCTGCAAAGGAGAAACTTTCGAGCGATGTCGATACATATCGGACTCGCAGCGAAAACTTTGAGCGTGAGGTATTGCAGCTTCGCACGTCAAACCTTAATCTTCGCAAGGAAAATGAAAGCATGGTTGATGTTGCTTGGGAGCGAGGCTTGAAATTGTATCGCTTATACAAGGAAGCCTTGCGACAGTTTGGTGCGGAGCCGGCTGCCTTTCCCAATAAGGAATACAGCTTGGAGAAGCTCTTTAATTGGATTGACAACGAGTTTGCTTCACTTCCAAGTGTCGTGGAGACTCTCAGTGACTTCGCTGTCAATCTCTGCTCATGCAATCTGCTGAAAATTCTCTCAGATAACGGCTGCGATCATTACAATGCTTTGCTTCGGAGAGGTTATCCTTATCCGGCACCCAGGGATCCTGCTGACACACAGTACTTTCCGTTGAAAATTTTGCAAGCCAAAGCACTCTTTCTCAAGCAGTTTTGGGTTGTCAGTGGTCGTTCGGCAGCTCAAAATTTGATCCGAGAATGGCTCGCGAAGGTATTTTGTTATTTACAGCTCAAAATTTTGCAAGCCAAGGCACTCTTTTTTTATCCTTAATTTTTGTTGTTTATTTGATAGCTTTTGTATTCTCAATCCAAGGAACTAAAGAAGCAGAAAGCTGAGGCCGAAGCCGCCGCGAGGGCTGCTGCTGCTAAGGAAACCGCTGAAGCCGGAGCCGGGTCAAGCTCTGCTGCAACTGCGGCCGTTACTGGCGAAGCCAACGCTTCTTCTTCGCGGGGTCAGAGTGCTCAAGGAGCCCCAAGTGTCGATCCTCAGGTCTAGGGACCTTTTGAATTGTAATTAGGGTTAGGACTTATTGAGCGAGCGGCTCTTTTGAACTTGTACATTTGTGTATATTCAGGATGATGAAATGCTTTCGCCTACTCCGCTGGCCATGCGTGATGGGCAGCTTTGTATTTCTGGCTTCGCATGGAAGGAATTTCAGCGGCTTTATCCAAACTCTAGCCATCAAAGTTTTTTGGAATATTGTCACGAGTTTTACCGTTCCACAGAGTTCAGTGTTTTTGAATTTTTTACGGCATTTATTGCCCATGGCTCAGATCGAGTTGAGCTCGCTAGGCAGAGGAATGCCGAAGCTGTTTCCCTTTGGCATTCCGAAGACAGAGCCACTGGAAATTGGTCCTGATGTCAAGGACTTCGCGTGTGTCTATAATGCTCCTCGGTTTAGGAGATCTGGTGAACAGTTTTATGGAAATGTGTTTGAGATGTTTTGAGGGTGCTTGATGTAATGAACTTTGTAATGTGTAAAGTGACTGAATAAATATGAACTCGTTTTGCCTTCGCTCTAGAGAGAAACGCCTCCTCCCCCCAAAGCGAGTTTATGTTTATTCAAGCGAAGATAAAGTTTTTTGCGATATGTGAGGTGAATGAAAAAGATCGAACTCGGTTTGCCTTCGTTTTCGAGAGAAACGCCTCCTCCCCTCGAAGCGAGTTTGTGTTTTTCATTCGACACGCTCTGACTGCGATGTTTGGCGTTTAAACAGGGAATTGTCTCCGCGTTTGCCTTTAGCGTTTTGGAGAGTAATTTGAGCCGAGGCCACTTTCTCTTGCTAAAGCGTTAGTATACAAGTTGTGATGTCAACCGAAGGCCCTTGTTACTCGTTGAAGTGGGCATTCTTTGTGTATGGAAAAGTAATCTGAGCCGAAGCCCCTTTTACTCTTTAGAGTAAGGATTTTGCGTATGAAAAAAGTAATATGAGCCGAGGCCCCTTTTACTCTTTAGAGTAATGATTGTGCGTATGAAAAAGTAATCTGAGCCAAAGCCCCTTTTACTCCTTAGAGTAAGCGATTTTAGATCTGAATTGGCCTTACCTTTGGTAGGGTCATTTCAGTTCTATTTGGTTTATCGAATACCAGCGACTTGGTCGAAGCCAATCGCTTTCGATGCAACTTTTTTGGGGAATAGCTCATTTATATATTTCACACGAGTTACAGTTAGCACCGCCTCATTAAAAACCTCACCCCTTGGTAAGGGTTCCCCTGTGAGGAAAAAAGTACGGGCCTTTTGAAAAAGGAAAAATCTACTCTACTAATTGACTTTGTTTATAGAATACGAAGCCAATTGTTACATAATATTCACAGATAGTACCTTCGCAGGCTGTCCGCATTCCATGAATGCGGCAGCTCATTGCCTTCTCCATCCCCCAGGTGAAATGATCCTGGTCTGTTACTCTTGACGACTAAGAATGGGCCTTCCCATTTGTTCTGTAATTTTCCTGAAGGCATACTCGGGTTTTTCCTTAGCACCCAGTCGCCTATCTTAATGTCTTTCCTTACCACTTTCTTGTCACGCCATTTTCTGGTTTCTTCCTGGTACTTGGAAATGTTCTTCGCTGCTTGTAGCCTGTAGATTTCTGTAAGGTCTTTATCTATAGCTTCGCTATCTTTTGGTGCTTCCTGCTGAGTGCGAAGCCCCTTATGAAGGATCTCTTCAGGACACATTGCATCTTCGCCATATAATAGCTTGAATGGTGTGAATTGAGTTGCTCTTGATGTGGTGGTGTTATGAGCCCAGATTACCTTCGGCATTTCTTCTACCCATTTCCCTTTTTTCTTGCAATTTGCAAGGCATTTCCTGACGGCTATGAAGATGATGCCATTAGCTCTCTCAACTGCGCCATTGGACTGCGGGTGATATACTGATGAGAATCTTGCCTTCGTCCCTATGGACATGCAGTACTGCCTGAATTCATCGCAGTCAAACTGCTTCCCATTATCTACTGTAATTTCCCTTGGGATTTCAAATCTGCAAATGATTTGCTGCCAGAAGAATTTGATAACTGTCTTCATCAGGATATTTGCTAGTTGCCTTGCCTCAATCCACTTGGTGAAATATTCCACTGCAACTATTGCGTACTTGAGGTTTCCTTGGGCCGTTGGAAGAGGACCCACCAGATCGATGCCCCATCTCTGCAATGGCCAGGTTGGAGTTATCAGCTGTGACGGTTCCGAAGGTGATTTTTTGGTTGCCGCACATTTTTGACATTCGTCGCAAGTCTTGACTATATTTGTTGCATCATTGATGATTGAAGGCCAATAAAACCCTTGTCTCATTGCCTTTCCCACAATTGCCCTCGCTCCAAAGTGAGCTCCGCATAGACCACTGTGTATCTCTTGAATTATCTCTCTGCCTTCGCTGATGGAAACACAGCGAAGATAAGGGGTCACGACTCCTTTCTTATATAGGACGTTGTCAATGATTTGATATGACCTTGCCCTCTGCTGCATGGTTTTGAGATCTTCTTCATCAATTGGTTCATAGTATCCTTTGAGGTATGCCATTATAGATGATCTCCAATCCTCTGAGTTTATTGCGTTGATCAGACTTGGCTGCTCATCAAGTTCCTTGATCGAAGGCGTTGTCAGTGTTTGGAAAAAGACGTCGGGCGGTAACTTGTCCCCCTTTGCTGCTGCTTTAGCCAGTGTGTCGGCTTCTTCATTCTTTGCCCTCGGAATGTATTCGATTGTGAAGCCTTTGAATTTTTTCTCCATTGCTTGGACTGTGGTGAGGTATTTGATCAGCTCAGGCTGCTTTGCAATACTCTCTTTTTCGATGTGGTCTGCCACCACCTTCGAGTCTGTTTTCACAATGAAGCGCTGCGCCCCCAGCGCCTTCGCTTTCCTGAGCCCCAATAGCATGGCTTCATATTCAGCAACGTTGTTCGTACTTCTGTCGCTGTTTTTGCAGAACTCCAGGTTCGCTGCATATCTCATTTTCACGCCCGAAGGCGATTGTACAATCGCTGCGATGCCAACTCCCTTATCTCCCCAAGCGCCATCACTGTGTACTAGCCAGCTTTCTTCTTTGGTCACATTTTGTACCGAAGGTGATGTCCATTCAGCAATGAAATCAGCTAGGACTTGAGATTTGATGGCTGTCCTTCGCTCGAAATCCACGACGTATTCTGACAGCTCTGCAGCCCATTTCCGTATTCTTACTGAGGCTTCTTTGCTACTCAGTAGCTCTTTTAATGGTTGATCTGTCAGCACTTTAATATTGTGCCCCTCAAAATAATGTCTTAGCTTTCTGGATGCCATCACCACTGCATAAATCATTTTCTCAATCTCAGTATAGAACAGCTTCGACCCAGCCAGTGCCTCAGAAACATAGTAGACCGGCTGCTGTATATTTCTTCCTTCGACCAGCTTCTCTGCAATGAGTGCCGCACTAACCGCTGATTGCGAAGCTGCAATATATAATAGTAAGGGTGCCTTCGGGTCAGGTATTGTCAGCTTCGTGAGCTGCATCAGATATTGCCTTAGCTCGTGGAATGCCTTGGATTGCTCCTCTCCCCATTCAAACTTTGATACATTTCTGAGAGTTGCGAAGAAGGGTAAACTGCGCTCAGCTGCCTTAGCAATAAATCTGTTGAGTGCTGCGATTCTGCCAGAGAGTTTCTGCACGTCTCTAATGCATTTTGGCTCTTCCATGTTGAGGATTGTGTTGATCTTATCTGGATTAGCTTTGATCTCGTTGGCTGACACCAGACAACCGAGAATCTTTCCTCTGGTCACTCCGAAGACACATTTCTCCGGGTTGAGCTTGAGACCCGCTTGTCTCATTCGAGCGAAGGCAACTGCCAAGTCTGAGACATGATCTTGTCTATTGATGCTTTTGACCAAGATGTCATCAACATATGCAAGTATAGTTTTGAATAGTTCTTCTTTGAATACGGTGCTGGACATGCGGCAGAAAGTGGTACCAGCATTGCGAAGCCCCTCTGGCATTCTGATGAAGCAAAATGTACCAAGCGGAGTGATGAAGCTGGTTTTTTCTTCGTCTTCTTTTTTCATCCAGATCTGATGATAAAGAAGCAATCGAGGAGAGACATCATCTCACTTGCGGCAGCCTGATCAATGATCTTGTCAATTCTTGGGAGTGGGAAATCATCTTTGGGACATGCTTTATTGAGATCAGTGAAGTCAATGCACATTCTCCACTTGCCATTTTTCTTTTTCACGGGCACAGTGTTTGCTAACCACTTGGGGTATTCGAATTCGCGTATAACCTTCGCATCGAGCAGTCTTTGCACCTCGGCCTTGACTGCGCTCACTTTTTCTTCGGACATTTTCCTCAGTTTCTGCTTCTTCGGCCTCATATCAGGGCTGATTGATAGTTTGTGCTCAACTATGCTTCTGTCAACTCTTGGCAAATCTTTGCTTGACCATGCGAAGACATCTTTGTTATTTCTCAAGAACTCGATGAGTCTTTCTTCTTCGTCTGGCTCAAGATCTGAGCCGATGATGACTTTTCTATCGAAGACGTCTGGCTGCAATTGCACCTCTTTGGTTTCTGTTGCCCCTTGCATAGTTTTGCTATCTCTCTCAGCTTTTGGCTTCTCCTCTGGGTAAATGGGATCAGTTTCTTCGAGAACATGGACTTTTCGCTGGCCTGGGGTGTTGGCATATTCAATTCTTCTCGCCTCCGTTTGGCCACCATAGACTCTGATAACTCCTTTGAGAGCTGGCATTTTCATGCACAAGAAAGCTTGCCTTATGATGATGTCGAAGGCATTTATGACTCCTCTACCGAAGATAACATTGTAGTCGAAGAACATGTCAACGACGTCGAAGGTAATGAACTCTGTTCTTGCATTTGATGTGTCGCCGAAGGATACTGGCAATGTAAGCACTTTCCCAATTCTCCAGCCAGCGATGTTGGCTTCGATCGACATTGCATCATTGTGTGGAAAGTTGTGGAGTTTGAGATCTTCTTCGGTGAAGGTGATTGGCATGTGAGACCATTCCGACTTCTTGTAAGGACCGTCAACCGAGATGTTGTTGACCTGGCGAAAGTAGCTTTTTGTTGACGCGGAAAATCGGTGGTCGTATCCTCCGCGGTCAGCACACGAAGACTAGGGAGATCTGCTTCGCTCCAGTGCCAGTCCACACTCCAGTTCAGGTTCGCAGCGTGCCAGTCAATTTGACCTGAAATTGACAAGGGGATAAAACAGTTAAATTGCTCTTTGATTGTGCCGGCTCTATTTCAGACGATGGAGTAACGTCGAATTTTAGCCAAGACCCAATCAGACACGTGTCGGCCGATACCAATCGGACCTCAAAATCGGACTTCATTGATGACGTCAATCGGACCGAGTAATCAGACCTCAATCAGACACCAAATCGGACCTCAGAATCGGACCAATCGGGATCGGACCTTGATTGATATAACAGATCAGCCTTTGAATAATGAAATAAAGCATAAAACAAGGCCAATATGTAAAATAATGGATCAGCTGTGTCTTTAAACAAGATATTAAATAATCAAAGTGTAAGCCGATACATTGTCCACCTTGCCTAGTTGCCAGTTTGACTCATCTTATCGGACCATCTAACCAGCCGATCGGACTATAGCCTTTTCAGAGAAATCTAGCTCCGACGTAGGGAATCTAGATTTCTCCAACTATGATCAAATCGGATAGCTAGATAATCAGACTCAACTTATCAACCTGTCAATTAAACAAGATGCTCGCACAAGTGTTGACCAGATTAAGCAAATAAACATATAAAACATTAACAGGATCGTTCTGATTCTAAGATATGCTACCAAATAATCAAGCAAGACCTAGCTCCGACGTAGGGAATCTAAACCACACTTAACATTCAAATAGCAATAAGGCATAACCAAAGCTTCCTTTGACTAATCAAGATGAATCTAGCTCCGACGTAGGGAATCTAGACCAAGCATGACAATCAAAGATTAATCTAATCGTATTGCAAAGATCCAGCTCCGACGTAGGGAATCTACACCAGTGCAATACTCAAAGAACAACCAGATTAAACCACAAAGCAGGATCGGACATAGAACGATACTGTAAGATAAATATTGCTTAAATCGGACCAAGACCAATGCTCAAAGCCGTTGAAGAAGTAGAATTGATTCACATGGCGTAGATCTAAACCAATCTAGCAACTCCAACAAACCGCAAAGACTACCTTTAGTAATCAAGATTATTCTAGCTCCGATGTAGGGAATCTAGACTAATCTTGATACCTAGCTCCGACGTAGGGAATCTAGGCTTAAAGTGTAGTCCGATAAACGATAATCTGTTGAATAATCAATATTGATCTAGCTCCAACGTAGGGAATCTATATCAATCTTGATTATCCAGAGATAAATCGGTTGAACAGTATAAACGAGAAAGGGCGATGCGCCTCAATTCAAAGCCTATACTAGTTCGATAAATTGACTAACTTACTGGTAAGCCGGAGATCAGAACTGATGCAGCCCGTACCACCAATGAGCTTCGTCGGTAACTACTACTAGGGTTTTTGGCGTGAAGCCGGGTTGTATTGATTGTGAGAATAGTTCTTACAATGGACGAGGGCTCATATTTATACCCTGGTCATGGAGAGTCCTGATCGGACCAGACTAACTAAATAAAGTAAACTAAGCTTAAGATAAAACGGGACTCCCATATGCCTTCTGAAAAGGAAATAGTCCCTGGATCTGATACGCTTCCTTCTTAGCCGACGCGCCTTTCCTCTTGTACTCGTCATCGGGTCGGACTCCTGCTTCATCGGACTCCTCTTCAGCATCGGCTTCCTTCTCTGTCATCTTCTGTTTGACCATTCAACGGGCCCACTGTGCAGTCTCAACATCACCACGTCACCATCTGACTCAGCATGTCAGGTGCGAAAATCCGGTGTCAACACATGCCCCCCAATTTTGGAATAAAATATCATTTTGTTCCAAAATTCGTATCTGTCATCATAACTCCTTCACCGATTTTCGTGCCGAAACTTTCTATCCCTGCACCGTGTAGTTTCTTGATTTTGGGCCATAGTTTTTCTTTTTTCATCAATAATCTGCAGAGCTTATCTTCCTTTCTCTCTCCCCCGAGT
>CM014277.1:77184323-77198795 GCA_004135705.1 Alloteropsis semialata
TGTCGGATATCAATATCTGACCCTCTCACCGACGGGTGGGACCTCGCTGTTTTGGGAAAGAGACGGGCGTAATCAGACCCATAAACAAGGAGGACATCAGATAGGAGGAGGGCCGACCTGGCCCCGCCTCGGCCGATCCACCTCCGCCTCGGCCGACCTGGCCCCGCCTCGGCCGACCCACCTCCGCCTCGGCCGACCTGGCTCCGCCTCGGCCGACCCATCTCCGTCTCGGCCGACCTGGTTCCGCCTCAACCGAGCCACCTCCGCCTCGGCCGACCTGGCCCCGCCTCAGCCGACCCTAGTTCCACCTCGGCCGACCTGGCTCCGCCTCGGTCGACCCAGTTCCGCCTCGCCCGACCCTACCCGGGCCAGGTGTCATGGGTCAACGAGGGGGACCCGGAACGATAGGGGACCGGGAGGACGCGCCGCATATCTACCGCGCCGCCTACTAGCATTAACGGGCCGCACCGCGCCGCCCGCCGTGGCAGAAGGAGGCAACTGTTCCAGCCGCCCCGCGTGCACTGCGGAACGACGTGCACGACCCTAACAAGCTCGGGATTAGGACATACTCCAACAGCGCTCACAGTGCCCCGCAGGCGGCGAGGCTTCCCCAGCAAGCCTCGTATTATCTATCATTTTGGTAAACACACCTTGTACTGGTCACCCCCCAGAGGTATAAAAGGAAAAATAAGGCCTCAGGGGAGGGGGGACGACCGACAAAGATTACACGCTCACTCACACTTAGAAACTCACAGAGACTTGAGGCTTCTCCTCTCTCTCGACCGCTTGTAACCCCTACTACGAGCAACGCGAGTAACATGAGCTGTCTCACCTGGACGTAGGGCGTTCATGCCTGAACCAGTATAATCCCTTGTGTCCTCTCACGAACCATCCGGAGCCCAAACGCGCAATCCACTAAATTTACTAGTTGGTCATTTCTTACACCGACAGTTGGCGCGCCAGGTAGGGGCCTTTGCGCGTTTCGGCGATCACCAGGCTTCGGATGGCCACCCACGGTTCGAGCTGGACTCCCGGGATGCAGCTACGTCTCGGAAGTCTGGATTTCGTCATCACCACCGACGGGGACCTGGCGAGAGTCGCTCCCACGCCCCAGTCAGTGTCCCCGATGCTGACGTCGCGACCGCCACCGAGGCTCTCGCGAATGTCAACCTCAACGCCCCTGGCGGCGAGTTAAGCGACCCTTGTCCGGAGGCCAACGAGGCCCTGCTGCTGCAGCAGCTCCCTTCCTGGGGTCACGGCCCACGCTGGAGGACGCGCGATGCGTCAGGTTCGCCCTGGCTAACGTCGCTACTCAGCTTGTGGGAGGAGTCCCGCTCTCCACGGAGATGCTGGATTCCATCCCGCCGTATGCGACCCCATACGGTTTACGCAACGCGGCTGAGGTCGTGTCACGACTGGTGACACGACTTCTGAGCCACACCCCGGCGAACAGCGAGTTCGTCGGAATGATCGATCACGTCTCCGAGTCGGTCTTCGACCTCCTGGACGACTCCGTTTCGGAGACGTCGGACACCGAACTCGTCGGGGAAAGCCACCACCCGTCCCGCGAGTGCTTCATGGCAGACACCCCTGATGGGGCGGTGGGGGAGGCGAGCGAGAGCGGCTCGGGCCCGGCGGCCCTGGGAGACGGCCTCCCGGCTCACAACGCGCCCGTAGCCGCCCCGGTTGCGAACCAGGCCCCGGCGCCACCGAGGCAGCCAGCCCCGCGAAGAGCGGCCACCTCGCCACGACACTCTCACGCCGACAACGCCCGGCAACGCCGGGAGGAGCTCCAAGAGGCCCGCCGCCTTTTGGAGCAGGAGCGTGCGCGAGTCGAGCAGGAGCGGGAACGCATCGAGCGCGAGCTTCTGCAGATCGGAAATGCGGCTCCGGCCCGGGGACGTGCCCGGGACGTGCAGCGCCAAATCATCGACGATGACGGCGTCCCGCCCCCGCATTTCGCCCGCGCCGGGCAAAACATAGCCGCCGCGGCTATGCTCGTGCGAGGGCTCCCTCCACCGGCGACGCCGGAGGCCCGCAAGGCACAGCGGGATCTCGGCGAGCTTCAAGAACGAGCCGCGGCTCAGCAGGCCGAGAGTTTGCAGTCGCGACGACGAGTGTCGCAGATGAGCCACCGCGAGGCCTCGAGGCAGCCCTCCGGTGGGCACGGCGGGCGCGCCCAGCAGGGAGTCTCGGTGCATCAGCCCCGTCCCGCCGGGGACGCGGCTCCGATCCTTAAACGGGTCGGCCCGATTCAGGACCGAAGCATCCTGAACGCCCGCTGGCGACGACTCCCCGAGGGCGAGCCCGAGCGATGGCACAGTCGCGCTCCTCGTCGTGGCGGTCGGTACGATGATGACGAGGAGGACGAGAGGGCGCCGAGCCCGGACGCGCCGGGGCCACGGGCCTTCAGCTCGCGGATCCGAGCGGCTCCTCGCCCCGCCAACTTTAGAGCCCCATCGAACTTCCCGAGGTACGACGGGGAAACCGATCCCGAGCTCTGGCTCGAGGACTACCGACTCGCTTGCAGGGCCGGAGGGGCCGACGATGATGACTTCATCATCCACAATCTGCCCCTTCATCTGGCCGACTCGGCGCGGGCTTGGCTCCAACATGTCCCCGCGGGGCAGATCGGGAGCTGGTCCGACCTGAGGGAAGTCTTTGTGGGAAACTTCCAGGCGACCTACAATCGCCCTGGAAACCCATGGGACCTCAGGAGCTGCAGGCAGAAGCAGGGGGAGACGCTCCGGGAGTACATCAGACGCTTCTCCCGGCAGTGTAATGAACTCCCCAACCTCGCTGACGCCGACGTCATCGGGGCGTTCCTCACAGGGACGACGTGCAAGTCCCTCGTCCACAAGCTCGGGCGAAAGAGTCCTCGCACCGCGAAGGAGCTGCTTGACATCGCTACGAGTCACGCGGCCGGCGAGGAGGCAGTGGGGGCCATCTTCCACCAGTTTGCTGACCCGAAGGGTAAGCAGACCGAGGAAACGGAGGGCGGCCCATCGGGGCCCCCCGCCAAGAAGAAGAAGAAAGGCAAGGGCAGACGGCACGACGACGAGGCCGCCATGGTGGCCGCCGCCGACCCGAAGCCGACCTTCAAACCTCCGACTGGAGAGGTCCCCGACCACTTCGAGAAGAAGTGGAATGGGCCGTGCCCGAACCATGAGTACCCCGTCAAGCACCTGTACAAGGACTGCTCCCTCATGAAGAAATTCATGGCTGGGGGTCCCCGGAAACCGGCGCCTCGACCGAGGAGGTCCGACCAGGCCCCTAAGGAGATGGAGGCGGGTGAGAACGAGGACGCCGACCCTTATCCGGAGCCGGACGGGTGTCTGATGATCTTCGGCGGGACGGAGGCATCGGTGAGCAAGGGACGGGCCAAGGTGGAACGCCGAGAGGTGTACGCCGCCGAGCCGGCCACTCCGACCTTCCTCAAGTGGTCCGAGGCGTCCATCACCTTCGACCGGGCCGACCATCCGCAATTCGTCCCGAGGCCGGGTAAGTACCCCTTGGTGGTCGACCCGGTCATAGGACGCAAGCGCCTCACCAAGGTGCTGATGGACGGCTGCAGTGGGCTTAACATCCTCTACGCCGACACGCTAGACGCCATGGAGATTGACCGAGGACGCGTTCGTCCAACCGGGGCGCCTTTCCATGGGGTGGTCCCTGGTAAGCAAGCCGTTCCCCTCGGTCAGATTGACCTCCCTGTTACGTTTGGGTCTCCGACCAACTTCCGGACGGAGACCCTCACCTTCGAGGTGGTGGGGTTCCATGGATCCTACCACGCCATCTTGGGCCGCCCGTGCTACGCGAAGTTCATGGCCGTCCCCAACTACAGCTACCTCAAGCTCAAGATGCCTGGACCGAGGGGAGTGATCACGGTGGCAGCGTCGTTCCAGCGGGCTCACCAGTGCGAGGTGGAGAGCTGCGAGCTGGCATCGGCCATCATCACGTCAACCGAGGAGCTTGCCCCGATTAAGGTGCGCCTCGTCGAAGAGGCGCCCGACTTCACTCGCGGCTTGGCGTCATTCGAACCGCTCGAAGGCACCAAGGAGGTCGAGCTGGACCCGGCCACCCGAGCACGAAGGTAGCGCGGATCGGAACCAAGCTGTCTCCCAAATAGGAAGGCGCGCTCGTCAACTTCCTCCGCGCAAACGTCAACGTGTTTGCGTGGAAGCCCTCGGACATGCCGGGCATTCCGAGAGAGGTCGCCGAGCATTCCTTGGACATCCGGCCCGGGTCCCGACCCGTGAAGCAACGCCTCCGGCGCTTCGACGACGAGAAGCGCAAGGCAATCGGCGAGGAGGTCGCGAAGCTTCTGGTGGCCGGCTTCATCAAGGAAGTGTATCACCCCGAGTGGTTAGCCAATCCCGTCCTTGTACGAAAAAAGAATGGGAAATGGAGAATGTGTGTTGACTATACTGCTCTTAACAAGGCGTGCCCAAAGGATTCCTTTCCTTTGCCGCGCATAGACCAGATAGTCGACTCGACCTCGGGGTGCGAAACCCTATGCTTCCTTGACGCGTATTCAGGGTACCACCAAATAGCGATGAAGGAGTCCGACCAGCTCGCAACTTCCTTCATCACCCCGTTCGGATCGTATTGTTACGTGACAATGCCGTTCGGGCTCAAAAACGCCGGCGCCACCTACCAACGGTGTATGCTTAGGTGTTTTGACGAACTCATCGGACCGACCGTTGAGGCGTACGTGGACGACATCGTTGTCAAGTCCAAACAGGCCGACCAGCTCGTGGCCGACCTGGAAAAAACGTTCGCCAAACTCAGGGCGAACGACGTTAAGCTTAACCCCGAAAAATGCATTTTCGGGGTACCCAGGGGAATGCTTCTAGGCTTCATCGTATCCCGCCGAGGGATAGAAGCCAACCCCGAGAAAATCAACGCCATAACCAGGATGGGCCCGATTCAGAACCTAAAAGGGGTTCAATGGGTCACTGGGTGCTTGGCCGCATTAAGCCGGTTCATCTCGCGCCTTGGCGAAAAGGTCCTCCCTTTGTACCGTCTCTTGAAGAAATCCGAGCGGTTCGTTTGGACGGACGAAGCCGAGGCAGCACTGAACCACATCAAGGCGGTCTTGACGAATCCGCCGATCCTGGTCCCGCCGAACACCGGCGAGCCTCTTCTCCTCTACATCGCGGCAACTACACCAGGTGGTGAGCGCGGCGTTGGTGGTAGAGCGCGAAGAAGAGGGGCATGCCCTCAAGGTGCAGCGCCCGGTGTATTTCGTAAGCGAGGTGCTCGGAGACACCAAGACGAGGTATCCGCAGATCCAGAAGCTGCTGTATGCCGTCCTCATCTCCAAAAGGAAGCTCCGCCACTACTTCGACTCGCATCCGGTCACAGTGGTGAGCTCTTTCCCCCTCGGCGAGATTATAAATAATCCTGACTCGACAGGTCGGATCTCGAAATGGGCTATGGAACTGATGGGCCAGGGCATCACCTATGCTCCGCAGACGGCCATTAAGTCCCAGGCCCTCGCCGACTTTGTCGTGGAATGGACCGAGGTCCAGCTACCCACGGCCCCTGTCGATCAGGAGTACTGGGTGATGTACTTCGATGGCTCGTTGACTCGGATGGGAGCAGGGGTCGGTTTAGTTTTCATTTCACCCCTCGGGGTGCGGATGAAATACGTGATCTGGCTACATTTCCCTACCTCCAACAACGCAGCCGAGTACGAGGCCCTGATCAATGGCCTGAAGATAGCTATCGAGTTAGGAATTCGACGCCTCGAGATCCGAGGCGATTCCCAACTCGTGGTTAACCAGGTCATGAAAGAGTCAAGCTGCGAAAGTGAGACCATGGCCGCATACTTCCAGGAAGTGCGAAAGCTCGAGGACAAATTCGATGGCCTCGAGCTCCGACACATCAAAAGGCGGTTCAACGAGGCTGCTGACGCTCTGGCTAAGAAAGCCTCCGGACGGGAGCCCGTCCCGACCGGAATCTTCGCCAGCGACCAGCAAGGCCCTTCAATAAAGCTCCCCTGCGCAGCGCAAACTGAACCGCGCGACCGAGGCTCCGCGGAACAGGGCGCTCCAGACTCGGGGGCTGGCGGAGGGGTCGGGAGTCGGCGCCGAGCCGACCAACCGAGCTCTCTCCGACCTACTCGCTCTTGCCGTTGCAACACTGACCGAGGACCAGGGACCGGTGCCCAACACCCCGGATTGGCGGCAACCATTCCTCGACTACTTGCTGCGGGAACAACTCCCGACGAGTAAGACGGAGGCCCGCCGTGTTGCTCGGTGCGCCAAGTCTTACGCGATCATGGAAGGCGAGCTGTACCGACGCAGCCCCACAGGAATCCTACAGTGGTGCATCCCTTCTGACCAGGGTGAGGAGCTGTTGAGGGACATCCCTGAGGGCGCGTGCGGCCACCACGCCGCACCTCGCAGCCTCGTCGGAAATGCGTTCCGGCTGGGGTTCTACTGGTCGACGGCGGTGAGGGATGCCACTAAGATCGTGCGCACCTGCGAAGGGTGTCAGTTCTTTGCGAGGCAAACGCACCTCCCTGCACAGGCCCTACAGACGATCCCCATCACCTGGCCATTTGTGGTCTGGGGATTGGACATGGTCGGGCCCCTCAAGAAGGCGCCCGGGGGCTTCGACCACTTGCTTGTTGCCGTTGACAAGTTCACCAAGTGGATAGAAGTCCGACCAATCGCAACAATCCGATCGGAAGAAGCCGTCAAATTCTTCCTCGACATCGTCCATCGCTTCGGCGTCCCCAATTCGATCATCACAGACAACAGAACCCAGTTCACCGGGAAGAAATTCCTGCGGTTCTGTGATGAGTATCACATACGGGTCGATTGGGCCGCCGTCGCACACCCTCGCACAAATGGGCAAGTAGAGCGCGCGAATGGGTTGATCCTGCGAGGACTCAAACCCTGGATATTCGAGCGTTTGAAAAAGTTCGGAGGACGTTGGGTTGAAGAGCTCCCGGTGGTGGTCTGGAGCCTGCGCACGACGGCGAGTCGCGCGACGGGTTTCACCCCGTTCTTCATGGTGTACGGGTCAGAGGCCGTACTCCCGACCGACTTCGACTACGGGTCCCCGCGCGTCCGCGCCTACGACGATGAGGGCAACCGGACTTCCCTCGAGGACGCGGCCGACCAGCTAGAAGAGGCCAAGGAAGTCGCTTTGGCCCACTCGGCAAAGTACCAGCAGTCCCTACGGCGCTACCACGCTCGGCGCATTAGGGGCCGAGCTTTCCAGGTCGGCGATTTGGTGCTACGCCTCGTTCAAAGCAACAAAGGTAAACACAAGCTCTCGTCACCTTGGGAGGGCCCGTTCATCGTCTCCCAAGTCCTCCGACCCGGCTCGTACAAGCTGAAGAACGCGGAAGGAGAGGAATACACCAACGCCTGGAACATCGAACAGCTACGTCGTTTCTATCCCTGATTGCTCCAGGCTACCTCCCTATTTTCGTTTAAACGCATCCCTTTCGTTTCAAAAAGCGACGCCCGACCCTCGTCCGCCGGCCAAGGGTCGGACGTCACTCGGGGGCTAACCTACGTCCCCCGGGTCCTTGACCCTCGGCAGATTCACGTATCTAAGACTAAGGAAAAAGGGTGGATAACAAAGTGACACGCGCTTGCCGGTCGGAATGCCGAAAGAACAAAGGCCCCAGTGGCAACGGTTCAAACGGCTCACTGGTGAACCGCGTGGCTCGCTTTAGTCTAAGCACGCCCTGACGACTTAGTCGAAGAAATGCGAAAGGCCGAGTGTTAACGACGCAGACGCTTAAGTTCATTACAGAGATGAGTTTAACTGTCTAAAAACCAAAAGAAAAAGAAAAACTAATCAGGGCGCCCACGGCCCCTCTTCCTCTGCAGTCTTGGCGGCGAGGACGGACGCCAGCGACGACACCTCCTCCTCGAGCGCGATCACCTCCGCCTCCGTCGTGCCAGGGGCGAACCCTTTGGAGAGGTACTCCAGGCCGATCTCGGAGTAGTGGGAGCGAGCGACGGCGAAGGCCCAGCGCACCCCGATGAAGAGCCCGTCGCTCGCCATGGCCCGAGCCCGAGCCGGGATGCGCTCGACCTCGGCGAGCAGCGAGCTTGACCCTCGCTCCGACCGTACTCTAAGGTCGTCGAGCACGACGCCGACCACCGTGCGGAGAGCGTCATGCTCGTCCCCCTCGTGCAGCAGCTGCTCCTCAAGGTCGCGCGCCTCGTTCTCCAGGCGCTCGATCGTCGCGCGATCCACTGCCGCCGCTTCGCCCAGGGAGGCGCGCTGCGCCTCGGCCTCCTGGCGGGCGCCCCGCTCAACCTCAAGGGCTCGGCCCGCAGCCTCAAGGTCGCGGGTCTGCACCTCGATGAGCCCCCTGGCCTCGTCTCGCTCCGCCACCACCTGGGCCAGCTGAGTCCGGGTCCCCTCAAGAACGGCGGCGATGTGGTCCCGGTCGGCCCGCAGACGCTCCGTCTCGCGGACCAGGCCCAGCCTGACTTGCTGCCCGAGCCGCCGAGTCCCTCTCCCAGGAGATCAGGACGTCGCTCTTGAGCTGGTCAACTTCATCGGCATGCTCGCACGCCTCCTTGACCCGCCCCCGCAGGGACTCTATCTCCCGGTTGGCCGCAGCCAACTGCCCTTCGAGCTCACCCCGCGCATCCGCGCGGGCGGCGGCGACCTCTTGGCGGGCGGCCGCCAACTGCTCCCTCAGGGCATCGCGCTCGGCGGTGATCGAGGACAGACGGCCCCATGAGTCCTTCTCCTGGCACAGGAAGAGGGACTTGTCCCGGCTGCGGGCCATCAGGGACTGCCAACAACGAATCAGAGTCAAAATCAACTCGGGAAAAGAAGAAAGAGAAAACAGATGAAGGAAAGATTACCTCCCCGCAAGGGATGGCGACATCGTGGATGGCTTCCAGGGCGGAGTTGAGTGACCGAACCGCCAACCCGACCCCGGCACGAATCCAGGAGGCCTCGTTCTTCTCCTCGGCGTCATCCAGGGAAAAGACGACATCGCGAGAGGCGCGGTCGGTCCAGGTGACGCGAGGGCCCCCGAACTCCAGGGGATCATCCCCTTGCCGGACGATCTCGCGGCCCTCCGGGGCGTCAGCTGCAGTACGGGCCTCCTGACCCGAGCTCGACCCCACAATCCCTTCTCCCTCGAGAACTAGCCGCCGTTCCCGCTCTGTGGACCAAAGGCGCAGGGGGAGAAGACGTCGGCACCTCGCCCGAACCGGGCAGCGGGTCGGTCAGGGCGGCGATGGCGTCTGGCTCGGGGACGACCTCCTCCTCGCGGTCGGCAGTAGTCGGGGACGCGACCGGCGTCGGGTCCCTCGGGACTTCATCTCCTTCGCCCGTCCCCTCCTCGGACAAAAGCCCGACCGCTTGGGCCGAGGGGATGGGATCCTCCTGATCACGACCGGGACCGGAGGGCACCAACTCCTCCTCCCCGGGCGCATCCCCGTCCGGCGCAGCCGGCTCAGGCGGCACCACGTCTTCCGCTCCGGCCAAATCACCCGCGGGCGGACAATACAGCCCGACGAGGGCCTCCGGAATCGCCTCGGCCGAGTGCGCGGACTCGGCGCCCGACACCGCGGCGAGCTGCTGCTGGGGAAGGAGCGGGTCGAGCACCCTCTCCACCAGGGGGTCGCCCAGGTTGATCCCTCGGCTCGTCGCCACCTCAGAAATCTGGCGTGCCAGCCTCTTGACCGGCGCCAGTCCCAAAGGAGCCGCCTGACTTCCCCTCCTGCAAACAAAAGGAGACCTCACACACGCGCCTCGACGGAGGCAAGAAGGACGAACGACAGAGGGAAGAGAGACTTACTGGTCCGACACGGGAAAGCCTCGGGACGGCCGCTTGGCTGGGGGAGCCACCCCGACCCTGATCCCTCCGCTCGCGCCCGCTTGCCCGAATCGCCCCTTGACGAAGCCCGCCCCCGAGCCGGCAAGCTCGCGCCGCGAGAAACCTCACGCGTCGGCCGGGTCGGCGGTGGCGCAGGCAAGGCACCGCGGCCGCCCGACGGCCCCGTAACCTCCGGTGCGTCCCGATCGACCGAGGACTCGCGCCGGGAGGTCGGGGAACTCCACCCGGATCCGGTGGAGGACTCCAAAGCGAAATCAAAGCCCCCCTCGAAGGGGCCCTGATCCTCTCTCCACAGCCCGTCTTGCCGGGCGCGCAGACGTCGCTCGCGGTACTCCGCCTCGGCCTTCTCGCGGGCCAGCCGCTTCTTCTCCTTCTTCGCCTCGGCCTCCGCCTTCTTCAGACGGGCGGCCTCTGCTCGCGCGCGGTTCGCGGCCCGAACGGCCGCGTCCTCAGGGAGTGGGGGCCGAGAAGCCTTGTAGACCAGGGGATGCTGAAGAAGAAGAAACTCGGGTGACTGTCGAATTCAAAAATGAATAACGGAAACAAAAGATAAAACTCCCAACGGCTTACCGGGATAAGGGATTCGCCCATGGGGAGCATGACGGGGTGATCCGGCATCGGATACGCCGCGGACCCGCTCTGCACCGCTTCGCGAAGGCGGGCGCTCACCTCCTCATCCGAGAGGGCCCCGACCGCCATCACCGACCCGGTCCAGTCCGCCGCCAGGGTCATCTGATCCAATCGCAGCCGGCGGGCCATCAGAGGGAGTACGCGACGCGAGTGGTACGCCGCGATAACCCCGGGGCCGGTGACTCCCAGCTCGCGAAGGCGGACGACCACGGCACGAAGTCCGGTCAGGTGTGGCCGGTCCGTCTTAAGCGGGCCACAATGCCAGCAGTCTGGTCGCCCCTCGATGAGCCTCCCTGTAAAGGCCGGGAAGGGAGCGCCCGGGTCGCTCCGCAGATAAAACCACCGGGGGTGCCACCCCTTGTTGGTGGTGATCCAGGGAAGCTGGAGGTAGCTCTCGCCCTGGCCTGAGCGTAGTCTGATCCCGGCGCAGCCATGCGGCCTCGGCCGCCCCTCCTTCTTCACCTCCTCGACATGGAAGTAAGACCTCCAGAGGTCGAAGTTGGGCTCGATTCCGAGGAACCCCTCGCACAGGGCGACGAACACCGCCACATGAAGCAGCCCGGTGGGATTGAGATGTTGACGCTCAATCCCGTAATAGTGGAGGAGGCCGCGGAGAAAGAAGTGAGGAGGAAGCCCCAAGCCCCGCTCATGGAAGGGGACGAAGGACACCACGTACCCGTCAGACGGGGCGGGGACTTCCTCGTTGCCTGGCGCCATCCACTCCACGAGGTCGGTCCGCGGGCACAGGAGCCCGCGCCCCACCAAGCGCTCAAGCTCGCCTTCGGTGACGGAGGAGCGAGACCAAGCCATGATAGGAAAGCGAGGAAGGCGATGGACAAGGGGGGAAAGGTACGAGTTCTTTTGCAGGCGGCGGCGGCGGTCCAAGGGGCAGGCAGGCGAAGGAAGAAGAAGGTCCGGCCCCCCTCCTCTCCGCCTTAAATAGGCAGGTAAGGGAGCAGGCGGGACGCCTCGGGTCTCCCACCTGCGCCGCGGCTCGTGGGGCCCACACGGCCCATGACGCGCGCCCCCGATCGCCCACGTCTCCCACGTCCCGGGACTCGCGCCCGGGCCTCTCTCTCTCTAAACCCTTCGCATTCCATATCCCGCCTTCCTTTTATTTATTCCGCATACGCTCCTGTTTCCCTTTTCTCGCGCGTTTATTTTTCAGGGAAAATAAAACAAACTTGGGCCGTTCTTGGGCCGGGAAGACACGACGCGGAATCGAGAAAAACAGCCCAAGAGTTCGAAGGCCGGCCCTAGGGTCCGACGGCCCTCAGAAGCGTCCGAGCGAAGGGGCAGAAACGGGCGGGCCCACTAGAGGCCATAGCCTCGGCACACGAGTGCCAAGGACGCCCCGACCTGCGTTCGAGCCTAAGACTCCTGACCCCATGTATCTCCTCGAAGAGAGGCAACGAGCCCCTGTGGTCGGTCGGACGATCACGGGAACTAAGGGGGTCGGGAGCTCTGGGGACTTTCCGAGGTCGGTCACCAGTTGATCCGACGGTCCTCTCTCGGAGGAGGACCGAGGCCTCGCTCGATCTAGCCCGTTAGTAGCTCACCGGGAGCCGTGTTTCGGCCTAAGTGGCAAAACACGAGGCGTGCCCTAACCTTCCGTCCCGCGGAGGGATTGCGTGAGGGGAAAACGATGAAACGGCCTCCCTCCCGGCCACGGTCGGGGAGACACAGGGAAGCCGGAATCGCAAAAAGAGACCGATCGCGCGGTCACAGAAAAGGTCCAGAACCAACCAAACTCCTTCGTTCATAAATAAGGGTAAAAAGTACATACGGCCAAGGACCGTGGAATAGTACAAACGGGTTTCGCCACCCTCGGTGGCAGGGTCGGGCGACGAAAGGCGCGGGGGTTTCGGTGCCATGAGAAGGGCCGGGCTGCTGAACGTCGCAGTCCTTCTTGTGGCATCTCCCCGCCAGCCGACACCATGGGGGAGCTCGACAGAGGTTCGCGCTGCGGCGGCACGACGACGGAGAATCACCACAGACTCCCTCCATCACCTCGGGACCGACCGACGCCGGCGACGGCATCACATCGGCACCCAAGGAAGGAGGAGAGGCACGCCGGTGGCTGTATACGACTCCTGCAACTGCCCTGGCGAGGCACGACCGAGGCCAAGCGCCGTGTCAAGTGGAGGAGACGGCGACGGTTCCACCGACGCACTCCCCCTCGAACCTATTCCACCACCCGAGGTAGGGCGGACGGACGGAGGGAGCTGCCAGGGGTAGAACCGCCCTTCGCTTGCGACACCGAGCGGCGCCCCTCCACGCCGAAGCCCCCTAAGGTCGCAGTCATTCTTGTGGCATCAACAGGCTATTCTCCCGCCCCGGGCCAGGGGGACGCCCCCGAGGTGGTTCCCATGCCGGGGATCTCATGCTAACAAGAGAAAGAAGAAGCGAGATGGCCGGATGTCCCAAGAGGAAGGGCCAGAGGACTCTATTTATAGCCCAGAAATGCCCAAGCCGACCCTTCAATGGGGCGAGGGGACGCGCCACGCGGCCCTTCCTGTAGAACGCCAGAGCCTCACAAGCGAACAGTGAGCTCAAAAAGGACGACATGACGGCTCAAAAGGGAGGCAAGGCAGGCGTGACGGGAGCACTGCCCGGCGCAGCGGAAGCGTGTGCTCCCGAATCGAGGGAAACAGTGCCCCTGGAAAAAGCAGGTCATGTCCCGGTCCATTGGACAAACGCGGCGTCGTCCTGCAGGGACTGAGCGGAAGTGACAGAAAGCCTTCGGGCGACTTGACAACTCGCCTGTCGGCTTGGGGGCTACGACCGCCAGGTACGAAAAAAGACAAATTTTACTTCAGCCTATAGGCGAACCATCCGTTCCCCTACAGGCTCGGGGGCTACACCCACCGGGTGCGCTCGCGCGCACCGGTGGAGAAAAGACAAATTTCACTTCAGCCTATAGGCGAACCAACCGTTCCCCTACAGGCTCGGGGGCTACACCCGGTGGGTGCGCTCGCGCGCACCCCCGAGTGACATCCGAGCGGGCATCCAGAAGGAGCCTGCCCGGAGAACCACCTGTCCTCCGAGCAGGCTCGGGGGCTACTGTCGGATATCAATATCCGACCCTCTCACCGACGGGTGGGACCTCGCTGTTTTGGGAAGGAGACGGGCGTAATCAGACCCATAAACAAGGAGGACATCAGATAGGAGGAGGGCCGACCTGGCCCCGCCTCGGCCGATCCACCTCCGCCTCGGCCGACCTGGCCCCGCCTCGGCCGACCCACCTCCGCCTCGGCCGACCTGGCTCCGCCTCGGCCGACCCATCTCCGTCTCGGCCGACCTGGCTCCGCCTCGGCCGACCCATCCGTCTCGGCCGACCCGGCTCCGCCTCGGCCGACCCAGTTCCGCCTCGGCCGACCTGGCTCCGCCTCGGTCGACCCAGTTCCGCCTCGCCCGACCCTACCCGGGCCAGGTGTCATGGGTCAACGAGGGGGACCCGGAACGATAGGGGACCGGGAGGACGCGCCGCATATCTACCGCGCCGCCTACTAGCATTAACGGGCCGCGCCGCGCCGCCCGCCGTGGCAGAAGGAGGCAACTGTTCCAGCCGCCCCGCGTGCGCTGCGGACGACATGCACGACCCTAACAAGCTCGGGATTAGGACCTACTCCAACAGTGCTCACAGTGCCCCGCAGGCGGCGAGGCTTGCCCAGCAAGCCTCGTATTATCTATCATTTTGGTAAACACACCTTGTACTGGTCACCCCCCAGAGGTATAAAAGGAAAAATAAGGCCTCAGGGGAGGGGGGACGACCGACAAAGATTACACGCTCACTCACACTTAGAAACTCACAGAGACTTGAGGCTTCTCCTCTCTCTCGACCGCTTGTAACCCCTACTACGAGCAACGCGAGTAACACGAGCTGTCTCACCCTGGACATAGGGCGTTCGTGCCTGAACCAGTATAATCCCTTGTGTCGTCTCGCGAACCATCCGGAGCCCAAACGCGCAATCCACTAAATTTACTAGTTGGTCATTTCTTACACCGAC
>CM014277.1:77208207-77235561 GCA_004135705.1 Alloteropsis semialata
ATATTCAAGCAAGGGGCACAAATTCATATTAGTGGCAACAGATTATTTCACCAAATGGGTTGAAGCTATTCCTTTGAAGGAGGTGAAGTCACAGAATGTTATTGAATTCGTTAGAGAACACATTGTCTACCGATTTGGAATTCCACAGACGATTACAACAGATCAAGGTACGATGTTTACATCGGACGAATTCAAAAATTTTGCTGCTGATATGGGTATCAAGCTTCTTAATTCATCGCCGTATTATGCACAAGCCAATGGTCAAGCTGAAGCCTCCAATAAAAGTTTGATCAAGTTGATTGATAGAAAGATTGAGGAGTATCCAAGAAAATGGCATATTGTGCTTCCTGAAGCTCTATGGGCCTATCGAATGGCTTGTCATGGATCGATCAAGGTTTCTCCGTATGAACTGGTTTATGGACATGAAGCCGTTCTTCCATGGGAAATTCGTACTGGATCAAGGCGTATCGAGCTTCAGGATAAATTGAAGGCCGGCGAATATATGGAGCTCATGAATAGTGAGTCCGATGACTTGGCTGTTCGTCGGCTGCGCGCTCTCGAAAGTATTGAAGCTAACAAACTCAGAGTGGCGAGGCATTATGATAAGAAAGTTAAAGGGAAAGAGTTCAAAGAGGGCGATCTTGTTTGGAAAGTTATTCTGCCAATTGGTTCTAAAGATCCCAAGTACGGCAAATGGTCACCAAACTGGGAGGGACCCTATCAAGTCGTCCGATGTGTTCCTGGAAATCCTTATATTTTACAAACACTTGAAGGAGAAGTGTTTCCTAAGGCATTAAACGGGAAATATCTGAAGAAGTATTACCCTAGCATTTGGGTAAACTCGTAAGGCCGATGCTGTGCGTCAGGCTTGGAAGCCGATGAAAAAATCGCCTCAAGAACAAAAATAAGAGCCGATGCGATATGCATCGCCTTAAGGGCTATATACAAACAGAGAAAAGTATATTACATCATCAAGCCGCTCGATGGTGGAGCAGGCTGCTGGAAAAGGGATTGCATATATATTCATATATTTCTCATACAGAAGGATTTCAGAAGATAAAAGGATCTAGTAGGCGCCGATGTACTTTGTTCATCATTGCCAGAACAAGACTAGAAAAAGAAGGGCAAAAGGGAGCGCAAGTTTGAGGAGATATCTTCTTCCTTGAGTCGAAGAAATCCGCTCTGGGTGCAGTCCCTTGAAGAGCGCACCGGTGGACCGGCTTTGCCCTAACTTGTAAAGGGCACTCTATTACACCCCTCTGAAAAACCTTCCCTTTGGTGAACCATGGAGAAACCTCACGAGGATTCTTCTAGCAGAGGTTCCACCTGGATTCACTGCAGGATCAAAAGAGGGGGGGAGTACCCTATACTTTTTCACGAGAATTCTTCTAGCAGAAGAGGGAGAAGGAGTTGGATTCTATATCAAACAGAAGGAGTTTGTGTTCTATCATGAATATTAGCTGCGCCATGGCTAAGGATGGTGGAAAAAAGAAGACCTGAGGCAGGTATTTATAGCTGGCGATTGATGGAAGCATTAAAGGAGAAATGGAATCCAAGGGATGCTCGTGGAAACTGTCCAAATAAAGAGCAGTATTCTCGTGAAGATATGACATTGATTCAGAGCTGCTGTAATTGGAGGAGGGCGTCTTTTGAGGAACTGCATTGAAGAATCGTTTCGCCTGGGTCAATAGACGCATGGGTACCCGTGAGGTAAATGCAGGGTTCCATATCTATTCGTTGTCAGAGATGCTATCGCTCGGGAGAAAGAAAGAAGAAGATAAGCTCTGCAGGTTACTGATGAAGAAAGAAAAGCTATGGCCCAAAAATCAAGGAACTACATGGTGCAAGGATGGAAAGTTTCGGCACGAAAATCGGTGAAGGAGTTATGATGACAGATACGAATTTTGGAATAAAACATTTTATCCCAAAATTGGGGGGCATGTGTTGACACAGATTTTCGCACTAGATATGCTGAGTCATAAGGTGACGTGGTAAGGCTGGTGGACCCATTGACTGGTCAAAGCCGAAGATGACAGAGAGGGAAGCCGATATGTAGAAGAGATCCGATGAAGCAGGAGTCCGACTCGATAACGGGTACAAGAGGAAAGACGTGTCGGTTGAGAAGGAAGCGTATCAGATACAGGGACTATTTCCTTTTTGAAGGCATATTGAAAGTCCCATTCTATATTAGATTTAGTTTTCTTTGTTCGCAAGTTAGTCTGGTCCGATCAGGACTCTCCATGACCAGGGTATAAATATGAACCCTCGTCCATTGTAAAAACTATTCTCACAATCAATACAACCCGGCTTCACGCCAAAAACCCTAGTAGTAGTTACCGACGAAGCTCATTGGTGAACGGGCTGCATCAGTTCTGATCTCCGGCTTACCAGTAAGTTAGTCAATTTATCGAACTAGTATAGGCCTTGAATTGAGGCGCATCGCCCTTTCTCGTTTATACTGTTCAATCGATTTATCTCTGGATAAGCAAGATTGATATAGATTCCCTACGTCGGAGCTAGATCAATATTGATTATCCAACAGATTATCATTTATCGGACTGCACTTTAAGTCTAGATTCCCTACGTCGGAGCTAGATATCAAGATTAGGTTAGATTCCCTACGTCGGAGCTAGACTCATCTTGGTTACTAAAGGCAGTTTTTGCGGTTTGTTTGGAGTTGCTAGATTGGTTTAGATCTACGCCATGTGAATCAATTCTACTTCTTCAACGGCTTTGAGCATTGGTCTTGGTCGATTTAAGCAATATTTATCTTACAGCATCGTTCTAGGTCCGATCCTGCTTTGTGGTTTAATCTGGTTGTTCTTTGAGTATTGCACTGGTGTAGATTCCCTACGTCGGAGCTGGATCTTTGCAATACGATTAGATTGATCTTTGATTGTCATGCTTGGTCTAGATTCCCTACGTCGGAGCTAGATTCATCTTGATTAGTCAAAGGAAGCTTTGGTTATGCCTTATTGCTATTTGAATGTTAAGTGTGGTTTAGATTCTCTACGTCGGAACTAGGTCTTGCTTGATTATTTGGTAGCATATCTTAGAATCAGAACGACCCTGTTAATGTTTTATTTGATTATTTGCTTAATCTGATTAACACCTGTGCGAGCATCTTGTTTAGTTGTCAGATTGGTAAGTTGAATTTGACTATCTAGCTATCTGATTTGATCATAGCTGGAGAAATCTAGATTCCCTACATCGGAGCTAGATTTCTCTGAAAAAGCTATGGTCTGATTGGCTAGTTAGATGGTTCGATAAGATGAGTCAAATTGGCAATTAGGCAAGATGGACAATGTATCGGCTTACACTTTGATTATTTGATATCTTGTTTAAAGACACAGCTGATCCATTACTTTACATATTGGCCTTGTTTTATGCTTTATTTATTATTCAAAGGCTGATCTGTTATATTAATCAAGGTCCGATCCTGATTGGTCCGATTCTGAGGTCCGATTGGTGTCTGATTGAGGTCCGATTACTCGGTCTGATTGATGTCATCAATGAAGTCCGATTTTGAGGTCCGATTGGTATCGGCCGATACGTGCCTGATTGGGTCTTGGCTAAAATTCGACGTTACTCCATCGTCTGAAATAGAGTCGGCACAATCAAAGAGTAATTTAACTGTTTTATCTCCTTGTCAATTTCAGGTCAAATTGACTGGCACGCTGCGAACCTAAACTGGAGTGTGGGCTGGCACTGGAGCGAAGCAGATCTCCCTGGTCTTCGTGTGCTGACCGTGGAGGATACGACCGCCGATTTTCCGCGTCAACAGCCTGATTGCTATTTGAGTGTTATGCATGATTTAGATTCCCAACGTCGGAGCTAGGTCTTGTTTAATTATTCGATAGCATACTTTAGAATCAGAACGATCCTGTTAATGTTTTATCTGTTTATTTGCTTAATCTGATTAACACTTGTGCGAGCATCTTGTTTAGTTGACAGGTTGGTGAGTTGAGTTTGATCATCTAGCTATCTGATTTGATCAGAGCTGGAGAAATCTAGATTCCCTACGTCGGAGCTAGATTTCTCTGAAAAGGTTCTGGTCCGATTGGCTGGTTGGATGGTCCGATAAGATAAACCAAACTGGCAACTAGGCAAGGTAGACAATGTATCGGCTTACACTTTGATTATTTAATATCTTGTCCAAAGGCACAACCGATCCATTATTTACATATCGGTCATATTTTATGCTTTATTTTATTTAAAGGCTGATCTGTTACAAGGTCCGATCTTAATTGGTCCGATTCTGAGGTGCGATTAGATGACTGATTGAGGTCCGATTATATTGGTCCGATTGAGGTTACCTATGAAGTCCGATTTTGAGGTCCGATTGACATCGGCCGATACATCCTGATTGGGTCTTGGCTAAAATCCGACGTGCCTTCGCCGTTTGGAATAGAGCCGGCACAATCAAAGAGTAATTTAACTGTTTTATTCCCTTGTCAATTTCAGGTCAAATTGACTGGCACGCCGCGAATCTGAACTGGAGTGTAGGCTGGCACTGGAGTGAAGCAGATCTCCCTGGTCTTCGTGTGCTGCACGTGGAGGATACGACCGCCGATTTTCCGCGTCAACACAAAGACTCACGCTCAGCACAAGAGGTCAACTCCGGTTGAGAAGAAGCAATTTTAGAAACATCAACATCGGAGTGACAAGAATTGTGAGAATCCAAATACTTAGCACTAAGACTCTTGCATCTCATGACCAAAACCTCATTTTGATGTTTGAGGCGATCACAAGTACCACATGTAGCATTTTTCAAATTGTCTATCTCTTTTTCAATGCACTTGGCATATGTGGTACGCAAGAGATCATTCTCTTTCTCAAGCTTAGCACTCATCTCATTGTGCTCAACCAACTTGGAGCTCATTTCATCGCGCAATTGCTTCAAAGCCAAAACTTCATTTTCCAAATCAATGCATGAAGTGCAAATGAGACCACATGAACAAGCATCATCATTCACATCAAGCAAAGCATCATAATTATCACAAGAAGTAAGGCAAGCATTTTCTTCAAGCACTAGAGAGCATGTGCTACAAGGCATAGATTCAAGTTCATCAATCTTAGCCCTAGCATGCTCAAGTTGTTCTACACATGTGGTGTGAGTCAATTTTAGTTCATTAATTTCAGCAAACAAAGACTCACATGAAACACATGGTAAACAAGCATTTGATTTCAACAAAGAAATTTCATCTTTAACCTTATCAAGATCATTATGCAAAGCAACACATGATTCACAAGGCATAGAGGCATTGGATTTCAACAATTCATTTTCACATTTCAAAGCATTGAGATTTTTGTTGCAAGAGTGAACTTCTCTTCTAGCTTTCTTGTATGCTACAAGCAAGTCATCACAGGTATTGCAAGCAAGAACATTCTCAAGCTCAAGCACTCTCTCATCATGGGCACAAAAGCGAGTGAACAAGTTAATCATACCTTGAGAGAGCTTTGTTCTGCTCATCTTTTGAAACTTGAGTAGAAGTTCATCTTCTTGCATCTTGCCATCCTTGAAGAGCCCCACAAGATCCATCACTTGGTCATCTTCAAGATCAGCACACCTCTTCCGCCACTTGTGGTCATCCACCTCTGAAACCAAAGACACACAGGAAGCAGAGTTTGGTGCCATAGCTCAAGGCACTGGTTAGGATTAGCCGAAATCAAGCTCAAATCGCGAAAACCAAATCTGGAAGCGAAAACGCCCTTTCACTTGTCGCCCCGTGGATCACAAAGCCGGTTAAGGTGGAGTGATCCTTAACCAAAGCTCTGATACCAATTGAAGGACCGAAACGGGCGACCAGAGGGGGGGTGAATGGGAGCCTCTGAAAATTCTCGCTCGGAGAAACAAGGCCTATGTCCCGATTACAACCCCAAACACACTTCTATCAAAATCACCAAGATGACACAAGTCAACTTGTGACAAGCTCACCTTAGGAATGATTAGAGAAGCACAGAGCAATGCGGAAGCAAAAGCAAGACACCGAAAAGCTTGCACAAGCGATTAAGCTAAGCCACTATTAAAGCCCTCACTAAAAAGACACTTAACCTAACTAAGCAAACAAAGCTTAATTAACCAAAGCTAAACATGCAAAGATTAATTACCTAAGAGCTAAACAAAGATTAGCTAAAAGGGATGTATTAATTAACACAACAATTGCAATGATTAACTAATGATTGGTAATGATTGAGCAATGATTAAACAAATAAATAAAACAAACATTGCACCTTACCTGCTGCCGTGCATGGCCTGGCTACCCTTTGCGTGGGCCTGCAGCTCCTGTCGGCCTGCTCCCTGCGGCTGTCCGGCCTGCCAGCTCCTTGGGCCTTGTGCTGCTGGACAGCAAGCAGCTGGCTGCCGAGCGAGGCGGGGCTCAGCTTGCTGCTGGCCACTGGGCCACGCGTGGGAGCGCAGCTGGGCCTGGAGCTGCTGCTGGGCTGCCGCACCCGCGTGTGTGCTTGCCCGTGAGGCCGAGCCGGCCACGCCCGGCGCTGCGTGCCCCCGCGTGAGCACGCTCGTCTCTGCTCGACCTGCGGAACAGACAGAGACAGAAACGAAACAAGAACAAGGAAGAACACACACAGCTTCAAATCCAAATAACTTCCTCCACGTCCCATGAATCGATGCAATGCTTGAGCCACAGCATCACAACCTCAAGTGCTAATAGATCCATCAAGAATCTCACAAAAACCTCAAGTATTCATCACGAATTTTGGAGCCAACCGAAACCCTACCAAGAACACGGGATTTGGGGAAAACACAAATTAAAGCCGAATCCGTGAGGGATTTAAAGGGGAATCACATGAGTGATGCTCACAAGGATCCTAGCAACATATTCCCCCAACAAAGCTCACGGGATTTGGGCTCAATCGCGAAGAACAAAAATTCCTCAAAAATGCCTCCGAAAATCCGAAAAAGAAAAACGCTGGGAACAAAGAATTTGGCACAAGATTAAGAAGATGAAGTCACTATGAATCACTTAGCCATATTCGGTTACAAGCCACTCACAAGTATTGCAAAACTTGGATGGCAAAAAGCTCAAGAACAAGAGCCTCTTCTCTCTTCTCTCCTCTCACCCAAAGGCACCCACAAACAAATGAGCAACCCCCCTCTACTAAGCCCAAGAGATGGCTGAAAATTTCAGCCCCCCAATACATATAGGCATTTGGCCAGAAGACCAAAATACCCCTGAGTCGATACATACCCCGCAGGGGCAAAGTCGTCCAATTTTTCGCAGACACATCGGACGGACACGTGACCTTCACGACTTCGCTTCGTCTCGACGCAAGCTTCGCGATGGCGCCACGTGCCCTCCATTTCGCCATCCGGCCGCACCGGATGCGCCCCCGGTTTTGAGGCCCAAACCGGCAAACCCGCTTGCACACCCCGCAGGCGTGACTCACCCCCAGTTTTGAGGCCAAACTGGTCAAACCCTCCTTGCACGCCGCCGCACGACGTGACTGACCGATGTCGACGCGTGTCCGGCCTCCGACGCCTCCAAGTCTTTCGCTCCCGCTCCCGGGCCGCCTACTCGACTCGCCTCCGTCCCGCTTGACTCGACCGACGCCGTCTTCATCCCATCATGTACTCTTGCTCTTCCGCGCACCATGTGGATCGCCCATGACTCCGCCCGGACTCCTCGGGTCCCTCAGTCCAAGCCTACTCGTTCACCCTTCACCGTCCTCGGTCCATCGGCATGAACCTTTCGCGCTTGACCTTCACCGCATGCCGTCGACCGCCATGTCGCATCCTACACCTGCACATCACAAGCCAAGAGATACATCAAACCACACAACGGTTGTCAATCACTCATCATCCAAGGGTGACCACCATTGGTCCACAATATGCTTCAGGGTTGGTAGCCATGCTGTATGCACAAATACAGATAATATCTGTACCATGGCATATCTTTTACTTTCTTCGTTCCAAATAAGTTGTTTTGGCTTTTCAAGTTCATTATTTTTGCCATGCATCTAGATATATGTAATACCTAGATGAATGTAAAAAGTAATGAACTTTAAAAAATCAAAACGACTTAAAAATTTGAAACGGAGGTATTAGCAGACAACCCACCGTTGATGATGAGCACAGCCACAGCTTTTTCCAACACCTTTGTTGCCACCAACATGATTTGATTGATCTCCAGTGCAATGACATGACTGACTCATGAAGAACATAGTCGAGTCTCTCTATTATATAGCTGTCATGTAAGACGAGATGTTGTATGTTGTTTTGGTATGCCGTTTTGTTTGGGTGTAATTTTCACTCACACAGCAGAACCAATCCATGGCGTCCCTAGCTAGCGGCTATATTGTCAGATTGGAGCATGCAAGAGCGGTACTATACCTATGCTAGGTTGGAGACTCGGTGGTGACACGTCGCTAGGGCATGCCGGCACGTAGGCAGCAAGGCACATCCATAACCAAAGATTGCAAGACCATGTGTCTGCCTAAATATCTAGGTAGAGCTGCAAATTTTCAAAATAAAACTGGGAACCCATTTTTTGGAATAATAAACATTTCGTCATGTTTTAATAATATCAGGAGATAATGCTGTTCCTTTGACAAATATCTAATTATCTATAGTTGAGTTATTGTATCTTTCACCAAATTTGGTACGAGAGAATAAACTGTGGATCCATAGAAACGGTGAATACTTTTTTTCGAGCGACATTTCCTTCCATAGGTATAGAAACCAATTAACACATTTATATAGATAAAAAGTCTACTTTAAGGTCTGTCATAATAAGCTAATAAAGCAAGAACGAAGAACTAACAACCAGTCAACTTATCCTTGTAAAGATGCAGGACCTTGTATATGCATCATATCGGACTTTACATGGCCTAAGGAAGGGACACAAAGGTAGTGGACAGGGTGGTTCTTGAACCTTCCGACTGACTCAAGAACTTATCCTTGTGGATCGGACGTGTTGTCGTCATATTAATTGATCTTTTTTTTAAGCTGCCACGGGGCATGAGTGTTGGGAAAAAATAGAGTATTGGCCACGAAATATAGAGGGGCCAGAGATGTTTACAGCAGCAAGGGGCGAGCAAGAGATTACATAGTGAACATGTTTACCGCTGTATTTTTTTCTCTCATTTTCTTCTCTTGTCATGTTGATATTTCTTTTCGTTGGAGTATGTAAGATTCAAAATCCCTGAATTTTTTTCTATTGCCAGAGCGGGATCCAAATCGTTCTGGTTCAGTAGTACAAATTAAGTTTAACAAAAGAATTAATAGTATTCCTGCAGAAATAAGATGACTATTGTCATCTTACTCAACATATTCATGTTTGACTGAGGAATGGAATGAGTTAATTAATCATCGTGCGGAGGTTTTCATCTATTAATCTCATATTTCTAATAAACGATGTGTGGATGTTTTCTACCCTATAAATACAGACCATCCTCTCGTGGAAAAGTTGCACAATACGATATTAATTATATGCATGGACGCTGGCAATGAGACAGATGTACCTCGTGAAGATTTTCCATGAATTCACAAACCGTCTGTCATGTTTATTTTCCTTTTTTTACTCTATGTAAGATTAAGATTGTCGATGTTAAATAAAAATATTCCTGCAAATCCTCAGTAAAAATTATTCGTGCAGCAATAATAGAATTTAATGTGCTAGCTAGTGTCGATGTTCCGAATTCGTTTCTCCTTGCAAATTGGAACTACACATACATATTTTCATACACAGATTATCATATTGTAGACGAAGGCTAGCTAGGTGGCTGAACCTGGAGGGCGCGCCGTCTCCATGTGGCAAGAAACTGGTGAGCAACCGCCGAGTGCAGTGTGCTTGTGAGCAAGGCGGTGGGTGTGGGTTTGTCGCACTCGCATTCATGTTGCCTACCTAATCAATCGGCCGCCCGTCGACTGAAGATCTGGAGCTCGTACTCGCCATGATCGATCTAGTTCGACACCTTCGTCCAATCCCATCTGCAAGCTTAAATTTCACCCTGTACTGCAGATGCTCTCGTATCCATATCTCGCCGGTCGCCACTTACCAACGGTCGGCCGGCCGTCCGTGTCATCGTGAGCTACTTCTGCCGTTGATTCTACATACTTATAGTATACGCTCATGAATTAACCGGCCGACGTGACAGCTAGTCATCTCCATTGACTATTATTGTATGTAGGTGCTAGGTACCTTTTTTCTTTTTATTTTTTTGAGATAGAGGTAGTACTTGACATCATGCATGCGCGATGCCAAACGGCCTATATAGCCCGTGGGCCGTGGGAGATATATAGATATATATATATATATATATATATAGCTAACTATGTGTGTAAGTCAGAGTTCTGCCGGCGTGCGTTCTTTTGTAAGCTTCACGTCAAACAGCCAAAATATCTACGAGCAGCATATATATCCACGATCGGCCCCTGTTTCGTTATCATCTTTTGGGCTAGCTTGCTTAAATGTACCATGCACAGCTTTACGTGTAGGTGCTACCTTGTCAACGAAGCAAACCTCGACGGTGGCGCATGTGCAAATTTTGTTGCGTCTACAGACTAACATATGCAATATTGAGAAAAGAATAAAATGCATCAAAATTCCGTCGACTTTTAACGTGGTGTCACTTAGATGCACAAATTCCGACAATATATTTCTGGGTCTATGAACACTGCTACAAAAACCGGCATTTGTACCGGTTACGACCCCTTCAGTACAGCACAAGCGGCCGGTACTACTCAGTATCAGGTGATTTAACCGGTACAAAGAGCATCTCCAAGAGACTAGCCAAAATGGTTTGCCAAGCCAAATTTTGGCTACTCAACATCAAAATAGCTCTCCCACAGACTAGCTAGCCATCCAACTCGCTAAGCCATTCAGCTCTCCAAAGTGGCTCACTCGCTAGCTAAATTTGGCTAGCCAATCCGGCTAGCCAAACTGGCTTGCCAAGTGTGGGATGACACATGAGACCCACGCGTCAGTGTGGAGAGAGAGAGTTAGAGAGTGGGAAATGAAGTCTGTTGGACTGAGATGCTCAATATAGAGTAGAATCTTTATAAAGAAGCAAATAGATAGTCAAATAGAGAGTAAAAAATGGAGAGTCTCTTGAAAATGCTCTAAAGGTCCCTATGGGCCAAAAAAAATATTTAAAACCCTGCAAGGCTCATGTACACGCTGCATACCTCACGCAAAAATTTCTTACCATCACACCTATATGTCACATATGATGGAGTAAGATATGCTTTCTCTTTGAAATAGCCCATGGAGAACTCTTTAGTACTGTTATAGAAAAGTGACTTGAACCACCCGGTACTAAAGCTACAGTAAGCATTAGTACCGGGTGGTAAAATGCGTTCTAGGATACCAATTTTAGATCCAATAGTGATGCTATGCTTTGTGCGAGATCTTTTAGCAACAATTACTAATATGATTTTTGCTGCTCGACAAGGAAAAATGCCAATTTCTCCTCCGGTGGAACTTTTCATGTCATTCACCACAGTTCACGTGTTCGCCTAGCACTGACATGGACGCTGACTAGGCACCCACGATCCACCCCTGCCTCGACACGACACATAAGGTACAGCCACGCTCACACACCAAACATCGATCCCGGTTACATCGTCATCATCTGACTAGCGCACGCTATATATACACCAAACCATGGCAGGGCACCAGCAGTCGCAAGTTCAATTCACAGCTAGCGCATTGAACCCTTGAACGACAGAGCCATGGAGAGCGCCAAAGCGGCACCACCAGGTGCCCGCACGCCGTCCAGCCTCTTCCAAGCACTCAGGTGGAAGAAGGCGATCACGCCGCCGCGCCTCTCCTGCAGGGCCACCGGCGGTGGCCGCGTCGACCGCCGCGACGTGCTCCTCAGCCTCGTCCTCGCGTCCGGCCTCGCAGCGCCACACGGCGCGGTCGCCGCGCCGATCCAGGCACCGGACCTCCAGGTCTGCCAGGCGCCCGACCTCCCTGACATGGCGCCCGGCGGCCTCAGTTGCTGCCTCAAGTACCCCCCGGGCACGGCGATCGTCGACTTCACGCTGCCGCCGGCGTCCTCCTCGCCCCTCCGCGTGCGCCCGGCGGCGCACCTGGTGGACAAGGAGTACCTGGCCAAGTACGAGCGCGCGGTGGCGCTGATGAAGGCGCTGCCGGAGGACGACCCGCGCAGCTTCGAGCAGCAGTGGCGCGTGCACTGCGCCTACTGCGACGCCGCCTACGACCAGGTCGGGTTCTCCGGCCTGGACCTCCAGATACACAACTCATGGCTCTTCTTCCCGTGGCACAGGTACAGCATCCGGCCATGCATCCGTACATGCTAGATCTTGTACTGCTGTGCACAGTTTCATTTGTGAAGTTTTTCCGATCGATATGAACTACTCTGTGATATATATATGTACTGAAAGAGCGAGACATCGATCCACTGCTTGCATTGATTTCAACACGAAATTGATTGGACGCACACGTACGCACGCAGGTTTTACATGTATTTCCACGAGAGGATCCTCGGCAAGCTCATCGGCGATGACACGTTCGCGCTGCCGTTCTGGAACTGGGACGCGCCCGCCGGCATGTCGCTGCCGGAGATCTACGCCAACGAGTCCTCGCCGCTGTACGACGAAAGGCGCAACCCTGCACACCAGCCACCCTTCACGCTGGACCTCGACTATAACGAAACCGACACCACCATCCCAAGAGATCAGCTCATCGATCAGAACCTCAGCATCATGTACCGTCAGGTCATCGAGCTAGCTAGCTAGTTGTGCACAATTAATCATCGATAACGCATGCAAAAATTCATCATGCATATGTTATGTACAACCATAATCCAAGTTGACTAACTACATACTGATGATCTAATAACGACTGACACATGAATACATCATGCACATGTATCTACATCGATCAGATGATCTCGAGTGCCAAGAAGAAGGAACTGTTCTTCGGGCAGCCCTACCGGCAGGGCGACCAGACGGATCCTGGCGCGGGCACCATCGAGAACCAGCCGCACAACACGGTACACTCGTGGACCGGCGACCCGAGGCAGCCCAACCTCGAGGACATGGGCATCTTCTACGCCGCGGCGCGCGACCCCGTCTTCTTCGCGCACCATGGCAACGTCGACCGCATGTGGTACATCTGGAGGAACGCCCTCCGCGCCGGCAACGCCGACTTCACCGACCTGGACTGGCTCGACGCCAACTTCCTCTTCTACGACGAGGAGGCCCGCCTCGTCCGCGTCCGCGTCCGCGACTGCCTCGACGCCGCCGCGCTCGGCTACACCTACCAGGACGCCGCCCTCCCGTGGCTCGACGCCAAGCCGTCCATGGAGGCTGGGTCCCCGGCGCCCGCCGCGGGCACGCTCCCGGCGACCCTGAACCACACCGTGAGGGTGGCCGTGACGCGGCCCAGGACCTCGAGGAGCCGCGAGGAGAAGGACGACGAGGAGGAGGTGCTGGTCATCGAGGGGATCGAGATCGCCGACCACTCCAAATTCGTCAAGTTCGACGTGTTCGTCAACGAGCCCCAGAGCGGGCCGGCCACCACGGCGGCGGCGGCGCAGTGCGCGGGGACCGTGGCGCTGACGCCTCATGCGGTCCGGGCCCGCATGGACAAGGGTGCCATGAAGACAACGGCGAGGTTCGGCATCTGCGACCTGCTGGACGACATCGGCTGCGACCGGAACAAGACCATCGTCGTGTCGCTGGTGCCGAGGTGCGCCGGGGACACCGTCACCGTCGGCGGCGTCAGGATCGAGTACGTCAAGTGAGGCCCTCCACCCTACCTCCTACTATACATACGAGTACGTATCTCGATCATGCATGCATGGTTATGCAAGAGATATAAGTGTGTGTGTGATCTACCACCATGTAATAAGTCTATATATCGACAACTCCCATACTATATATATATATACATATATATATATATATATATATATATATATATATATATATATATATATATATATATATATATATATATATATATATATATATATATATATATATATATATATATATATATATATATATATATAATATATATATATATATATATATATGTATATATATATATATATACATGTATATGATATAATATAAAACGCGAGATGCTCTACAATAATCAACCAGTCCGAGCGATCGGAAGAGGAGGAGAGCGAGGAGCTAGGAGGAAAAGGGTTAGGGTTCTGGAATGGGGCTAGGGACGAGGATGAACAAGGCAAAAGTGATTCCATACAGTCAGCTGATAGTTGGTTGATTACCGGGGTCGTAAACTAGTCAAGCCAATAATAAACGTTATATAAGAACAATATTGGTATGAAATTGGTAGTAACACGTTATAGGGCATAGGCCATATGGAACAGGGAGTTCCTTCCGTGTTTCGCTGTGAAATTGGTAGTAGTGTAGGTGCAGTACTACTCCTGGGTGCGGTTATTAATCCTTGGATCGGCAGCTAACCGCAGATAGGACCGTATATCTGTTTGTCAGATTCGTGTTTTTTTATCCTGAAAATTTCGCAACTGAGGCAGGCAGATGACTGCTGGCCTGATGCTGAGATGTATACGTTTTATTCTTGCTCATCCATATAGTACGGTATGCCAGTACGATCTTTGCAAAATCCAGGACAACCTGTAACCACTGAGAATAATGCATAGCATATAAGTTGTATGGGAGCGAAACTGAGCAGCCGTGGGCTGTTGATTTCACTACCCACAGTGAATATTCGGCCCATATGAAATTACCGTGCTTCCAATCCTTGGCCAAGCGGGTATTTATACCGAGAAGTGAAGAGCATTTTGTAAAGTTATAATGAAGATACGAGTCTGTATCAATTTTAATGCAAACAGCTTGGCATAATAAGCCATGAAGACAATGCCCCAAGTTGAAGCCATGAAAAAAGAAAATGGCAGCGACCAAGAGCCATAATTGAGCAAAGATGAAAAGATAAATAATTTTGTTTTTCTTGTATGATGTATGGAAATTTCTCGAGAGGATGCGGAAAAAAACGTTAGCACCATTTAGGAAATGTGAATAAAAATATATAATATGGCTATAGTCACTCCAATATCATATGTGGCAAAAATGATTAAGATTGTTGATTCTCCAATAGAATTGGATCATTTAAGGGCTGAATCTTTTAGATTTTCTTTGATGCATGGGTATCAACTAAATACTAATCATGGTCAAATCATACAGAGTTACTTGAAAATAGGGAAGAAATACTGATAAACAAATTTGCCAGTAAAGAATTTTACATTCGATAATCATAGTGGTACTTGTTTCATGAGGACTGAAAAGCAAGGGAGACCACAAAAAACAAGGGCAATGGTAGGGGTCTGAAGGGGGGTGGGGACCTACCTAATTAGTCAATTTGTTATCGTTTGACCCCCTCATGCATGGTAACTCTTTTGTTTGCCCCGAGCGCAAAGGAAATCGGTTCACTGGATAAAAAAGGCTGCAACTTGAAAACCTATGTATGTTAATGTTGTTTGGTGAAAATGTGGAGGCATTCACAACATTTGGTAATTTATTTTAGCACTTAGAGCCATGTGTGAACTGTTTTCTTGTCTCAAGTGGCATATAACGTGGAGGATATGCTTCATAACCTTTCACATCTTATCCGTATTCACTACAAAAGGATTAAGGATGTCTCAAGCAAAACATTAAGGGGACCTTGGGTACCGAAGATGGAGAAGATTTGAAATTTTATGTAACATGTCCTCCACATATATGATGCTTTTGACAAGAATTTGTGCACAGGGCTCGGCTTGCTGAAATAAATTACTAAATTTTTCAGAAAACCCTCCATGTTTTTTACCAAACAACATCAATAATGTATGAACGTTTTCAACTTGTAGCATTTTCTCAAGTGAATCGAGGTCCTTTTTTGGTGTTTGTATAGTTGTATGTTCAACATCTTTGTTATTGGCATAGTGATGCATGGATATATATATATGCCTCACTTAAGAAATTTGTATGCAAAGACAATCATACTATGAAACTTTCACTGCCAACTGGTAAAGTAGATAATTTATCACGTAATATTTAATGCCCACCATTTTCATTTTCATATTAGTTTTTCAAAAAAATCCATAATTAACCAAATTAATTAAATAAAATTTCCAAAATATTTGATTCTTATGATCCAATCATCTGGACTTAAAACACCTAGTCCAATACAACCTGAATTAACTCTTTGCTATGAATTCCGTGATCTTTGTGAAACAAAGCACAATAGGAAAACCATAACTTTAGATTAAGTGGAAGATAATCATAGCCGATCTAGCATGCATAATGCCATTGTCACAGCTAGTTTGGAGTTCCTATTTTTTGTAGTGAACTGTTTCCTTAGTATTCTCCCTATTGTTTTGGGTACTAGAGTAAAACCTCAGTTTTATCAATATTTCTTCCTCGGTTTCAAATAAATTAGGATGATTTGACCATGATTCGTATTAGTAGATAGACATATAGATCAAATAAATCCCTAAGTTTAGCCTTGAATCCGATGGTGGGCGTGGCATGGAATTCGGTTTCCAAGACCATGTAATCCGGTGCATAAAATATCATTTCAGTTTAGCGTCGAGGCTGCAACATTCTGCAGCGAAAACATGCAACCTCTCCTCGCGTTTGTGTGTTCGTGTTCTTCAGCATCCAGGTATGCTGGTACTGTGTGGTGCGTGATCCGAACTGCGATCAGGAGCAACTCCAACACAGAGCTCTGGGTAATGGAAGCCACTTCTTCACGAATCTATCTTTGATCTTCTGATAATCAAGGTTGGTGGCCGATGGCTAGCTGTGAGACTTATCTTGCTCGACATGTTCGCCACGTATTTGTGTATTCGTGTCACGCGATCGAGCCGGACGTAGGGCTTGAGCTTAGCAGTAACAGCTCCGGCTATGCGGCTAGCGTGAAGGAGGAATGCCGTGGACGCAACTACCGGCGTGCACATCGGCGGCATGGTAGGCGTGCCGTCGAGCTCGTCCTGGATGCGGAAGTAGTCCAGCTCGTCAAGCAAGCCATCGGCGTCGTCGTACGCCAGCAGTAGCAGCTTGAGCAGCACCACGTACAGGGACAGGTTGTCGATCTCCCTGCCACGGCTGATGTTGAGTATCTAGGAGCTCAGACATGAACATGATGAAGAATAAGAGTATCTAGGAGTGCAACTAAGCTAATCACTCAGACATGAACATGATGAAGAATAAGAGTATCTAGGAGCTCGAAGAGCTCGAAAGGTGTACCTCATGTTCAAATCTGGCACAGAATTCCTAAAATAAAATCGGGCCAGATCAGAGAGCGAGACAGGACATGGAGTACAGATGACCAGATGAAGAAGACATTTGCTGGAGAAAAACTCGTCAATGGAGAATCTTCCGATACCCTTGCAGAAGCGCGAGCGCGCTTCGGGCAGTGCAGTGCGTCTCAATTCGCGCAGGGTTGAATTGAATATGCGAACTGAAGATCGTATCGAGTTAGCAACTTAGCATGAGACGAACGAGGGGATCAGGATGAATTTGATGGGACTAATCTTTATTTTAAAGCAGGAAGCATACGCACCCACAAAGGCATCACGCTGAATGCAATCTCCACACCCGAAGATCACTGGGGTTGCTGGATCAGGAAAGCATAAGAAATGCCGCTAGTATTTCTGACATGACACCATGGTTTTAAATAACCGGCTATAGCCTCCGCTATCTCCCGCTATAGCTGATTTAGAAAGATGCCGCTATCTTACGTGCAATTTTAGCCGCTATTTCCCGTTATAGCTCCATTTAGCCGGCTATTAGCTGTTTTTAGAAGTCTTCCGCTAAATGGCTTAGCCCGCTATTTAAAACATTGCATGACACGTTGTTGCAAGACGAGAACCTGATCGCTATATTAGGACTGTGCATGGGTGAGGTTAAGACGGGTTTGGGTGGGTTAACGTAGGCATGGATTTGGAATATCCGTATTCATATCTATCTGAAATGTTAATTTGGATATCCGTTTTCGTTTCTAAATTTAATATGATGTTAAATGCATGGATATGTCTGAATTCATTTTTTTGATACTTTTCTCAATCTGAATTTCGATTCGTATTCGAATAAAATGTGGAAACAATAAAATATCCGTTAGTATCCATATCCATGAAGAATAGAGACTCAACGAAACCATCTAACTGAATGTGAATCCGTATTCGAACAATTCATTTTGTATTCATGTCTGACAAGATTAGGATTCATATTGGTATTCAAATTAAAATATGGTAAAAGGTGCTATCCGGATATGATTCCATGCATATCCAATCCGAATCCATGCCTAGTTAAATGAATTGCATGTAGCAACCTATTTTAAGAACAAAACACAAAGTCTTTAACAAAGTCTTCAACCTTCCTACCTTGAGTTATTTTATTTCTTTGTCACTTTCATCCCTTTGGCCTTTCACATTCGCTAAATTCCATCGGAATGAAATGGAGCTAACAAATTTTGTCTTCTGGGTATAACAGTTCTTCATGTTTCTGGCGCTTTGTTACTTACAAATTCATTAAAATTACAAGGCTAAAAGCAGATTGGTCAAAGAATTAAATTAGCAACAATTCAGAAATGCAGTGGCACTCCATAAAAAACCAAAAAATATGTTATAATCATGCAAGAAGCCGACAATGATTGAAGTTCCCAAGCTCTCACTAACAAAAAAATTCCAAAGCGAGTCAAGCAAAAACAAATTTGAGCAAAACCGAGTCAAGCAATTAAGTGCAGTTAGCCGGACTGGGGCCAACAAATCACGTGCGGGCTAATTGTTTTCCGCTTGCAGCCCATATATACATGCAGCCGAACGCAGCATGGCCCAAAATTGGCCTTTGTTACCTGATCAATTGGCAGCCCATCATGGCCAAGCTTTTCATAGGATATTCGTCCAGTTGCCTGCATAATATATATATACGGAGCTAGCGTCCGCACGTGCCCGTACATGCTCAAACACTTGCCTACTTCACTTCATTTTGGCAGCTTATTGATAATTGTTCAGAAAGTTAAGTGACACCATACCAGAAAGTTGTGTATTTCAAACTATTACTCGAGCTTTAATTCTGCTCTCAAGTTACTAGCTAGGATGCTCTGCCTCGTTTCAAGCTTTCAAGCTTAATTATAAAGGTGTGAACTAACATTCTTTTTCTTGTAATGCCTAAAATTAAGAATCGAGATTCCTATTAAAACATGATGATTGTCATACTTACCTAGTTACCTTCTTTCTTTCTTCCAATTTGTGTGACAAATAATGGCCCTTACATTTCATATAGTGTCAAAGTAGGGTTCTGAAGAATCTCTGTATAGCCAATATTCTAATAACACTTTACCACTACTACACGATGATTTCCACAGCCGGTTCGGAACCGGATTTCACAGCTGATAATTGAATGTTGCCCATTATGTGCTATCAAATGGATAATATGTTTAGAGAGTCGTTTAAATTTATTAGCTAGTTGATCTTCATTTTAGCTAGTTGTGATTTTAGTATTGACTAGCTAGTTGTGCTACTGAACAGGTTTTCACAAATTATCCATTTTAGTATTCATAATTTCTCTACTCAGTGAGTATTAATTTCCCTTTGCTTGGCTCGTCAGGAGCTACAATCTAAAACAGAACAAAATTTTTCAGACCCATATGCAACAGTTACGACATAATACCACAAGGTATAAGAAGAAAGCTGTTAAGATTCACTGGTAACTAATTCAAACATCACTGGGAACTCTGACACTGGCTAGTTGGTGTGGATATGCAGGATTATTGCTGCAGGAATATTATTCATATTTTTGATTATTGTTGAAACTAATTTGTTGCTTCGTACTACTGAACCTGAAAGATTTGGATCCCAATCTGGCCCTATTAACAAAAGAATCAGGGATTCTTCATCTCACATCGAGGAGAAGGAAAATGAACATGACAGAAGATGAGAAGAAATACAGAACAAAGAGAAAAACAAATACAGTGGTAAAAGTAAACCAAGGAGGAGGATGGCAGCTCTGTCAGTTGCATCCCTTTTCCCCAGAAGCAGATCAGTCCACACTTCCGCAATGCACACTTCATTGCCATGAACACTGAAGTAGCTCGAAGGAGGAGGATGAGGATGCTCACGAGGTTCCCGGCGCCGACGACGGTGCAGAAGCCGTTGCTTACGTCGACGAGGACGAGCCCAACGCCGTCCACATCGCGCGGCGGCAGGGCGAGCTCCCCGTTGCTCTCGAACGGAATCTGACACCGGAGCAGCTCCAACGTGGCAGCTGAGGCCTCTGACCCCATTCGCGGCGCGCGACGGCGAGAAGCCCAGCGCGGCGGGGTTCCCGTTGACCTCTCGACGGCGGCGATGCCAGTTCGATGGACCGAGGAGAAAGGAGGCGCCGCGCGCTAGCAAAATATTTCGTGATCGCGCTCCAATTCTAGCTTCACGCAGGTCTTAGGCCCAATAGATACGTTGATGGGTGATGGCCCATTACCATCGCACTATGACTCAAAAGGCCTGTGTTTAAACAATTTACAACGTTTAAGCTACGAGTTTGTTCGTTTTTCGGCTGTTCAGGTTTTTAAATTTTTCATTATGTTTGATTCTTGAATTCTTCTGTCTATTCCCAATCGGTTTTTGTTCAATATAGCACGTAAGGTAAATTTGGGTGATTTTCTTTTATGTTCTCGTTTGGTTTTTATACTTATTTGATAGGAAAAAAACTTGTTGGTATTAGTCTGATTTATAATCATGCCACGTGACATTTATAATCATGCCTAAGTGAAAACTGAACACAATCATTTTGTAAGCTCTGGAGGGAGAATTACAACAATAAAAAATGGATCACAAACGGAGACAATGGGATTTCCTGGCAAGAACATTGGTAGAAAACGGAGGCAAGCAAAATTTATGGAATTTAAATTTGTTGCAAAGCAGTGAGGTTGCAAAAGCGTTGGTCTTGACAAAAAAATTATTAGCATTGAGCTTGAAGGATGACCAAAGTTGCAAATAATAAATAATCAGAATGGCCGAATATTGTATCAAAAATTTGTTTTCATCCAATGTCCCAATGCGAAGCATTGTATATATATTTTTTTGAAGTGGCTTACCTTTCCATGGATATGCAGACATCATATTTCTCTCAAGCAATGCAGCAAGCACACACCTTATTCAAACAGAAATCACACAGGAACCCGATTTATACAAGTTAGCAGGCTACTCCTTCTATCTCCCAGGCATGCAACGTCCATGCCTGTTCAGTCTCTTCTTCATGCAAAAACTGCAAACTAATTCACTGAAGCTGTGTGTCAGGCTGAACTGCGATCAGGTCATTTATATGATGGATTTTATTTCGTTTTTTACATATCTAAGAAAGAAATGCGTCCTGCATGCATATTTTTGCACATGATAGTTTTTTTCAAAGGATACAAGGTGGAGCCCATTGATCATGCTTGAATCAGCAGAAAGTCTATCTTATTCAGTTGCATATGAACTAAATCCATAATCCACATTGGCCAATTGGCTACTAAATAAGCAGACTTCCAACTACTTGGGCTTCCGCAAGTGCAGTAGTATGCTACTAATAATCGTGAACTGATTCTTCCTTTTTGGCGGTTGGAGCCAAAATGCTTCTCCATTATTTAGAAAACGAGACAGTGTCATCACATTTTATGAATTCACATTTGTTGTAAAGTTGTTAGTCGCCACAATGATGAAGTGTTCAGCAGGATCACTAGGACTTAACGTAAAAATATCAAATGGAAAATAATTAATCCATACAACTAATGATTGTACACTGTATCCAAGTTTAGTTTTCACTGCAGCATCAAGATCATTGGAGTTGCAAGCCAAATCATTAGGGTTTCTGGTAAAGGATATCCAACGCTGCGAAAAATAATCAATCCATAAAAGTAATGCTGGTAAATTGTATGCATGTTTTGTTTTCATCCAATCTCACAATAATACCAAGCAGTGTATTTCTTAAACTACCATGCTGCTTCCTGTATGCTTGCGGAAATCTTATTTCTTTGAGGCAACACGGTAATAATCAGACACTATTTTCATACAAAAACTACAGAGGATCCCTTTATATAGGACAGCAGGCAACTCCTTTTATCTCTCTGCATGCTATGTCCATGCCTGTTCGGTTAATAATTCACGAAAAAACTGCTGACTAATGCACTGAAGGTGTATGGCATGCTGGAAGAGTGATGATGCCTAGTCAACTCATTTATACGAGTTATTTTATTTCAACTTTTTTACTCGCAAGGAAGAAAGGTAACATCCATGCACACTATCACGAATCTTATGGCATCTTGTTTGCCGCCGTTGTCCAGCCAGAGAACGAAGCATAGTGTAGATCAACTAGTTTATGAAAGCTGAACGAGGGAACAAGGGAAAAGTTGGAATGAAAAGTTGCCTGAAAATGATGAAGCTAGCTGTCTGAATGAAAAGTTGGAAAGTTGACGGTGGCTAACAGAGAGTCTGTTATGCCATCATCACCATCCCTTTAAGCAAACACAAATATAGAACCAGTTACAGTCCTGTAACCAGTGTTATCCTAAACACTAAACGGTAAATAGTCGGTCACCCTTTGTTTAGTGTTTAAACGGTTTAGACGGTGTTTAAATGGATTAAGACGGTCTAAACGGTTTCAAACAATATTACTAAAATATGCATATTTTTATGTAAAATTAATTGTTCTATTATTTATACATATTTATACAAGTGAAAATCAATTATTTTAGTGTATATATATATTATTTATGCATGTGAAAAGAATCAAATATATATATATATATGCATGTAAGAAATCAAGTGTACATATATATGAATATAATAAACTTAAATATATAAATCTATACATTCAAAACTCAACTTGATTTACGTCGTGTTCACCTAAACAACCGTTTAAACAGTTGTTTAACCCATTTAATATTGTTTATCTCCATTCCGTTTAGGCCGTTTAGACCGTTTCCCTCCGTTTTTTGACCGTTTAAACGGTCAACCGTTTAATTGCCGTTTACCCCCTAAACAAAACAGTTTACCACCATTTACCGTTTAGCGGCCGTTTAATCAGCCGTTTAGGCCGTTTAGGCGAGCACTGCTTGTAACCAAGCACCAACATCCAACCATCCTAGGACGTAAAACCATGATGTAACCATTCTGTCCTACACACTCTTCAACCAGCAAACACGCTCAGCATGTTAGATCAAGAATCTGTTGATACCGCCTTCGATTTCGAGTCCGGACCACATTGCGTTCTGAATTATCACGTTGGACTGAGTCTATATTCAATTTGAGAAGGCACTATTTTCCGCCATCAAGTGTGTTTATTATTGACTTGCTGCAGTCAAAGATCAACGGATGGAATAAGCGTCATGTATTTAGTACGATAGTTGGTAGGAATGCTATACAAGTACATATGTTAAAGACAAGCTCCAGTCAAGTTCAACGGATCCAAAGCAGCGGCGTCTTTTTGCACGTGCTAGAATTTTTCACATACAACACGGATGTAAGAAGGATCATATATTTGGTCTCACAAATGGTATGAATACAGTAGAAGTACAGTATATTAATGACTAGCTCCGGTCAAGTTCAATAGCATCCAAAGCAGTGGCTGTCTTTTTGCCCATACCACAAATTTATTACATATAATACGGATGGATGAAGCATCTTTTATCGAACCCACAGTCAGTGGCGATATTGTATAAGTACATATATTAATGACCAGCTTCGGTCAAGCATCGTGTATTTGTTTAGTCTGACAATGGGTAGGACCGTTCACGCATAGTATATTCACTTGCTTACAAACTATAAACATATTTTGTCTCTCATTTGACAAAGTTTATAAAATAACACATTTAAAATCTATAATACCAAATAATACACTATCAATATGTATTTAATCAACCAGCACTTTAGAGGGCAAAAACTAAGCAAAAGGATTTCACTGCTGGAGAAGCGGTATTAGTACCGGTTTCACAGCTGGTGCTGCATCTCCGGAACACTAAAGGGTGTCTCTTTTGTACCGGGCAATGAACCAATAGTACTAAAAGGTCACATTTAGTACCTGTTGATATTACCAACATGCATTAAAGGGTTAATACCAAAAGATATTAAATCCTAGGGATTATTTAAAAGAAATAAATAGTTGATTATAAAATTTAGATATAAGAAATGGTAGTGAATCTACCTAAGCGATCACAAATAAAAAATGTCATATCATCAAGCTCTACAAATCAATGTGGGGCATTTATGTTGGTGGAGGAGGTGGGTTTAAGCAACTGCTAGAATAATGTGGGGCATTTATGTTGGTGGTCCCTTGAATCGACCACGGGCACAAATGGATTTGCACTAGCGGTCCTCAAGCGCCATTGGCCCCTAGGAATTTGTGTTGGGTGTCTACCGACGGCCGGTGGAAAAAAGGATTGTGTGAGCACAAATCATGATTGTAGTAGTGCTTACTTAAGCCAGTTTCAGTGGATGTTCCATGAGGAGTTTCATCAGCATTAAATAACATACCACATCAACAATTTTGCTGACATGACAAGGTCATTATGAGAAAAAAAAGAAAAGAGGGTTTCATCAGATGTGAGGGGAGTTTCATCCGGCACAGTTATCTAGTTTACATACTTGGTAACTGTGCCATAAAACTATGCACTGAGATTGGGCTTACGAATAAATTAGGCGCCTATTTGGGCCTCAGTTGCAGCTTGTTTCTTATGACTCCTTCCCAATGTTTTTTTATGACACTATTTGGTCATTCTTGTAGATGATCTAAGTAATTAAATGTGGTGTCTTTGTCTAATTAGTTCACTGGGGTATATCCAGGCATGTTAAACAGAGGAATTATTTTACACAGGCCACAAACTTTCTATATGGAGTGTCGACATAAAAAGCATATCTAACCAGATTAAACCAAGTCAGAGTATGCAATGATAATCTTTGGGGAAATAACTAACTGTGACTGCGAGAGGCATATAACAATCTCAGTAGGAATACATCACATCCAAAAGATGCCTATAAATTGCCACCTTCACTCCTTTCATTTAATCATAAACCAAAGACAGGCACGGCAATCCTAGCTTTCTCTACCTAACCTCCTCACTCATTCGGTAGCTATGGCTGCTACAAACCCTTCCTACTACCAGAGTGGTGTTTGCCAAGACATTAGGCAGAAAGAGCACCGCTTCCAATTATACATGAACCAGCGGGCGCATGACACACCAGATGCTAATGAAAAATTAGTTGTACCTTCTCTGGGTGTCGGATGGGGTGCAATCGCGGTTGATGACTTTACCATACGTGATGGTCCTGCCGCTAATGCAAACCTTGTTGCACGTGCCCGAGGCATGCACGTTTGTGATGGTATTACTGACGGCAATTGGTTATTCTGTCATGACATAGTGTTCACCGATACCAGGTTTACCACAGCTTATTGAGTTGTTAGTATTTCAACTAGATTGTGCTGTATTTAGTTTTGTTTTGGGTGTGCTAATATTTTTTTTAATGTTGGCTATGCTGATTAGGTTTAAGGGATCTAGCCTTCAGATGCGTGGAGATTTTAGGAATGAAGAAGACAATGAATGGGCAATCGTGGGTGGGACTGGAGAGTTTGCCTATGCACATGGTGTTGTCACTGCCAAAGTAATCCAGCCTTTTACTCCTGCCACCGGTCGTAGCTGGGAGCTTCGTATCCGCGCTTTCAGTTTCTGCATCTCCGAAATGGTGACATATACATGTCCTTTTGTGATTGTTATTGTGATTGTTATACACTCCATTAGCTCCAAGATGTAAATCATTTTGATTTTGTCCTAAACGAAACATTCCTAATATATAAATATCTCTAATACTGACAAGTGCACCATCGAGAGATATTTCACAGTAGATCCAATGGATCTACTATAATCTGATGGTATATATGTTGGTACGTTTTCCTAGAAACTTGGGGAAAGTTATAATCTTTTTTACTTAGGGCGAAGCTAGAACAACCAACATTTGGAAAGGAGGGAGCAATACTTAATTGTACGCTACTATTTATAGATAGCAACATAACAACATGGATTTACACAAATTCTACCTCTGGTTAGAAAAATATAATTTTCTCACAAACAAAGTAATTTAGCTGCAACTAAGTTAATTACTTGTTGACAGGACCGTGTAGTATAAGTTTTTTTTTATACTCATCACCTATGTGCAGACAAAGATGGGACCTTGGGGCGGGGAGGGAGGAACGGCTTGTGACATCCCACAGCCACCCCTGTCTCTTCAAACAGTGACATTTGGATATGGTGACGTGATTAACTCCGTTGCGTTTTCCTACACTGACCAAGCTAGTCAGAAGAAAACTGCTGGACAGTGGGGTGGTGATGGACCACTTACTACGACCGTGAGTGATTTTTTCAATACTTTGTTATTTCATTCTAAATTGTGAATTGTTTCCTGCATTACAGCAATTAATATAATTATCTCTATGGTGATGTTTAATTTCTTCCCTTCTAGATCACGCTCGCCACATCGGAGATTATAAAGCAAGTTCTTGGAACGATTGGTACAGTTGGAGGAGACAATGTGGTCACGTCACTTACTTTGGTCAGCAACCTCAGAACATATGGGCCTTTTGGAAAACCAAATGGTACTCCTTTCAGCAGCCAGGTTCCAGATGGCAAAACCATTACAGGATTTTATGCACGTGCTGGGGCAGCAATCAATGCACTTGGAATTTATTACGCCTGAAACAATTAACACCACAACAGCTGTGGTTTAAGAATCTTCATAACTTCAGTCGTGGCATCAAATCCATTTCCAGCCTTTCAAGAATAAGCAGAGCGACATGGATTGTCCTTGTCAACATCTCGTGTGCTATCTGTTTTTCCTTCATTTTTATTGTGTGTCTGCTGTTATCCGCATGCGTGTTTGTGCTTGAAAATAAAGTTCCTAGAGATCACAATATGTTAATATGATCTTTCTCTCTGTTCTTCAACATATATATATAAACAATGGTTGTCCGTGTGATATATGGTTGTCCGTGTGTGATATATGTAAACAAATACAAGATATAGCCCTTGAGGGCACGAGCATATTACAGGGTGTCCCATTGTTACAAAAAAACAGTTTTGACATGCACCATCTTTATTGCATAGGCAGGGCCGCAGAAATGTAGTAAGCCTATAGAGGGCTAAGGCTTTTGCCCGCCCCTTGAAAGTGACTTTCGAGGCGGCGTCCTAGGACTCGAATCGCCTTAGAAATTGGTATTTCTAGCAGAGGTTGTTTGACTCATCCACTTGCATGACATGTAGATCAAATCAATCCTGGCATCCCTTCCTAACTAATCTCCTAGATATATTCACTACGGGAAACCCCCCCTTTGCCGAGTGTCAAGTACACTCGGCAAAGGGACTTATA
>CM014277.1:77252022-77274361 GCA_004135705.1 Alloteropsis semialata
TCTTTTTTTTTTGTTTCTTGAGGTATTACTTTCTATAATTGGGATATATATCTCCATAGCCTCCAAACAGGGATTATTATATGTAACAAACTAATTACTAGTGTTCTGGATTAGTACTAGGCTTATGGAATAAACTAATTACCTGCTATATTTATATATTGCACATGTGACATCGTCGTTCAGAAGAAAATGTAGCAGTTGGAGACGCACACACATTATTCATGCATCTTGAGAGAGGTGGTTTGTACAACAGGCCGACATATGATTGTATTAGGTCTCTACCACGAGAATCATATAAGATAAAATAGGCCGATAAGACGTGTATATTGACCCATATATATTTATCGCTAATTTGTGATCACATCATGAGTACATCAATATAATGTTTACGACTTGCTATTTACGTCTTGCAATTGACCAAACAGCTAACATCGAGTTATGAACTGCGGCTAGCTTGACACCAGTATGCGGAAATTAAAGACTTATAGCGGTCTTCGAAGAACCAATTCATGTACATATATAATGTGTGTCCGGCTGATAAATCCAAAAGCTATACAGTCATTTGTTTTATATTCAGTCAAGTTAGCTTTTAGCAACATGCACCGTTGGCAACGAATACATAAGCAATGACGACAGAAATAATAATATATTACTGGTCAAGCAAGACTAGCAACCAGCAAACGATCCGAGGAGGAACCAGTTGATAAGTTTAGAAATGACCAAACCTTGATAGCATCTACCGCTCCTTGAACGTGGAATCTATGATCGGGGTAGATCCAACATAAAACTATGGAATAACTGAATATAAAAATCCTTCTATTTGGGCATAATTTGTATTTTTTGACACACATGCGTAATATACACCGAACACGCAACCTGCGACTTCTACAGTGAGGATGATGGTGCAAGACATGCCGAGGACAGTCTTAGGGCTCTGAAGACTACTGCATCCAATTAAGAGGGACCCACATCAGTGTAAGGTGCTGAGAGCAGAATAATCACACAATATATTGATTAATAACCATATATTACATATATAGGTATAAACCTTTCATATATATCTCAACCACCGGCTGATAGAAACATACAGTATATCTAGGAGATTAGGAAGGGACGCCGAGATTGACGTGATCCATAGCGTGACCAACCACGTCACCCATGCAGTCGAATTGCATACCGCCTCTACCAATGCCAGACCCATTTCTATGGCGCATTCCAAGCATCTTAAAACGTCGGCATTTGAAAGTCTCTTTATGGGATGGTCACCTCTGTGATGGATGTCATGGAGTACGTACGTTACACAAAACATTGGGTTGCGCAAATTATAGGAACCACTTTGAACCGTACAACTTCAAATTCAGAAACAACAAATCGCTTATGCTTAAAATTTATTGGCTGTAATTATATCTATTATTCTCATTGTGTATCCAAAGTATTCGACAAAATGACAACATTCGTCTATACATATGGCTATTGCTTGCAGATGTGTGTACAAAGATATATGTGGGAAGCGATGCATCAAAACATGCAGAACACAAAAGTGTGAGTGAGGTATATATCAAACAAACAACCACTGTTTATATATATGTTGAAGAACAGAGAGATATCACATTACCATATGTCAATCTCCAGGAACATTATTTTCATGCTCGATCATGGGGATAACCACAGAAATCACACAAAGTAAAAATGATAGGAAAACAAATAGCTCACGAGATGAGGACAAGGACAATCCGTGTCGGTGTGCTTATTCTTGAAAGGCTGGAAATGGATTTGAGGCAATGACTGAAGCTTATGAAGCTTTTTTTTTTAGATAATGGAATTTTCCGGCCTCTACGGTTTAGTGTACACAGCCTTCAATTATTACATCCTCTCAGCTTCAATCGCTGGATAAAAAGGAGAATCGAAAAGCAAAATTAAGCCTGACGAAGTCTATTATTATACTTCCATCCATGACTCCCAAACAGTTCTAAGGCTACCATCTCCAAAGAAGTGCTCGTCTTCATGAATAGCTCCTTTGTCTTCTCCTCACGCTGCAATATTGACCAAAATCGCAGCCAATAGGTTCCCCTGAAAATAGCCTGCATAAAGGACGAGTGTTTAACGTTATCAAAGATAATATCATTTCGACAACGCCATATTGCCCAACACAGAGCCGCTGCCCCCGTTAGAATAGTAATGACCTCTTGAGTATTAAAATTTTGAAGCCAGTTCCCTAGCATGTGGGTTACTGATCTAGGTGGGGTTAAACCAGTAGCGACTTGGACAGTCCTCCAGATTACCTTTGCATGTTGGCATTCAAAAAATAAGTGTTTAATTGTTTCATTGCAATTGCAATAGCTACACTTTTGACTGCCCTTCCAGTTTTTCCTCAAAAGATTATCCTTGGTTAGAATGATCCCTTTTTGTAGGTACCAAAGGAAAATCTTAATTTTTAGGGTAATTTTAAGTTTCCAAATCAATTTATGATGGAAGGGGGAATTCTGGTTCATTAGTTGAAGGTACATAGAGCGAACTGTAAATTGTCCGCTCTTGGTTAAGTGCCATACAAAAGTATCCCTTCCTGGAGTTAAATTGAAATTGGAGACCTGCGCTACTAGTCTTAGCCATTCATTTAGTTTCTCGCCCACCAACGCTCTTCTAAAAGAGATGTTCAACGGTGTTGAACTCATGACATTTGCAACCGTATCATGTGGATGATGACAAATGTTGTATATGTTGGGGTAGAGGTTTTTGAATGACCGGGTTGATGCCCATGTATCTTCCCAAAATCTCGTTTGTAATCCATCCGTTATCCGGAAGGATCCATTCGCTATGACCTCTTCTTTGATTTTCATTAGCCCTCTCCAGAAATGAGAATCACCCTGTTTGGTCTTAACTTGTGTTAGAGATTTGGAACTTAGGTATTTATTCCTAAGCAGTGTTTGCCATGTCCCTTCGGTATTGAGCAAATTTATTATCCATTTGCTCAATAGAGCTTTGTTCTGGAGTTGGAGGTTTATAATACCAAGACCACCTTGATCTTTGGGGCGGCAAATGATGTCCCATTTTGCTAGGCGGTATTTCTTTTTATCTTTTCCACCTTGCCAAAAGAATCTCGATCGATATTGATCAAGTTTCTTCAGTACCTCTTTTGGTATCTCAAAAAAGGACATCATAAACATGGGTAAACTACTAAGCACAGAGTTTATGAGGATTAATCTACCTCCATATGACAAGTGCTTGGCCTTCCAACAAGAGAGTTTCTTTTCGAAACGCTCTTCGATCTTTCTCCAGTCAATATTTAGGAGTTTTCTATGATGCATTGGGATCCCTAAATATCGAAATGGGTATTCCCCTGTGTTGCAACCAAAGAGTTCGATATATTCATCCTCGAATTCTTTTGCTTTACCATAACAGAAGATTTCGCTCTTATGGAAGTTTATTTTGAGACCTGATAGTTGCTCAAAAACAGTCAGCAATAATTTCATATTTTTAGCCCGTTCTAGATCATGATCCAAGAAAAGGATGGTGTCATCTGCGTATTGCAATATTGACAGCCCATCCTCTACCAGATGTGGGATGACCCCTTTTATTTGACCATTATCCTTTGCCCTCTTAATTAAGATGGCAAGCATGTCTGCTATGATGTTAAATAAGATTGGTGACATGGGGTCACCTTGACGCAAACCCTTTTTTGTTTGGAAGTAGTGACCAATGTCGTCATTGACTTTGATCCCAACGCTACCCCCGGAAACAAAGCTTTCGATCCATCTGCACCACTTTGGTGAGAAGCCTTTCATTCTTAGAGTTTGTTGAAGAAAAGACCACTTGACTTTATCATAAGCCTTTTCAAAATCAATTTTGAATACGACCCCGTCAAGTTTCTTTGTATGCAATTCGTGTATGGTCTCATGTAAAATGACCACTCCTTCCATGATATTTCTACCTGGCATAAAGGCAGCTTGGCATGGATTGACAACATTTTGTGCTACTCTATTTAGTCTATTCGTGCCAGTCTTTGTAAAAATTTTGAAGCTGACATTGAGTAGACAGATTGGCCTATATTGTTGGATTTGTCTCGCATCACTAGTCTTTGGGAGCAGAGTAATTACTCCAAAGTTAAGACTATATAGTGGTAGGCGCTCCTTTTGGAAGTCTTTATAAAGTGCCATGAGGTCTCCCTTTATTATTTCCCAGAAAACTTGATAGAATTCTGCAGGGAAACCATCTGGTCCAGGAGCTTTGTTGTGTTCCATTTCCCAGAAAACTTGATAGAATTCTGCAGGGAAACCATCTGGTCCAGGAGCTTTGTTGTGTTCCATTTGAAACACGGCTTTCTTTACTTCTTCTTCAGTGAATGGAGAAATGAGCATATTATTCTCCTCCTCACTAACTTGTAGTATGTCATCTATCCGACTCTCCACAAGTGAGAAGTTATTTGCCTCTGGTTGGCCAAAGAGGTTTTTGTAATAGTTTGTGATGTATTTTTTCAATTCGGTGTCGCCTACAATCACACCATCTTCTTGTTCTAATCTGAAGATGTGTTGTTTGCGGTGTTTACCATTAGCGACCAAATGAAAAAAGCGAGTGTTATTGTCTCCCTGTAGGAGTGTATTGACCTTAGCCCTCTCATACCATTTTATCTCTTCCTCTCTCAATAATAGAACCAGCCTTTCTTTCAGATAATGTTTCATATGAATCTCGTTATCTGAAAGACTATTTTGTTCAGCCTTTTTATCTAAGGCCTCTAACAAAGAGATAAGTCGTTGCTTTTCCTTTTTGTATGAGCCAGCTGTATGTTTCGCCCAGCCCCTAAGATACTGCCTCAGGCGTCTAATCTTGTTTTGCCACCTTTGTAATGCAGTAATGCCGCTGATTTCAGACTGCCATAAATCGGCAACCATATCAAAGAAACCATCACGGATCAGCCATCCCCTCTCAAATTTGAAGGTTGGTTGTTTGTTGTTATGTGTAGAAGAGCCAGTATTTAAGATGAGAGGTGTGTGGTCAGAAATATTTCGATCTCTTGCCTCGACCATTGTTAATGGAAATTTATCTTCCCATTCAGTGCTAACAAGCACTCTATCTAGTTTCTCATACGTCGGATCGTCTCCTGGACCGGCCCATGTATAAAGGCGCCCAGACATATTTATCTCCTTAAGGTCGAAGGTCTCAATGACCGCGTTAAATAAATTTGGCCATTTAGTATCGAAGGTTCCTTTACTTTTCTCATGGGGGTATCTCATTATGTTGAAATCGCCACCAATAAGGTAAGGTAGCGTCTCTCGTGAACATATCTGAGCCAATTCAGTGAGGAAAGCCTCTTTATTTTGTTGTTGAGCTGGCCCATAAACCGTGTATAGGTTGAATTTGAAGTCATCTGATTTATTTTGAAGTAAAAACTTCACATAGAAGTCGCCTTCGTCAATGGCTCCAATATCTAAAACACCTAGGTCTACTCCGAGTAAAATACCCCCTGAGCGACCATGTGGAGCCATACAGTGCCAAATAAAATCTCGGCCTCCACAAAGATTTTTAAGAAATGTGTCATCAAACTCATCCCGAGCCGTTTCAGAGAGCGCAATGAAATTTATTTGCTCCTCTCTAACCAATTCCGCCAAATATCTATGCTTAGCCAAGTCTGCAAGACCTCTGCTATTCCAAAACACTCCTTTCATTGGAGGCGTATCTTTGACAGAGTTTTTTGTTTTCTAGGAGGTCTGCCACTCATAATCTTTTTGGCAGAGTTGGACTTTTTCTTCCTTGGGACAGCACTAAGATCACTTAATATGTGATCATAGCCCTGTTCATGTGATTCCTCATTTAAATCTCCACCAACGTGGCTGAGGATGGCATCAAGTCTCTCCTCCTCCTCTTCATCACTAAAATCAGTGATGATTTTTGAGTTGTTTGTTTTTTTGTTATTTTTGTTCTCTATTTTTTTCTTAGCTGCCACAGAAAGTCTATCCACTTCTATGTTTTTAATAGATACAGCAGAAGATCTAGCTAGTTTATCATCTCTACCTAGAGAAACACCTATGTTGCTCATATTGACATTAATACGAGAATCTGAAAAAGACTGGAAGGACGAATTACCTGGAGATTCCAGATTGCGTATTGCCGCCCTGCGTTCAGTTTTCTTCATCATGTGCTCATCGCTTTTCGCCGAGGACCGGAGGCTCCATCGTGTCCCAGGTGCCACTGTATCTTTGGTCCGCCTCAAGGCTTTCGTCTCCAGCTTCCCTACCTCATGATGTCCAGGCACCTCCATTGTTGCCGTAGGTGTTGTGACTTGTGGGGTAGTGGATAGAGACTTCATTGTATCGGGGACCATTGGTGCACCAGCCACCAAGCCAGACACATTGCCCCCTACAGCCACATCGACCAGAGCACACGAATCGACTAGCTGCTCCTCTGTATCACCGACTGCTAGGTTTGGATGCAACAGGGGTGCATCACCGCCGGTCAGCAGCGCCGCAGCAGCGCCACCCTCCTGTACATCCGCGCGCCCATCCGCCGCACGATCCGCAAACACTTCTATGTCTTCTATAGCACCCAGCAGTGAGCCTGGCATCTTGCTGTTCACTACCAGTACCTCTTGATTGCAACCAGTCGACACCTGTGCTGCATCAAAACTCGCCACCGGCGCCTCAACCTCCTGAAACACATGCGCGCCTTCAGTCACCAACGCGTGCATATCCATAGTGCCATTCAGCTGCTCCTCAATTATTTCTGTTGGAACAGACTCACCACAAGAGAGCATAGCATCAACAGCCTGAGATTCTACTGGAAAGCATGCAACCGACACTGTGTTAGTATTTTGTCCATGATTAACGACATTTGTGGTGTCGGATGGCACATCCTTCTGTTGCTCTTCTTTCTTATTTTCATCATTGTTTGAATCATGCATTTCTTGATCTTCCTGTTGTTCTTCCTCATCATCAAGAAGATCGTCTTCATCTATAGGGTTAGTCACCTTAGGCTCGTCATCTTTGACAATTTTGTCCAACTTGAAGTAAATTGGATACATATAGCTTCCATCTAGCTTGTTGATCACAATGTCAGCATCATCCGGGATATTATCGGCATCTAGGACAGCAACCAATAATCTCACCACTCCTGTGTTTCTCAAGTGATTCATATCCACTTTAAGAGTGGCACCCAGGATAGAGCCGATGGCCCATAGGGGGAGGAAGGACCTGATTTCATGTGGAACCCCATATACGTGCACCCACACCTTTGGTAGCTTCTTCTTCGGCTTTATCTCCTCCGACCATTCCTCAAAAAACAGGACACCTTCATTGTGGTCTGTAGGCACTCTCTTTATTGCAACCAAAATATCTAGTTCCACTTTAGATGGGAATGGAACAATGTATTCATTCTTGCCATGCTCTGTGACTACCCAATCCCACTTCACCGGCAGGATACGTGCAAGCTCTTTTTTGAGAAGTTCAGCAGAAACTTCCCCTTTTTTGATACGAACCAGGGCTGTAGCTGTCATACGTACAGGTGGAGCAGTGACCTTCGCACCATCTGATGGAATGTGGAAGAAACCCAGTCCTTCCCCGGCGAGACCACAGAATGTGGCAACTGGTTTAGGGCCATGGAGCAACGGACATTGATTGGTGTAGTGCTTCTCCAGACAGATAGTGCAGCATAGCACTTTCTTCTTCTTCGCTGCAGGTTCATCTGTCGGCCCTTTGTGCTTCACGTCGCTTGTTTCTGGTGCATCTCGCTGGCTTTTTCCTTTGCGGTCAGCAGCGGGAGCATCATGTCCCGTACCACCCAAACCTCCAGCGCCACGGTCGTGGCCGCCTCGACCTCCACCGAGGCTGCCCCGACTGCCACTTCCATTAGCACCACGACCACCACCAGGGCCTGCAGTGCCACCGCCACCGCGGCCCCCGGCGTCGTCGCCGCGGCCCCCAGCACCTCCGCGTCCACCTCGGTTATTTCCTCCCTGCCTTCCAGCAGTGGTTTGGCCATCACCGCGCCCGCGTCCGCGGCCCCGCCCAAAGCCGCCAGCTCCACGAGCCCGCTTGTTCAATTGGCGGAGCCCTTGATTGCGGCCGCCTGAACTCTGCCCTGCGCCGCCGCCCACCATGGCAACCTTGGCGTACGATCTGCAGTCCCCGTCGATTGTTCCGAGCCAGGGTTTAAGTTTCGATAGTTGCCTTTGCAGCCAGGCCAGTCCACTCACGTTATGTCCCTGGGCTGGGCTTTGATGCAACCGAGATGGCCCATCTGATTTTGAACGGCGCGTAGAATTCGGATCGGGGGACACCGTTCCAGCGATCCGTTCTTGCCGGAAAAAGTTCCCGGCGGCGTGCCAATGTAGCGCCGGCAGGATGTGATCGCCCATGGTAGGCGTCGGCGTGATCCTCCTCTTCGGAAGAGGTCCTTTCCAAGGTTTCATCCTTGACCACGACCATTGGATGCCAATCGCCTTGTCTGCCTTCGTTTTCTTCGTCGCCGGCAGCCCTGCATTCACAGCCGTACGTACCTTGGTGGCCGATAAATCACTTTCAGCTTGGTGACGATCTTGCACCACAAAGCCTGCATCAGCCGCCACGGTGGAGATCTCATCGTCATCGGAATCAGAGTCTCCGCTTGCCCAGAATTTGGACTTTACGAACTCAACTCCATGGATCGGTTTGAGATGGCCCCATGCCTCCGCTGCGAGTGCCACGACCCTAACCAGCGCTTCCTCATCGACGACGTCGCCGCCGCCGCCGCCGACGGCGTCGTGGCCGCTGGCAGGCTCCCCCCAAGAACGCATGCAGCCCTCACCGCCTCAATCTCCCTCCCATGCTCTCACCGCCGGCAGATTTGCCCGCTGAAGTCTCTCTCTTGATGCGATGCCTAAACCACAACTGGTGTGGTGTTAATTTTTTGCAGCATATAAATGTGGGAGGATTGAATATATAAATCCTCCAATATATTACTTTAGTCTTAAGTTTCTCCTAACAAGTGATTTTCAAGCAACAGAGCACCAGGTATTTTAATATTTTGGCATAATTTATATTTGTTGACACCCAATTGTGCCTTGCACTGAACACACAACGCATGACTTCAACGGTGAGCCTGTTGCGAAAGGCACGCAACCGAAGGACTTGCAATACATATATCTCAATTTATTGATTTAGGCGCTGAGACCGGAATAATCACACAATACATTGATTGATAACCATATGTTACATATATATAGCATAAGCCTCCCATATATCTCAACCACCAGCTTATAGAAACAATATATCTAGGAGATTAGTTAGGAAGGGATGCCAGGATTGATTTGATCTATATGTCATGCAAGTGGATGAGTCAAACAACCTGTGCTAGAAATACCAATTTCTAAGGCGATTCGAGTCCTAGGATGCCGCCTCGAAAGTCACTTTCAAGGGGCGGGCAAAAGCCTTAGCCCTCTATAGGCTTACTACATTTCTGCGGCCAGTTCTGACTGCCTATGCAATAAAGATGGTGCATGTCAAAACTGTTTTTTGTAACAATGGGACACCCTGTAATATGCTCATGCCCTCAAGGGCTGTATCTTGTATTTGTTTACCATATTCCTATTGTGCATCCATAAAATTCCGCAAATGCCGATGTAGTCTATACATATGACTATTGATTGCATATGTGCACAAATATACATGTGGGAAGCTATGCATCGACACTGCACAAAAGTATGAGCGGGGTATATATCACACGGACAACCACTGTTTATATATATGTTGAAGAACAGAGAGAAAGATCATATTAACATTTTGTGATCTCTAGGAACTTTATTTTCAAGCACAAACACACGGGGATAACGGCAGACACACAATAAAAATGAAGGAAAAACAGATAGCACACGAGATGTTGACAAGGACAATCCATGTCGCTCTGCTTATTCTTGAAAGGCTGGAAATGGATTTGATGCCACGACTGAAGCCATGAAGATTCTTAAACCACAGCTGTTGTGGTGTTAATTGTTTCAGGCATAATAAATTCCAAGTGCATTGATTGCTGCCCCAGCACGTGCATAAAATCCTGTAATGGTTTTGCCATCTGGAACCTGGCTGCTGAAAGGAGTACCATTTGGTTTTCCAAAAGGCCCATATGTTCTGAGGTTGCTGACCAAAGTAAGTGACGTGACCACATTGTCTCCTCCAACTGTACCAATCGTTCCAAGAACTTGCTTTATAATCTCCGATGTGGCGAGCGTGATCTAGAAGGGAAGAAATTAAACATCACCATAGAGATAATTATATTAATTGCTGTAATGCAGGAAACAATTCACAATTTAGAATGAAATAACAAAGTATTGAAAAAATCACTCACGGTCGTAGTAAGTGGTCCATCACCACCCCACTGTCCAGCAGTTTTCTTCTGACTAGCTTGGTCAGTGTAGGAAAACGCAACGGAGTTAATCACGTCACCATATCCAAATGTCACTGTTTGAAGAGACGGGTGGCTGTGGGATGTCACAAGCCGTTCCTCCCTCCCCGCCCCAAGGTCCCATCTTTGTCTGCACATAGGTGATGAGTATAAAAAAAAACTTATACTACACGGTCCTGTCAACAAGTAATTAACTTAGTTGCAGCTAAATTACTTTGTTTGTGAGAAAATGATATTTTTCTAACCAGAGGTAGAATTTGTGTAAATCCATGTTGTTATGTTGCTATCTATAAATAGTAGCGTACAATTAAGTATTGCTCCCTCCTTTCCAAATGTTGGTTGTTCTAGCTTCGCCCTAAGTAAAAAAGATTATAACTTTCCCCAAGTTTCTAGGAAAACGTACCAACATATATACCATCAGATTATAGTAGATCCATTGGATCTACTGTGAAATATCTCTCGATGGAGTAAAAGGCTGGATTACTTTGGCAGTGACAACACCATGTGCATAGGCAAACTCTCCAGTCCCACCCACGATTGCCCATTCATTGTCTTCTTCATTCCTAAAATCTCCACGCATCTGAAGGCTAGATCCCTCAGCATAGCCAACATTAAAAAAAATATTAGCACACCCAAAACAAAACTAAATACAGCACAATCTAGTTGAAATACTAACAACTCAATAAGCTGTGGTAAACCTGGTATCGGTGAACACTATGTCATGACAGAATAACCAATTGCCGTCAGTAATACCATCACAAACGTGCATGCCTCGGGCACGTGCAACAAGGTTTGCATTAGCGGCAGGACCATCACGTATGGTAAAGATTATCATTGCATACTCTGACTTGGTTTAATCTGGTTAGATATGCTTTTTATGTCGACACTCCATATAGAAAGTTTGTGGCCTGTGTAAAATAATTCCTCTGTTTAACATGCCTGGATATACCCCAGTGAACTAATTAGACAAAGACACCACATTTAATTACTTAGATCATCTACAAGAATGACCAAATAGTGTCATAAAAAAACATTGGGAAGGAGTCATAAGAAACAAGCTGCAACTGAGGCCCAAATAGGCGCCTAATTTATTCGTAAGCCCAATCTCAGTGCATAGTTTTATGGCACAGTTACCAAGTATGTAAACTAGATAACTGTGCCGGATGAAACTCCCCTCTTTTCTTTTTTTTCTCATAATGACCTTGTCATGTCAGCAAAATTGTTGATGTGGTATGTTATTTAATGCTGATGAAACTCCTCATGGAACATCCACTGAAACTGGCTTAAGTAAGCACTACTACAATCATGATTTGTGCTCACACAATCCTTTTTTCCACCGGCCGTCGGTAGACACCCAACACAAATTCCTAGGGGCCAATGGCGCTTGAGGACCGCTAGTGCAAATCCATTTGTGCCCGTGGTCGATTCAAGGGACCACCAACATAAATGCCCCACATTATTCTAGCAGTTGCTTAAACCCACCTCCTCCACCAACATAAATGCCCCACGTTATTCTAGCAGTTGCTTAAACCCACCTCCTCCACCAACATAAATGCCCCACATTGATCCGTAGAGCTTGATGATATGACATTTTTCATTTGTGATCGCTTAGGTAGATTCACTACCATTTCTTATATCTAAATTTTATAATCAACTGTTTATTTCTTTTAAATAATCCCTAGGATTTAATATTTTTTGGTATTAACCCTTTAATGCATGTTGGTAATATCAACAGGTACAAAAGAGACACCCTTTAGTGTTCCAGAGATGCAGCACCAGCTGCGAAACCGGTACTAATACCGCTTCTCCAGCAGTGAAATCCTTTTGCTTAATTTTTGCCCTCTAAAGTGCTGGTTGATTAAATACATATTGATAGTGTATTATTTGGTATTATAGATTTTAAATGTGTTATTTTATAAACTTTGTCAAATGAGAGACAAAATATGTTTATAGTTTGTAAGCAAGTGAATATACTATGCGTGAACGGTCCTACCCATTGTCAGACTAAACAAATACACGATGCTTGACCGAAGCTGGTCATTAATATATGTACTTATACAATATCGCCACTGACTGTGGGTTCGATAAAAGATGCTTCATCCATCCGTATTATATGTAATAAATTTGTGGTATGGGCAAAAAGACAGCCACTGCTTTGGATGCTATTGAACTTGACCGGAGCTAGTCATTAATATACTGTACTTCTACTGTATTCATACCATTTGTGAGACCAAATATATGATCCTTCTTACATCCGTGTTGTATGTGAAAAATTCTAGCACGTGCAAAAAGACGCCGCTGCTTTGGATCCGTTGAACTTGACTGGAGCTTGTCTTTAACATATGTACTTGTATAGCATTCCTACCAACTATCGTACTAAATACATGACGCTTATTCCATCCGTTGATCTTTGACTGCAGCAAGTCAATAATAAACACACTTGATGGCGGAAAATAGTGCCTTCTCAAATTGAATATAGACTCAGTCCAACGTGATAATTCATGAAGGACCGAAACGGGCGACCAGAGAGGGGGGTGAATGGGAGCCTCTAAAAATTCTCGCTCGGAGAAACAAGGCCTATATCCCGATTACAACCCCAAACACTCTTCTCACCTAATCGCCAAGATAACACAAGCCAACTCGTGACAAGCTTATCTCTGAGACGATTAGAGATGCACAAAGTAATGCGGAAGCAAAAGCAAGACACTGAAAAGCACACACAAGAGATTAAGCTAATCCACTACAAACCCTCACTAAAAACACTTAACCAAACTAAGCAAGCAAAGCTTAATTAATTAAGGCTAAACAAGATTAGCTAAGAGCTAAACACATAAAAGAGCGAAATAATATTAATTAATGATTGCATGATGATTTCCATAATGAAACAATGATTAAACAATGATTGGCAATGATTATGCAATTATTGACTAATGATTATAACAATTAAAATCAACCCCTTACCTGCTGCCATGCATGGGCCGAGCCTGCTGGCCCTCCGTGGGCCGCGCGCCAGCTGCTGCGCTGGACTGCCTACCGTGCACGTTGCTGCTGACCAGCCTGCGGAGCACAGCTGCTGGCCTGCCGCCCGGCCTGCTCCAGGAGCTGCTCGCTTGCCAGTCCACGAGCCGGCCACTGGGCCTCCGGCCTGCCCCGCCCGCAGCTGTTGTTTGGGCCTGGCGCAGTGGCGCCTGAGCTGGGCCTAGTGCTCGCGGACAGCGCCGCACGCGCTGCTGCGCGAGCTCCCCGAGTCGCTGCTGCTCTGCTCGTTGCCGTTCGACCTGCTGACGAACAGAACCAAGAAAGAAGAACACAAGCAAAGCTCTCGAGAAACAAAACTAAATTACTTCTACCACACACAACGATTTGATGCAATAATTGAGCCACATCATCACAACCCCAAGGGCTAATAGATCCATCAAGAATCTCACAAAAAGCTCAAGTATTCATCACGAATTTTGGAGGCAACCGAAACCCAAAGCAAGAACTCGGTTTTGGGGAAATCTTCAAATTCAAGCCAAATCCAAAAGGGTTTTGAAGGGGAATCACAGGGTAAATGCTCACAAGGATCCTAGCAACATATTCCCCCAACAAATCTCACGGGATTTGAGCTCAATCGCGAAGAACAAAAATTCCCCGAAAATACCTCCGAAAATCCGAAAAAGAAAAACGCCGAGAACAAAGGATTTGGCACAAGATTAAGAGGATGAAATCACTAAGAATCACTTGGCCATATCCGGTTACAAGCCACTCACAAGTATTGCAAAACTTGGATGGCAAAAAGCTCAAGAACAAGAGCCACTCCTCTCTTCTCTCCCTCTCTCCCAAAGGCTCTCACAAACAAATGAGCAACCCCCACCTCACTAAGCCCTAAAGAGATGGCTGAAATTTCAGCCTCTCCACATATATATAGGCGCTGGCCAAATGTCCAAAACGCCCTACATGAAGCACACAACTCAAATACCCCTCAGGGGTAAAACCGTCCAACTTTTCCTGCAAGCATCGGACGGATCCGGCTCCTTCATGACTTCGCTTCGCCTCGACGCAAGCTTCGCGATGGTGCCACCCGTCCTCCGACTTGTCACCCCCGGTTTTGAGGCCCAAACCGGCAAACCCGCCACCGCCCGGTTTTGAGGCCCAAACCGGTAAACCTGCCTCTGGCCGGTTTTGAGGACCAAACCGCCAAACCCTCTTGCACACCCCGCAGGCGTGACTCACCCCCAGTTTTGAGGCCAAACTGGTCAAACCCTCCTTGCACGCCGCCGCACGACGTGACTGACCGATGTCGACGCGTGTCCGGCCTCCGCCAAGCCTCCGACACCTCCAAGTCTTTCGCTCCCGCTCCCGGGCCGCCTACTCGACTCGCCTCCGTCCCGCTTGACTCGACCGACGCCGTCTCCATCCCATCATGTACTCTTGCTCTTCCGCGCACCATGTGGACCGCCCATGACTCCGCCCGGACTCCTCGGGTCCCTCAGTCCAAGCCTACTCGTTCACCCTTCACCGTCCTCGGTCCATCGGCATGAACCTTTCGCGCTTGACCTTCACCGCATGCCGTCGACCGCCATGTCGCATCCTACACCTGCACATCACAAGCCAAGAGATACATCAAACCACACAACGGTTGTCAATCACTCATCATCCAAGGGTGACCACCATTGGTCCACAATTCAGAACGCAATGTGGTCCGGACTCGAAATCGAAGGCGGTATCAACAGATTCTTGATCTAACATGCTGAGCGTGTTTGCTGGTTGAAGAGTGTGTAGGACAGAATGGTTACATCATGGTTTTACGTCCTAGGATGGTTGGATGTTGGTGCTTGGTTACAAGCAGTGCTCGCCTAAACGGCCTAAACGGCTGATTAAACGGCCGCTAAACGGTAAATGGTGGTAAACTGTTTTGTTTAGGGGGTAAACGGCAATTAAACGGTTGACCGTTTAAACGGTCAAAAAACGGAGGGAAACGGTCTAAACGGCCTAAACGGAATGGAGATAAACAATATTAAATGGGTTAAACAACTGTTTAAACGGTTGTTTAGGTGAACACGACGTAAATCAAGTTGAGTTTTGAATGTATAGATTTATATATTTAAGTTTATTATATTCATATATATGTACACTTGATTTCTTACATGCATATATATATATATATTTGATTCTTTTCACATGCATAAATAATATATATATACACTAAAATAATTGATTTTCACTTGTATAAATATGTATAAATAATAGAACAATTAATTTTACATAAAAATATGCATATTTTAGTAATATTGTTTGAAACCGTTTAGACCGTCTTAATCCATTTAAACACCGTCTAAACCGTTTAAACACTAAACAAAGGGTGACCGACTATTTACCGTTTAGTGTTTAGGATAACACTGGTTACAGGACTGTAACTGGTTCTATATTTGTGTTTGCTTAAAGGGATGGTGATGATGGCATAACAGACTCTCTGTTAGCCACCGTCAACTTTCCAACTTTTCATTCAGACAGCTAGCTTCATCATTTTCAGGCAACTTTTCATTCCAACTTTTCCCTTGTTCCCTCGTTCAGCTTTCATAAACTAGTTGATCTACACTATGCTTCGTTCTCTGGCTGGACAACGGCGGCAAACAAGATGCCATAAGATTCGTGATAGTGTGCATGGATGTTACCTTTCTTCCTTGCGAGTAAAAAAGTTGAAATAAAATAACTCGTATAAATGAGTTGACTAGGCATCATCACTCTTCCAGCATGCCATACACCTTCAGTGCATTAGTCAGCAGTTTTTTCGTGAATTATTAACCAAACAGGCATGGACATAGCATGCAGAGAGATAAAAGGAGTTGCCTGCTGTCCTATATAAAGGGATCCTCTGTAGTTTTTGTATGAAAATAGTGTCTGATTATTACCGTGTTGCCTCAAAGAAATAAGATTTCCGCAAGCATACAGGAAGCAGCATGGTAGTTTAAGAAATACACTGCTTGGTATTATTGTGAGATTGGATGAAAACAAAACATGCATACAATTTACCAGCATTACTTTTATGGATTGATTATTTTTCGCAGCGTTGGATATCCTTTACCGGAAACCCTAATGATTTGGCTTGCAACTCCAATGATCTTGATGCTGCAGTGAAAACTAAACTTGGATACAGTGTACAATCATTAGTTGTATGGATTAATTATTTTCCATTTGATATTTTTACGTTAAGTCCTAGTGATCCTGCTGAACACTTCATCATTGTGGCGACTAACAACTTTACAACAAATGTGAATTCATAAAATGTGATGACACTGTCTCGTTTTCTAAATAATGGAGAAGCATTTTGGCTCCAACCGCCAAAAAGGAAGAATCAGTTCACGGTTATTAGTAGCATACTACTGCACTTGCGGAAGCCCAAGTAGTTGGAAGTCTGCTTATTTAGTAGCCAATTGGCCAATGTGGATTATGGATTTAGTTCATATGCAACTGAATAAGATAGACTTTCTGCTGATTCAAGCATGATCAATGGGCTCCACCTTGTATCCTTTGAAAAAAACTATCATGTGCAAAAATATGCATGCAGGACGCATTTCTTTCTTAGATATGTAAAAAACGAAATAAAATCCATCATATAAATGACCTGATCGCAGTTCAGCCTGACACACAGCTTCAGTGAATTAGTTTGCAGTTTTTGCATGAAGAAGAGACTGAACAGGCATGGACGTTGCATGCCTGGGAGATAAAAGGAGTAGCCTGCTAACTTGTATAAATCGGGTTCCTGTGTGATTTCTGTTTGAATAAGGTGTGTGCTTGCTGCATTGCTTGAGAGAAATATGATGTCTGCATATCCATGGAAAGGTAAGCCACTTCAAAAAAATATATATACAATGCTTCGCATTGGGACATTGGATGAAAACAAATTTTTGATACAATATTCGGCCATTCTGATTATTTATTATTTGCAACTTTGGTCATCCTTCAAGCTCAATGCTAATAATTTTTTTGTCAAGACCAACGCTTTTGCAACCTCACTGCTTTGCAACAAATTTAAATTCCATAAATTTTGCTTGCCTCCGTTTTCTACCAATGTTCTTGCCAGGAAATCCCATTGTCTCCGTTTGTGATACATTTTTTATTGTTGTAATTCTCCCTCCAGAGCTTACAAAATGATTGTGTTCAGTTTTCACTTAGGCATGATTATAAATGTCACGTGGCATGATTATAAATCAGACTAATACCAACAAGTTTTTTTCCTATCAAATAAGTATAAAAACCAAACGAGAACATAAAAGAAAATCACCCAAATTTACCTTACGTGCTATATTGAACAAAAACCGATTGGGAATAGACAGAAGAATTCAAGAATCAAACATAATGAAAAATTTAAAAACCTGAACAGCCGAAAAACGAACAAACCTCGTAGCTTAAACGTTGTAAATTGTTTAAACACGGGCCTTTTGAGTCATAGTGCGATGGTAATGGGCCATCACCCATCAACGTATCTATTGGGCCTAAATACCTGCGTGAAGCTAGAATTGGGATCGCGAAATATTTTAGTAGCGCGCGGCGCCTCCTTTCTCCTCGGTCCATCGAACTGGCATCGCCGCCGTCGAGAGGTCAACGGGAAACCCGCCGCGCTGGGCTTCTCTCGCCGTCGCGCGCCGCGAATGGAGTCAGAGGCCTCAGCTGCCACGTTGGAGCTGCTCCGGTGTCAGATTCCGTTCGAGAGCAACGGGGAGCTCACCCTGCCGCCGCGCGATGTGGGCGGCGTTGGGCTCGTCCTCGTCGACGTCAACAACGGCTTCTGCACCGTCGGCGCCGGGAACCTCGTGAGCATCCTCATCCTCCTCCTTCGATCTATACTTCTGTGTTCATGGCAATGAAGTGTGCATTGCGGAAGCGTGGACTGATCTGCTTCTGGGGAAGGGACGCAACTGACAGAGCTGCCGTCCTCCTCCTTGGTTTACTTTTACCACTGTATTTGTTTTTCTCTTTGTTCTGTATTTCTTCTCATCTTCTGTCGTGTTCATTTTCCTTCTCCTCGATGTAAGATGAAGAATCCCTGATTCTTTTGTTAATAGGGCCAGATTGGGATCCAAATCTTTCAGGTTCAGTAGTACGAAGCAACAAATTAGTTTCAACAATAATCAAAAATATGAATAATATTCCTGCAGCAATAATCCTGCATATCCACACCAACTAGCCAGTGTCAGAGTTCCCAGTGATGTTTGAATTAGTTACCAGTGAATCTTAACAGCTTTCTTCTTATACCTTGTGGTATTATGTCGTAACTGTTGCATATGGGTCTGAAAAATTTTGTTCTGTTTTAGATTGTAGCTCCTGACGAGCCAAGCAAAGGGAAATTAATACTCACTGAGTAGAGAAATTATGAATACTAAAATGGATAATTTGTGAAAACCTGTTCAGTAGCACAACTAGCTAGTCAATACTAAAATCACAACTAGCTAAAATGAAGATCAACTAGCTAATAAATTTAAACGACTCTCTAAACATATTACCCATTCACTACTACAGAAACCATTTTTCAAGTCACTATTTTCACAGCCGGTTTTTTGAAAGTGGCGCAGAAAATATTATCACAGTCGGTTTTTCTAGTGCTGCGGCTGGGAAAGGAAAAACCGGCTGTGATAGGTGGTTTTCACAGCCGGTTTTTGAGCCGAACCGGCTGTGAAAAGGGCTAGGTTTTCACAGCCGGTTCGGCTCAAAAACCGGCTGTGAAAACCACCTATCACAGCCGGTTTTTCATCTGACAAAACCTGACATTTGCAGGCTATTATCACAGGCGGTTTTTAAGAAAAACCGGCTGTGATAATGCATTTTCACAGCCGGTTTTATTTAGCCGGCTGTGAAAATGCATTATCACAGCCGATTTTTATTAAAAACCAGCTGTGAAAATGGCGCACCCATATATGTGCTGCCTCCCCTCCCCTCCTTCTTCCCCAACCCGACACAAACACCATTTTCACCATTGTTACGGCCACTTTTTCGAATTCTTCTCCAAAAGACTCCATTTTTGAAGGATATACCTCACCAACTTACCAAAAGGTTGGTCTCTAGCTATACCTCATTTCCACCAATGCATTTGTGGGTTGATTTTCAATTTTTGGATGAATTTTATGGAGAGGGTGTTCATCAATTTAGAGGCCATTTCTCACCAATTTTTTCGTGTAGGAGGCCGAATTTGGATGGTTTCACACCTCCACCATGGTTAAAGGTTGGTATGTGCACATAATTGTTTAGGTTGTTATTGTGATTGGTTAGTTTTTGGCAAACTTGGGATGAGAATGAATAAGTGGTTGCTCTTTGATTATTATAGAGGCATTTCTCACCTATTGATTCATGGAGGAGATCGAGTTTTGAAGGTTGCACAAGTCCAGAGTGGTTATCTGATGGGTACGTACGCCCTATGTTTGATGGTTGATTTATTTGCTTGGTTAGATTTTATCAAATTTGAGTTGAATATGAATGGAAGACGGTCTTTTCCATTTTAGATCAATTTGTCGAATTGGCTTACATGCATGGTGCTGAATTCTAAAGGTTGAACATCAATCGCTTGTTTCAAGGTTAGTATCTATCCATACTTAATTTTACAAGCATTTTTTGTTACGTTTCATAAATTTGAAATTATGGATATAGTCTGAAGTACTAGATTAGTGTATTTAACTAAACTAGCTATTTGTTTAGGGGCCAATAAATATTTAAATGAATTTGTTTTAATTTGTTGAAGGCTACATTCATGAAACTTTTTAGGGCCTTTTAACTAAAGTACAAAAATTGTTCAATTCTAAATCACAGATGGATAGAGGATTGTTTTAGTTCAAGATATTGTCAACCATGAGAAGTAAAATTGAATTTAAAATCTAACTAAATAAGAATATCATTTATAATCTCAAAAAATCCTAATAACCCTAAATATCAACGTCATTTGAAGCCTCTAAAAAGATGTAATTCTAAATTTCGTAATAAACCTAAATATGAATTTCATTTATAATCTCTAAAAATCCTAATAACCCTAAATATGAATATCATTTATAATATCTAAAAATCATAATAAGCATAAATTTGAAAATCATTTAAAGTTTCTACAAATAATCCAAAAATCTAAATAATGTCTAAAAATTTGTGCATCATCTCTACACATGCAACAACTAACTATATATTGATTCTCTATTACCTGAAATTATGGGTATAGTCTGAAGTACTAGATTAGTGTATTTAACTAAACTAGCTATTTGTTTAGGGGCCAATAAATATTTAAATGAATTTGGTTTAATTTGTTGAAGGCTACATTCATGAAACTTTTTAGGGCCTTTTAACTAAAGTACGAAAATTGTTCTATTCTAATTCACAGATGGATAGAGGATGGATGTATGATTCTTTGGGTAGAGGTGATAATTTTGTGAAAGGAGTTCAGTCTTTTATAGATGTTGCCAAGGCATTTATCATCAGTCATCCAAGGGAAGGGGGTTATGTTTCATGCCCATGTGTTGATTGCAAGAATCAGAAGCAGTTCACAAATATCGAGCAGATCCGATGCCATTTGCTAACTAGGGGTTTCAAGCCAGATTATATGATTTGGAATAAGCATGGGGAGGTTGGTATCAATGACACTGATGGAGCCTCTACAACCGTGCGGAAACGAAAAGCTCAAACAGTGCGGGAGACTGTGCAGGAAATAGAGCAGGAAACGGTGCAAGAAACCGTGCAGGAAACGGTGCAAGAATCGGTGCAAGGAACGGTGCATGAAACACAGCATGAAACACAGCATGAATCAACAAAAAAGGTTTGGAAGCATTTACATGAAATATGGAGCCAACGTTTGCCGAGTGCAAGCTAATACACTCGGCAAACAGGGCATTTGCCGAGTGCTAGCCCTAGGGCACTCGGCAAACTCCAGACCGTTAGCCGCCGTCCATACCGCGTGACGGCGGCGGCCTGACAAGTGGGGCCGGGTCGATGTTTGCCGAGTGCCCTAGGGCCGACACTCGGCAAACAAGTGGACCGTTAGCCGCCGTGCGGACAGCGCGACGACGGTGGCCTGGCAGGTGGGGCCAGGTTGCGCTTTGCCGAGTGCCAAGTGGCGGGCACTCGGCAAAGTCGGCTTTGCCGTGTGCTCTGGGTTCGACACTCGGCAAAGCTTGGGTTTGCCGAGTGTCCGATTTTCGCCGAGTGTATTGTTTCCTACACCCGGCATATCCCGTTTTTACCGAGTGCCCGAAATTTTGCACTCGGCGAAGCTTCAGGCACTCGGCAAATGCCGGGTTTCCCGTAGTGAGGCAACTTTTCATTCCAACTTTTCCCTTGTTCCCTCGTTCAGCTTTCATAAACTAGTTGATCTACACTATGCTTCGTTCTCTGGCTGGACAACGGCGGCAAACAAGATGCCATAAGATTCGTGATAGTGTGCATGGATGTTACCTTTCTTCCTTGCGAGTAAAAAAGTTGAAATAAAATAACTCGTATAAATGAGTTGACTAGGCATCATCACTCTTCCAGCATGCCATACACCTTCAGTGCATTAGTCAGCAGTTTTTTCGTGAATTATTAACCAAACAGGCATGGACATAGCATGCAGAGAGATAAAAGGAGTTGCCTGCTGTCCTATATAAAGGGATCCTCTGTAGTTTTTGTATGAAAATAGTGTCTGATTATTACCGTGTTGCCTCAAAGAAATAAGATTTCCGCAAGCATACAGGAAGCAGCATGGTAGTTTAAGAAATACACTGCTTGGTATTATTGTGAGATTGGATGAAAACAAAACATGCATACAATTTACCAGCATTACTTTTATGGATTGATTATTTTTCGCAGCGTTGGATATCCTTTACCGGAAACCCTAATGATTTGGCTTGCAACTCCAATGATCTTGATGCTGCAGTGAAAACTAAACTTGGATACAGTGTACAATCATTAGTTGTATGGATTAATTATTTTCCATTTGATATTTTTACGTTAAGTCCTAGTGATCCTGCTGAACACTTCATCATTG
>CM014277.1:77289967-77332114 GCA_004135705.1 Alloteropsis semialata
CGAGGGGAGTCGCCAGCGAGGCGCGCGGGCGGCGCACGGTGGTGAGGCGAGGCACGCGGCCGGCAAGGGCGGGCGGCGAGGCCCGCGGCAGTGGAGCGATCTGGCTAGCAAGCCGACCAGTGTTGTCAGCATCCTTGATTTGTTCTGCTCAGAGTGCTAGCCTCCAACAAAAGGTACAATCTTGCATCTTAGTTCAGAGAATTTGCTTACTGCTTTGTGCCAATTGCAGAATAATAGTTTATGGTAATACCAATTTGTATCTTAGTGTTTGTTTGTTTGCAAGAAATATGTAATTTTTGTCACATGTTGTGTACAGATTGCATATAAATTCACATGTTTCACAATTTTTCTCAAGTATCATATATATATATATATATATACAATTTTTTTGACCAAGTGTATCTGATGATTTGGTGTAGATGGATAGATCTTGGATCAACAGTAGGATGTTCAGCAAGGAACACATGGATGGGGTCAACGAATTCATGACATTTGTTAATGAGAGATTCAATGATGATGAAGAGATACTCTGTCCATGCCGTCGGTGTTTGAATCGGGTTCACAAACCTAAAGGAGTGGTAGAGGATCACTTGTATATTCATGGGATGGCTACTACTTACACTAGATGGGTACATCATGGAGAACAGTTGGAGGTTGTACCACAAGAGATTGGTGACCATGTTGATGAACATAGTAGTATCAATGAGGATTTAGGCATGGATGTGGATGAAGAAAATGACCCTGACAATGGAATTCATGGTATGGTACAGGAGTTGTACTCAGCCGAGGAGGAAGGTCAAGGGAAGAAGTCAATGTTTGCAGTTTTATTGGAAGAGATGAAGCAAGAGCTATACCCTGGTGCTGAATGCCCAAGGTTTTCTTTTGTGGTGAAGTTACTTCATATCAAGTCATTTTACCGAATTCCTAATGTTGCGTTCACAGCACCACTGAAGTTATTGTCATCAGCATTCCCAAATTGCTCTATTCCAGCAACATATGAGGAAGCAAAGAGACTTATCCGTGCATTGGGGCTCGGATATAATTCAATCCATGTGTGCCCAAATAATTGTGTTCTATTTCGGAAGAACTTAGAAAAAAAATGATGTTTGTCCAGTTTGTGGTGCATCAAGATGGAAAGACAATGGTGGAAGAAAGAAGGTTCCTGAGAAGGTTTTGCGACACTTTCCTTTGATCCCTAGATTGAAGAGAATCTTTTCTTCCAAAAAAACGGCAGAGGAGGTGCAATGGCACCAGTTGAAGAGAAAGCCAATGGAAAATGAGCTTAGCCATCCAGCTGATGGCGAGGCATGGAAAGACTTTAACAGAAAGTATGGGTGGTTTGCAGAAGATGCAAGGAACATCAGACTTGGCCTGGCTACCGATGGTTTCAATCCATTTGGTAAAATGAGCTCCTCGTATAGCATGTGGCCAGTGTTTCTCATCCCATACAACTTTCCTCCATGGGTATGTGTAGAGCAATCAAACTTTATCATGGGCCTGCTTATCCCTGGTCCGGAATCCCCAAAAATGGATATTGATGTCTTCTTGGAGCCACTTGTTGAGGAGTTGCTAGAACTTTGGAAAGGTGTCTCTACTCTTGATGCAATTACTGGCAAGAAGTTTGATCTACATGCTGCTGTAATATGGTGCATTCATGATTATCCTGCTTTGAGCACATTGTCAGGTAGAGTGACAGCAGGTTATTATGCTTGTGTGCATTGTGACAAAAACCCCTGCTCCAAAAGGATAAGGAATAAGATTTGTTACATTGGTCATCGTGGTTTCCTTGATAAGGACCACTCATGGAGGAGGAGCAAGGTGTTTGATGGTAATGTTGAAAAGCGTGAGAAGCCAGAGAAATTTACCATGGATGAGCTGATGGAGCAACTAGAGAGAGTCAAGGACGTCAGACCAGGAAAGCATCCTGAAAACAGAAAAAGAAAGCGGGACTCACAGGACCAATGTTGGAAGCGAAGGTCATGTTTATGGGATTTGCCGTATTGGTCAAGTTTGAAGTTGCAACATAACCTTGATGTGATGCACATTGAGAAAAATATATGTGAGTATATCCTTTGTACATTTCTAGGCATTGCTAGGAAGTCAAAGGATAATATAAATTCTAGGCTTGATTCGGAAGATATGGGCATTAGGAAGAATCTACATTTGATCCGTGAAGGAAATTCCTATACTATTCCTCATGCCCCCTACGTAATGACTAAAGCACAGAAGGAGGCTTTTTGTGAATTTTTGAAGAGTGTAAAATTTCCAGATGGATACGCTTCCAACTTAGGAACATGTGTTACTGCAGATGGATGCAACCTCCAAGGACTGAAAACTCATGTGTTCCAACTTAGGAACATGTGTTACTGCAGATGGATGCGCCGTCGGGATCACAGAGCTTGACGGTGATTCGACGATGGATGAGCAGCGGCCGACGGAGATGAGCAGCTTGATCCCTTCGGCGATGGATGAGCAGCGGGAGGAGGCACGCGCGGCGGCGCGGAAGAAGGGCAGCGGGAGGAGGCACGCGCGGCGGCGGCGCGGAAGAAGGGCGGCGGGCGGAGCTCGCGGCCGGCGGGGCAGAGGCGAACGGCACAGGTTGGGCGGGAGGCGGGTGCGGGCGATGTCCGGCGGAGCTGTGGACGGCGGCGAGCTTCAGGCGAAGTCAGGAGCGGAGCTTGTGGCCGCCGCTCGGCGGGAGCAGAGGGGCCGGCGGACGGGCGGGTTGTGGCCGCCGGACGGGGATGACTTGTGTCCGCTCCTTGCAGATGGATAAGGATAAGAACGGGGAAAAGAAAAATAAAAGAAAAAAATAAGAAATCAATGGATTTATTAATCCTTTTCATTTTACATATAATCACATTTATAAATTGAGAGAAAATATATACATTGAATCGTCAGGAGCACAGTGGATATTTTCCATTCAATCTATTCGTTAAAACATGTCCTACTTTACTCCCTAAAAATATCAAATTCTCTTAGCTAATTTAAGTCTAATTACTATAGAGACATTGATGAAATTCTATTGTTTGACTTGCTTAAGGCTTAACTCGAGATCGAATTGTAAACGAACAAGCTTGAGCCTTTGCCATAGCCACAGCACAACAGACCCTCGATTCAAATTGTAAACAATCAAACTTGAGCCTTTGCCATAGCCACAGCACAACAGACCCTCGATTCGAATTGTAAACAACCAAGCTTGACCCTTTGCCATAGCCACAGCACAACAGGCTCTCGATTCGAATTGTAAACAATCAAGCTTGAGTCTTTGCCATAGCCACAACACAACAGGCTCTCGATTCGAATTGTAAATGAACCAAGCTTGAGCCTTTGCCATAGGCTCGAACAATTTTTAGGTTCGGATCGACACTCTATGAAACTCAAGCTTGAGACGATGAACTCGCTCGAGTTCGGTTCATTGACAACACTAATCAGGGATGACAACGGGTACATACCCAGGTACAGGGTTCTCATACCCACACTCGTGATAGTTAAATACCCCATCACCCATACTCATCACTAACCTCAGGTCTCAAATCCGTCCACACCAACCAACCACCGTGATAGTTAAATGAGGTCACTTATCTCTCTAACTTATATAATTTACACTTCAATTTATGTGTAAATGGGGCTCTAGCGGGTAGTGGATATGGGGGATGTGGGATCGCCTGCGGCCCTAATCTAGAAAATACTCGAGTCTTGAACCGTCGTCTCTCCCGCCTCCACCGCCAGCCGGCGAGCCGCCCTGGGGTTCCCTCTACACGATATGAAATTCCATTACTAGAATATTTTGACTTATTACTATAACTTATAACCATAATGCAAATCCATCAAAAGTTAGTGAGAGATTAGGAACACTGAAGTACATACACGATCTATCCTTCGTTGTTCCTTGACGACAATTGTTTTTTTCAAATACTTATTGGAAACAACTACAATGAAAACACGTGTACAATGAAAGCATGTTTTATCATATTGAAAACATGTCTTCAAATTTGTAGTTTAAAACTAAACATCAAGATATAATAACAAAGCACTAGTAAGATAGCATGTGCTTTTATTATCCTTGAACTGTGATTTATTAGTTTTAATAAAAATCAGTACTAAGTTTATTAGTAGCAAGAAAGTAAGAAAGCAAGCAAAATACTAATTTTATCAGTACCAACTAGCAAGAAACCAAAGCAAACCAGTGGTGCGATGCCTTAGCGCGAAACCAAAATTTTGCAAGTCTGCCGGCGGGCAGTAGTGGCGCCATGCCTCAGGGGCACACCAAACCTTTTGCAGGAAATGTCATTTATACCCAGACTTTTTAATACAACATGAATGAAGCGGTCAAGGACAGTATAGTAAAATTACCCCATACTGAGCGGCATCTTTATTCAGCTCCCCTATCCCCCAAACCCTAAATCCAATTCATTCCTCACCCCAGCCGCCAGAAACACCACCCTCCCCCAACGAATAGACGTTGCGCCTCCGACGGCGTGCTCCACCCCCGGCGGCCGACGGCGTGCTCCCGCGGCGCTCCACCCCCAGCGGCGCGCTCCACCTCCGACGGTGCGCTCCACCCCCGGCATCAGCCCTCCACCGCCGAAGATGGCTCCTGGTCGGAAAGCGACGACCAAGCCCTCAACCAGACGTCCACCAGTAGGTAACTCATCGATTTCCCTCTCTTCACAATATAGAGGCTTCGGCCTATCCCAGATCTGACGTCCACCAGTAGGTAGCTGGAGTTTGATTTGCTTTTGTTTGGACGGCGCCCTGGCCTATATATCTCGTTAGCAAGCTGAGGACCATTATAGTTGATATAGCTTGTTATGGGTGATGTCGTGGGAACAATTCTTCTGTTTCATGTGCAAATTATTCAATCTGTTAACTGGGAATGCTAATGCTTCTCTGGGAGTCCTGAAAGTTTTAATTCTGGTTGAACTGTTCACTAGAACAGTGCTAATGGGAACACACTGTTTTCCTTCAAAAGAAGCATAAATAGCGTACCTTGCCAAATTGCCAAAGAAAATGTCGTCAGCTCGTGAAATTCCAGGACATTTCCTTTTTCACCGCACCTCAGTCTAGGGCCAGATTGCTTGGTGCCAGCAAGAAAGTAGAGTTCTAGATGGTCATTTATCATATAATTTTCTCATCGTTTGTCTCCATTTACATTTTCACTGCAAGTACGAAGGCAAATATATCTCTGATGTGTGATTTCTATTTCATGTGCAAGTACAGAGGCTCCACTAACTGAATATGAGAGGGATAGGATGGAAACAATGATGCGGAACAGTAGGGTGTTCCGCAGTCTTGGAATACAGGAGGCATCGGACCGTGAAGACTCTGGCTCATTGTATCAACCTGGAGATGGTGAAGATGTTGAACAAGGAGTAGTTGATAAGGTCTGTTGATGACAAATCAACTTCTATGTTAGCAAAACATTATTTGTGTTCTGAATTTATTTCATTCTGTTGTAATTTGTTGTATCATGTAGGAGGCCATGCAGCACTTGGAGCCTGAAGTTACCAAGATTTCTGCCAGTGGAACAAGAACAAAGAGAGTGATGGCACTGGCACTTCAGGAGCAAGACCAACCTTCAAGAATTACTAGGCAGAGGACAAGGGACCTGTTCTCAGCTCATGAAGATACAACAGACCCACAAGATGGTTTGACAGAGGATGGGTTGATTGTTGCCTATGCTAATACGCAGACCAACGACCAGAATGAGCTGTCTAGCGAAGGCAAGTTTTCATAATCTCTCTCAATTATTAATAATTTACATATTTGCATTAATGGGTCCATGAATTGCTTTAATTGACTTCCAAATTCCATGATAGGTCAATGTATCAGAAAAAGGCATGTAAGCACACATGTAGGCAGACATTTGGATAACATTTCAAGAGGGTTACCCAACAAGATCCCAGTGCACATCAGTGAAGGAAAACTGCGGCCAGAGGTTCCTTTGCAAGCTGCAAAACTAGCATCGGAGGCTGGTATTATTTTACGGAACCATGTCCCAGTCTTCACTCACTGGAAGCATTATAAGGAGAAAGATGCCATAGGTGTTGTTAAAGACTTCAATGACAAAGTCAGTGTAAGTAAACTGGTTGCTAAACACATGGGTGTTCCTTGTTCAGCATGTTGCCTAATAAAGATGCTAATAGAATCAGGTTGTAATCTTGATCAGGAAGCATGGTTTATGGATTACTGAATAAATATATGGCTGTTAGTCCTTTGTTAATTGTTTTCATAACATGTAATCTGAAAATTATTGTAACCTGAAATTAAGATAACATTTTATCATGGGTGTTCCTTGTTCAGCATGTTGCCTAATAAATATGCTAATAGAATCAGATTGTAATCTTGATGAGGAAGTATGGTTAGTCCTTTGTTAATTAAGATAACATTTTTCTACAATTGGGGGGACACTATATGCATGCTGTTATTTGTTTTTGAAAAAGATTACAGAATCTGATTACAGCTTGCATCTGTGATAGATACCTGCAGTATGCGGCATAAATACAGCCGCACACTTTTCTCGATCTGTCATTTATTTCTTCAAAAAAAGGATGGCGTTTTGATTTACAATTGCATCTATCCATGATATTTATGCTGTGGTTTATTGATTACTAAATACACTTGTTTATATTAGTTGCTCACTATTGCTGGTCACTCCCAGAATATTTTAATGCTATTTAATGATATGTTCATGCTCTTGTCCAGAGTAAATTCACAATTGATGTAGATGCCGAACCAGTGAAAGCTGCATTTTCTGATCTGCTCAAAAAAGGACAACGGCCGATGAGATACAGGCTGAAGAAGGATTACTTCAATGGCATACCAGCAAACGAAGTTAGAACAACTTCACCGCTGACCACTATGACTGACATGCAGTGGAAACAACTTGTGGACATGTGGTCTACCCCGAAGCACAAGGTATACTTCGTTAATATTTAACACAAATGTTGCTTTGCAGAATATGGATTGTCTATCCACTAATATTTCTCTTTCTATAGGAAAAATGTTTGAAAAACAAAGATAGCCGTGAGCAAGTGAAGTATCACCAGATGACAGGATGTCGGAGCTATGTTGCTCAATGTTATGTTGCGGTAAGATAAATTGCTGCAATTGTCTTGAGTTACTTCTTCACACGCTTTCAATTGCAATCACTTTTCTGTCTATGTAATTTCAGAAGCAAACCAAATTTAAGGACGCACCACCGACTGCGATTGATATTTTCAAGGACACCCACTGCAGCAGCAAGTCGGGTTTTAGTGAGAACGCAAAGGATGCCATTGTGAGTACCTTTCCCTATCCTGTTACTATCATAGGTCTCTATTGTCAAGTTCATCATTTATGGTCATGTGTTCATTACAATCCTGCCATGTCGCTTAGTATTTGTACTGAACAAGTAAATAGGTTTGTGATTGCTTTTGTGATGGAAACATGCGCTATGGTTAAAATGGACAGAGCGAGGTTGAGTAGGTAGTGCAGGGAATGCATACCTTTTTGGCCTCTAGCTAGCTGCCACATTTTCTTCTTTACTTTTGAATGAGGTTTATGTATATTTAAGGGAATCATTCAGCATGTGCAGGTCGTAGCATCAATAATTTGCCTGATAATTTAAAATTGAATGGAAACTCCTTTTGCCCCTTTTTGTTTTTCTCTGAATATTCTAGGACAACTACGATTAATGCTGGTGGTGGCAGTACTGGTTCATCTGTGGCTGTGGCACATCCTTTGGTTGATGGCCATATAAATTTTCACCATCTGTAAAGATTCTGCTGTATTGTTTTTCTTATTAGCACTTGGGCTGTTTACTTCTCCTTTTCTTATCTTAAACTAAGTACCAAAGAGGGGTGACTTGATCACACGTGAGATGAGCTTGTGTGATCTGGACGCAAAAGAGCGTGGCCATGCGTGCAATGGATAGCATAGATTCATACCATTAAAAAAACACTTTGTTAGATATGTCTCATCAGAAGTTTTTTATTTAATTATATTGTTCCAGGCACATACATAACTAGCATGGAAATCTGATTTTTTTGTGGTTTTGTTGCTAGGCTCAAATGGAGGCTTATGTTGCTCAACCAACAGAAGAAGGCAAAGATCCGAAGACTCCTGTTGAAGCTGTAGCTCATGTGCTGCCCAAATCAACTTTTCTTCGCAATGTTGGCCTTCAATCCACAGAGATGAAGAGAAATGCCAAAGCTGCTGCTATGAATGATCGTGTACATGACCTTGAGAGTAAATTGGAAGCTGAGAAGATGGGATCAGCAGGACTGCGAGCGCAGGTGGCTGATTTGCAGAAGCAACTAGAGGAACATAAAGAATCAGCAAGGAAGAATGAAGAAGAAACTGAGAAGCTGAGGCAACAAGGAAATGATATACAAGGTTTCCTTCGCTCTTTGTTTGGCAACAGGTTTGCATCACGTGATGCTCAGGAGTAAGCTCTGATAATCAAATAGGCTCTAGATCATATTTTGGTGACATGGCATGGCTACCATACTTGTGGCGGATGTTCTCGTGGGATCTTTCTTTTGGTGTCTTTTGGTGGCTATTGTGTTGCTGCTACTGTGCTTATGGTAGTTGTGCTTGTGCTGGACTGTTGGCCATACAAAACTTGTGGTTAATGTGCTGGTTGCACAGAACTTATTGTGTTGGTTGCACAAAAAACTTTTGACTTTTTGTATGTATTGAACTTGTGGATGTGTATGGAATGCTTGATATTGGAACCAAATGTTGAATCTGATTCAAATATGTGTAATTTGTGTGAGCTGAATCTTGGAGGCTAAAAAAATTGTGTTGAATTATGTGTGCTTATACAATTCTGCTGAATTATGTGGGCTCCATTTATAAAAATAAATGATTTTTTTGAAAATAATGGGCTGGGCCTGCCAGCACCAGCCCAAATAAAACTGGAAAACAATTCAAAAATTAAATAATGGGCCAGTCCACAAAATATATTTTTGGCCCATGAAAAGGCTGAATGCTATGCTTGGGCTTTAGCAGGCCAAATTTCATTTTGTGACGTTTTTTTCGTTCTGCCACGTCAACGCCACGTGAGCTTTGATCCTATGTGGCATTTGCCCACGTGGCGAGGTAAAGAATTTTGTGACAACAAACTAATGTCATACAATTATATGACGCCAAAATCCAATGTCATAAACTTATGACATTACATATACAAACGTCATATAATAAATTTGTGACGCTAGCTTTTTGACGTTTTGATTTTCGTCAACTAGATGTCATAAATCTTAAATTATGACATAAATTCCATATATTGTGACGTAATAAAACGTCAAAAAGCCATACATTTCTTGTAGTGTGTTTATATGTTAGATCCGCCCCTAGATTGCACCTTCAACGAGAGGTAGATGCCATCTGCATGGCCAGGCTCATAGCCCGCTGTGCCAAAGGTTTCGTCATTTATAATCTTATTATTAGTTGGCGGTTCTGCATCAGATCAATATGCAAGTAACAATCTACTGTGTCCGGTCTTGGTCGTCACTCTTCTGTCTTTGTATAATCTACTACAACAACCAGCCGGCATCCATGTTATGACATGGCAAAAGCTGCGTGTGATTATATTTTGTTTAAATATAATGTTGAGCATTTGTAGTATACTGGATGCTGATCTTGCTTGACTATCCATTAGCATCTCTACATGTCCCTGACCATGAAATAGCGAAATGTTTTTGTCGTCATTACCTATGTATTAGTTGACAGCGGATCGGAGCCTGTTGCTACGAGCTAAAATGACTGGATATAAAACAACTAACTGCTACTTTTGGATTTACCAGTCAGACACACAACATATATGTACATCAATTGGTTGTTCGAAGACCTCCATATTGGTTGTTTGGTCAATAGCAAGCAGCGAGTAGCAAGTCATAAACATTTATTGCTCTGCTTACGATGTCGATCACGAATTCATGTTTTATATGGAGCCAATATATACACATCTTTCTGTATTATATCTTTCATGATGCTCGCTATAGAAACCTAATCGCCTAAAACAATCATAAGTCAGGCTAGTGTACAAACCAACAAGGAAATGCGTATTTTGTTGTTGCATTGGCTTTATTATTTCACGGTGTATTTTTTCAAAACTGATAAGAAAAAAATGCAAAGTTCATTGTGCGTACCCAAAAGAACCCCACGGGAAAATTGGGTACACTCAGGGGAAAATCGGGCACACACACAGAAAAATCGGTTTCTAGTAGTGCAGTACATCTCTCGCGATGCATAATAATGTGCCTGCATCTCCAACTGCTACATTTCCTTCTACATTTTCTCCTGAACATTGACATCACACGTGCAATATATATCCGTTGTATACCCATATTTAGTTTTATTTCATAAGTCTGCCTACTAATCCAGCCTATTAGTAATTAGTTTCTTATATAGTAAGCCAATTAGGGCTTGTTTCTTCAATGTCAACCAAATGGTTCATTTGGAGACCAAAACAAAAACAATATTGTTTTCTAGAAAAGAAAAGAAACATCATCAAGCCCTAGCCATTTTTTAATAAATATGTCAAGTTTATTTGGAAAGAGCTTCCGTGCCCAATTATGTTTCAAGTTATATATATTTCGACTGATACTCCCTCCGTCTCAGGATATAAGGCGTGGACAAACTTGGCACAGTCTTCAATAATAACATTTGACTCTTAATATCTCTTATAATATAATATTTGCAACAATAAAATTATAGTCGTATGAAACTACTTTTAAATATGAATACAATGATATCATTGTTGTAAGACAAAGTTTTTATTATACAAGATTAATCATAAGTCGAAGTTTTTAAGGTTTGAATCTTGAATTATATGCGTGCCTTATATCCTGAGACGGAGGGAGTAATAAGCTAGACTCATGACTGAGGGTGTTCCAACTTCCAAATATACAAGGCCAAATCAGTGAGTTAGCAACACCATCCCCTTAAAACAAGGAAGATAAAGCAACACAACAGCACAGTAGTACACCAGGAGCACCACAAATTAGATATCTCCAATTCATCAAACATGCCCTCTTGGTTTATCACGACAAGTAAACACAGAAATCGAACCAGAACAGTGTAAGGATAGTACAAGCTGCCAAACCTAAGCTGATCTGCTCGCTACCGGCAGATACCAAGAAGCCACAATGACCAGCCGCACTAGCTTATTCGAATTACATCACAGAATACCATGGTTTGTGATATTATAAGGTAATTCGGTAATCATAAAAAAACTTATCGATGATTACAATCCTCACATGGCAAGTGGGATCTTGAGGAAGTCCAGAACATACAGTCCGCCTTCCTTGAGGTGAGCTTTGCCAACGGTCGTGCCACCACTAGTACTTATGCAGCACTCACCGCAACCAAACCTGATGCTGTAGTCTAGCTCCGCGAGCTGGCTAACTGACACCAAGTTCGCTGCGAGCCCAGGGACGAACCACACATCGGGTAGGACAATTGCATCTGTCACCACTGCGCCACGGGCACGGACCGGTATGGGCACTCCATCGACTGCATGAACAAACTGATCATCATGCTCGGTTATGAAGCCAGAAAGGAGGGCACGGTTCCCTGTTGCGTGATGTGGAGCTGCAGTTGCAACTGTCCAAGTAGCTGATGTATTTGCCTCCACTACCTTGATGCCACGTCCAGGTCTGCAAGAATTAGATCAGTGGGCATATATAGGAACATGCTACCATTTTGTTATAAAGAAACAATATTGAGTGATTGAATTGAGCAATGTGAAAATTTGATGTGTATCAAGTACGCTGTTAATTTTTTGAACCTTCAAACTAGTATGCAATTGAAAAAGATCACATATGAATAAAAGTCTACCTGGGATGCTGTAACTCGTTTTCAAGCTCGTTCCTCCTGGCAATGATTTTCCTACTATTCATTTCAGAGTTTTTTACTGCGTTAAGTGATTCTGATTTGGGCTTCGGAGAAATCAACCTGGCTTCACACACATTGGGCGAAGCATAGGAACATAATATCCTAGCCACATCAAAGATACTCTTACGCTCCATGGATTTTCGACAGGCAAACATATCTTTTAACCTCTTGTGAGCAAGTAGCGCCATTTGAACTAGTGGGTGGTGTACACTGATAAATAATAAAGTTCAGCTCACAAATTATCATGGGTGAAGTATGATGTGATAGGATATATAGGAATGATATTAGTGTAATACCTCAAATATGGTTCATGCTCATGATCTGAACCAATCTTCATGTCATAACCCCTTTTTGCTGAAGTTTCTGAAACTTTGATGTCACATGGAGAGTTGTCGCTGTGTGGAAAAACAAAATCGGATTACTTTCTTTTGGTCAAAGAAAAATGTGACTATGGCCTAATTGCATGAGTATGTTTGCTAAGAGATGTGAATAAGACATCCAAGCAAAAACAGGAATTCACATAATTAGCACAGGAAACGTCAGCGCAAACTGAAAGACATCTCGATTTCTAGACAACCAGAGAACTGTCTCTGGTTGCCAGTTTGGTAGTGATTCAACGGTGTACATTAATTACCCTCCTGAGCATCTGATTGCACTCCGCCATTGAGGCATAAAACTTAAAAGGCAAATCCCACCCTCATTGGATCTGTCGGAGGAGGGTGAATAATCATTTTACGGTGCTCCTGCAGCGAAGTATTTGTAACATATCATGTCTTTGTGAGGAATTAACTGCGAGTAAAGTTCATAGTTATCCTGATACACGGATACAGGATAGCAACCACTGAAGCATTTAATTAGCAAATTTGACACTACCGGAATTGGGAGCTTGATCTGGCCGGAAAGCTTTACTTGTACTATCCATCTTACCCATGATCTTAGAACTCAAAACAAGTATAATAACAGAGAAGAAACGAAATGTACCTCACACAACTAAAGTGCTCAGGCTGAAGGGCTGGCTCCCATGCAAACAGATTGTTGAGACAGGTTTTTGCTATACACATCAGTCCATAGCAGAGGCCATTATCCGCATAAATCCTAAGGAAGGGGGCAGAAAAAAAAATGATTAGGGAAAGTTTGATACAGCAGGGAGTTCAAGTTCAAGAAAGGTAAAGAAATGCACCTAGTGTTGCTGTAGTACCTATGCCTTAAAAGTCGTTGCATTGTCTCTGACAGCATGATATGGAAGGTGTATATGTTGCTCCACGTCAGAAGTCTTTTGCCAATGAAACTGTATGTTTACAACATAAGATACATGAGTTTGATTTCACACAAACAATTAACTCTACTGATTGAGGTAATAAAAAAGTAGAAAAATAAATTTAATAGAAGATGATAAAGCTGGCATTTACACATACAAAGGATAACGGTACTCATTATTCATGCCAACTGGCCTGACTATAAATACATTACTGGTGTTGTGACCTCTAGCAATGTCCCTCAATATGCGAAATTGGGCAATCCTTGACTTGAATTTTGCATCTGATAGGATATTACATGCATTCAGAACCATGCGAACAATACGCATGATGCACGCCTTATGCAGATGCCGGACCTCTCCATATTCATCTGATTTATCCAATTCGTGATACCAATCTGCTTCATCCAAGCAGTTATCGTTGGCGGAGATCCTAAGAAAGCGGCATGTCTTAATGATTAGCGAGTCTCCTTGGCTCAAAATAAGAAGTTTAATCGAGCAAGGAAAGGACACAAAACAATAAAATTATAAATAAATTAGCCACTCACTGAAGGCATATAGACATGTCAGTTTCAACTCATAACATTAGCATACACAAACAGTGTATTCCAAATTAGGAAGCAAAAACAAACAAACAGGGTGGGAGGCTATCTTTAGTGCTTCGGTTTATTCTAGAATAACACACTATCATAAAAAATATATAACCACAGAGAGTATAAGAGTTCTATAGGAAAACATGGCTGGATTTATTACTGAGGGAAATCAACCTGATTGAAAAAAAAATCCCAAATCCAAGAACAACATAATTGCATAGAAACTAAAGTATAATTCTCGACAAGAGTATTAAAACTATCCACTGGAGGATGATAAAATTGTCATGATGTAGCATACTTAGAGAGATGGTTGTATGTGTTGACCGCCTTGACCATAGATTCATGGTTAGTGTAACCAACGAGAAACCTCAAGAAGCGAAAATCTGTGGCATTGAGATCATGATTTGCAATCTGTAGGATGTCTGATAGCTTCAGATGTGAGTGAGTGGAAGATGGACTCCACGTCTTGTGCAGATATTTGATCCCTGCGTTTTGGAGTATTTGGTTCCACGGCATCTTCTTGGTGAAGACCTCATCATGGGTGGAGAATCTAACCAAGAAGGTAAATCATAAAGTGTTGAGTCAACCATGTAAGGGAGAGAAAATGCAAACATATGCAAGTAAATGAGCAATACGTGGATGGAACTTGAACCCATCAGTTTTAATTCATGAGGTCATACGACACAAAGGTCCTTGTAGCAGATTTAGCTATAGATGACATGGCCAACGGACTAGCATTATTGGTCTATTGGTGCTAAAAGTCTTGTAGTGTATAAGGTGTGGTCACCAATTAACATAAGAAACTATATATATTTACTTGATACGCGATATCCATGCACGAGTACTATTAGCATGGGTGTTACAGAATTTCTCTTAACCAAGGATAACAACTTGAACAGAAGTAACATGAAACCTACTGTTACATTCCTGGACAAGAGTAAGTCCCAGGCTACAATCTGTAGCACCAGATTTGTAGAGTAAATTTCATTTGAAGAGATGCTGGTAGCTCTTCTTAAGCAATTGTAAGAAGTTCAATTTAGGTTGCAGACACATAAAAATCCCCTTACTGTAAGAGAAGAAGGCAGTAAGAAATCAAAGCCGCTAAAGAACAGGGTACACACTACGGGATTCGACTTATTTGCCGTGTGCCCGATATAATGCACACGGCAAACGGTCTAGCACATGGCAACTCAGCGGTTTCCGGTAGTGTACGTAGTTCAGAAAGAAGAGATTTCAACAATAAACAGAGGAATCATGAGGTAGTGCTTGCACACCTAATGGAGGAAAAAGAAGTCGGTAATTTGTCTGAGTTTATGCAAGGTAACCATGGAACATGCAGTAAAGTGAAAAGAAAAATCATTAGCAAGAAAGTATGGAAGGCACACGAGTTTGGAAGGAGACCAGAGAAATAAATACCTCAAGGATCTCGGTGAATGTTTCCGTTCAAGATTAACCTTTATGTTAACGCCCCCTTTAGCTGAAGCTTTCACTGAGATTTTAGCGGTAGGGGGAATGGCCAGCAGACATTGCATGAGCAGACACTCACGCCGCTCCAGCTGCAGAAGCCTGTGCAGAGACTTGCCCAGATGCTCACGTAGCTCAAGCAGCTCACTCTCAAGAAACCTCTGAAGCCGGAGGCACACACGCTGCTCCCTCCCATTTATACACTCCCAACGCATCAGCTGTTCACGCCTCCTCTGCATCAGACCAGGCCACTCCATCTCCAACTGATCCTCAAGCCGACGATCCAACTCGGGCAGAGGCATAAAGCCCTCCCATTCCTTCAGTTCTTGTAGCCTCTGCCGCTTCTCGTGCAGACACTTGAGCCGATCCATGTGCAGCGCCAGTAGCCCCTTGATCTGGTTGCCATGACGGCTAGTCTGGTAAATATTCCCGATTGCTGGTGAAGTCATGGCTGAAAATTTGGCTCCGCTGGGAATAGCAAGCCTCTTCTCGCACAAGATCTCGAACCGCTCAAGAAGCTCAAGCTGATGTCTCTGCAGCAGACACGCACGCTGCTCGTCCCACGAACCCTCGAGGCGCTCCATGTCCTGCAGAAGCTTAAGCCGCTCCATATCCAGAAGCTGCACGGGCCACTCATAGAACGGGCACTCGAGCAGCTTGAGGTCCAGTAGTGGGCGCCAAGACACGACCAGATCACACACTTGCACGTTCAGCTGATGCTCAAACAGGTCCTGCTCGGGCTGATTCCAAGTCTTGTACAGGCGATGGAGCTCAAGATTAGACGATGACGACTTGCGCACATGCTCCGTATTCAGTATCAGACCACCGTCGTCGGGGTTCCTCGAAGGATCCCTAAAAGGGGAAGGAGGCGGCGGCGGCGGCGAGCTTGAGTTTCGTCCGAACAAGGACGTACGCAGCCGATGAAGGGCTTCGATCCAAGGAGCAAATTGAAGGTGAGGGAAGGTACGTACCTCACGTAGCCGATGAACCGATGCGACTCACACTGGCGGCAATCCATCGAGAATGAGGCGGCCGGCGGCGGAACCACGTGCTCGTCGAGAGGAAGAAGAAGGCAAGCAGCAGGAAGGGGTCGTGGAAGCAGAGATTTTCGATTGGGTCTATTGCTTGGGAGAAAAGCGGCTCTAGTGATCTCCGGCCGGCCGCTCCCTTGTTGACTCCGCCGTTGGTTGCTTCAGCTGAACGTACACAACAACTAGCATCCTGCTTGCTGACACACGAACAAGACAAACAGCCGGCCGGCCGGCCCGAGAAAACAACCCTAGGGAGATAGAGAGGTTTTCGCATTGCATTCTGCCTCGCCTTCCACGCTGATCCTCAACGCCTTCTCTCCTTCCTCTCAACTCCCATTTCGTCTACTATACGCTGATCCGGGAGGGACTTGTACTGGATCCCTCTTTTTACGGATATGTGCAACTTCTGCAAGATGTAAGTTCCCCTCGATCGTTTTTGCTCGCTCGATTGATAACTCTCCTAGTATGTGTCTTTGGGGCACTAGCTAGCTCCCTAATCATTAGCAACATGATGAGCTCATTAATTATTCCTTAGGATCTCCGTCGTCGATCATGACTGCTTGGATGAACATGAAGACGAGGAGCGGCTTATTATGCGCTCAAGCAAACCTAAGCTGTCCATCGACTGGCATATTGAACAGGGTATGGGTAATATGTTGGATGCTCGTTCCTGTGACGTCAAACTTTTACTAACAACTTCAGCTAAATGGGGCATTGATGTAAACATCATCGACTAACTTGCAGTACAAGTGCAGAAATATTTGGGGTATTACATACTACTTTCTTGCCAAATTTTCAGTGTTTCCTTGGTTTGAATGCTCTAACTAAAATTATGTTATTGTCCACATGTAAGCCATCCGCCTTGCAGGAAGCGCGGGGATACGACCTTTGCACAGAGATTAACTCTACCTGGTACGCCGAATGAGTGCGAGGTCGGTTGGATATCCGCAGGGCACAAACCAAAGTCACCAAATGCAGGAAGAGTATCTGAGCGTGATCCTGGAGAAATCAATGAGCCATCCTTGCCACTTCTCTTTGATATATCTACAACAAAAGAGATAAATAGTACTACACCATGGCCTGGAGACGGTGATGGTTCCATTCAGAATTCTGGAGCAGCATATCACAGTGCCACGAGTGATGCTGGGGAGAATGGTACTGTGAGTAACAAAATCATTTGTAAACTAAGCAGGGCCAGCGATGAAGGCTCAGGTTCAGAAACTACTGCTTGTTTTCATACTGCGAACATGGAGAAGGCACAAACATCTGTTGGCTTAGTGAACATGGATCCATCTAACCCTGAGGAACTGGAAGCCACTGTGGTCAATTCTAGAGTCCAACGCAGGAACAACTCTGGATCCAATGGCGCTCAAGCAATCACTTCCTCAGAAGAGACAGAGCACATCCCAGTACTTCTCCAGTACGTGTTCCCTCTGTTTGAAAAATAAGTGTTCTTTACAAAATATAATATCAAACATTAAAGTAGTTATGAAAAATGACCATGCTACACCTAAGTACTTATAGTAGTTGTGACTGAAAACTACGCTATTAATAATGCACATGCATACGAACAAGAAAAATAGCATCAATTAAGCATTCGCTTGGCTCTATCTTCTTTGTGTTTGGCATTGCTTTAATTAGATAAACTTCATTGCAAGCTAATAGAGCACTCTTGAATGCTAAAAGAACACTTATTTGGACCACGGAGAGAGTATAGTTTCAAGACCGAACCTTTACAGCTTCAAGTGGACAAATACTTAATAACTATTAGTATTTGCTGTGTTTCTTTCTTACTTTTGGTTTACGGAAATAAATCGTTCTTCCCTGTTTCTATTTAGGTAAGAAAAGATAAAATATAAATATTATTTTTTGACTTACTTTTAGTTTCCAAAATAAAGCATTTTACACTGTTTTCTATCTAGGTGAGAAAAGATAAAATATAAATGCTATTTTCCCACACAACAGCAGTTCTAGGAGTGGAAGGTTTGCAGTGCGGCCAAGTGAACCACACGTCAGCTACATCGCCAAGACCTTTATTGACGTTATTTTCCGTGTGCTCAATTTTTCAATTCACGTCCCACAACGTTTCAGGTGTTGTTCTCTTCCCTCCTCGGAATCTATCCATTTTTTCTGTGGTCCGTTGAACTCATACATTCAGGTGCATTTGTTTTTGGAAATGCTACTTAGGCCATTTTCTAGTGAACATTATAAGAGACTTAAATATCACTGACGATCATTAGTCATCATAAAAACTAGGCAATTTTATCATAAAAAATAATATTTAAGTTTAAGGGGGCCTTATAAGAATGTATTTTTTGCCTCCAACCAAATTTTATAATTATATGTGAATATGTTTGTATTATTAAGCATTTGAAATTGTTAAGCAACTAAGAAAATTTAGATTGTAAATTATACAATATTTTGAATTTTTCCTCCCAAATTTCCATAAAATCTTTAAATGTCTACATGTACTCGTATAGTAGTATATAAATTTTTAACTTAATATAGATATTTTATTTAAAGAACAAATTATGATGGACCTACATTTAAGATCATACTACAAGAAATGTATGGCTTTTTGACGTATTTAGTATGACAATACAACATAATGTCATTATATCATTCATTTTATGACATTATGTATTAGCCATTTCAATTTAATGACAATAAAAAATCGTATGTTACAACATATGTCATACATGTAGTCCAATATCACCCAATGACGATAGTTGCTATGTCATAAGGCCTATTTGTTAATGTCATAAATATATGACAAAAGTTGGATGTCACTTGAAAAATCTTTACTGAATGAGATTTATGATATGACATTTTTCAATTTCCACCATAATGATTTTAGTAACTGAAAGTCATATTTCTTGTAGTGGAGTTTTTTTATTTAATCTGGGACCTTCAATGCTTAATATGGGAATGCTTTTTTCACGAAAATCAAATATTTTGCTTGTGAAATTGAGAAGACTAATCACCACGATTACACAGAAAAGGAAGGGAAATGGAATGGAAAGAAATCTCTATCATGATCAATTTCCCGTCTTCACCTTACTATTTTTTTCTCATGTTTATCCCTCAAGCCATGGGCTGATGAACTGAAATACAGCAAGTGGAAAAAATAAAGAAAAGTGCACTTCTCGGAAGCAGAGCTCCTCACTGAAAAATTATTGTCAAAACGATATATATTGGTTCCCCATTTTTCTGCCCTGTTGTCGTCATACCATATATAAAACCTACTCTTTTTAGGCTTAAAAATTTGGTTATGCGATGTAGAATATAGTGAATGGGTTATGGGTAGCTTTACCATAAGAGCATCTCCAGCAGTCTCCCATTTCCCAATCCAACTACCATATTGGGAGAGTTATTGGAAAAATAGTGCTCCAGCAGATCCCCTTTATCTTTTTCTTTTCCCAAAAATTATTGAGACAAAGCAATATTCCACTCCAACTCTCCCCAAATAGAGGGAGAGTTGTGGCACTCCTAATACGGTAGTTGGATTGGGACAAGATTATTGGGTGACTGCAAAAGCAATCCTATCAATAGTATGAAAGAGTTATTGGGACATCACCATTAACTAGTTATTGAAAAATGTTTATTGGGGAACTGCTGGAGATGCTCTAAGTATTGACGATATAAGTGTAGTTTCCCAAAGTTAGTTCCACTACTACACAGGGCCTCATCACAGCCGGCTCGGATCTCCATATCACAGCCGGTTTTGAAAAATGGTGCTAATCAAGTGGCGCTGAAAATTGGCTTTTCACAGCCGATTTTTAATTCAAAAATCAAAAATCAAAATTCAATTAAAAATATTAAATGGGTGTAAAAAAATTTATCACATGGAGGCCACCCCCAAGAACCGGGCGACATTTACCTCCAAGGACACAATTTTTTGCACTTATTGCATTCTCCATGTTTCGAACTGGTGACCTCTAGCTTCGTGCGTAACTTCTATTACCACTGCACCACACCATTACTTGTGATTGAGTTAGTCATGCACTCCTTTTTATATTAATCCTGACGAACTTTAATAAAATTATAGAGGCCACATCTTTGATCCGATTAGGTCGAAACTTTTTGTGGTAGTTCCTTACATGCACATACTTTCGAAAAAAATATCAGAAAAATAATATCAAAATAAAAAATTGTTGTACAAAAATTGATTTATTAAGTGCTAAAAATTCATTTAATTCGTAAACAATAGCAAATCATTTCAAAAAACTCTTGAACTCCTCCATGGTAACTTATACGCCGTATAAAACATGTAAAAAAATATTTATATGTTATATGAGCGAAAATAAGTTTTAGAATGTATAAACATCAAAGTTTGACTTAAAAAGATGTATAAAAGGGTGTGAGAGATGTATATGTTTATGAACAATGTATAGTTTAACTTTTTTGAAATGCATCCAATTTGATCTAAACTAGAGCATATGTCTTTAGATATTTTTTTCTAGTATTTGGAAAGAGCTAGTTGAGAGACATGTAGTTCAAATTAGAATTACTAAGAATAAGTACTAGAAATTCATTTAATAGTTAGAAAATAGAAATATTTTAAAAAAATTCCAAAACTCCTCCATGGCGACATATATGTAGTGTAAGATATTTAAAAATTATGTCCATGTAATATGAGCAAAAATAACGTTCTAGGTGTGCAAACTAATCGATGTGGTAGTTCTTTAATATTAAACTTTTGAATCTTAATGATTTTTTACAGACAACACCTTAGATCTGATTGGGCTAAAAAAATTTTTGGTTATCCCCTGTATGCTCCTAGTCCCAAAAAAATATCAGAAAAATAAAATAAAAATAAAAAATTTTGTGCACTGTAGCTTAAAACCGGCTGTGAAAGTTGATTTTCACAGGCGGTTCATGTTAAGAACCGGCTGTGAAAATCAAGTTTCAGTCGGTTTTTGCCCCGAACCGGCTGTGAAGATGGCGTCATTTCCACAGCCGGTCCGAAGCAAAAACCGGCTGTGAAACTTGATTTTCACAGCCGGTTTGTGGGGTCCATCGAGCTAGGCTGTCAAAAATCGGCTGTAAAAATATTTTGTGTGCCACTTTTGAATACCGGCTGTGAAAATGGCGACTAGAAAAATGGTCTGTGTAGTAGTGTTCTAAGGAATGTAGTTTTTATTTAGAATTACTGTTGACGCAAAATCGGGTCAACACACGAGAACGCTAGATCGCGCAGCAAGCAATCGAGCTGCTCGCAGTCTCCCTGCGCAAACCGGTTTAACCGGTTTGGGGATCTGGTCTGACCGGTTTTCCCTGAAAGATTGGGAGCGAACCCTAAACACGCCTCCCGGAAAGATCCGTCGAGGAGAACGTGTGCAGGGGTGCCCTAGGGTCGGCAGGCCACCTAGGACGCCTTCAAACGTCGTGGAGACGAAGGAAGAACAGCAGGTAGGGTTGGAAAAGCTAGGGTTTAGGAGATACGAAAAAGTAAATGCATAAAGTAAAGGAAAAATAGTAGATTTGATAAGTTCGATTGGATCTAACTCAATCGGCCGAATCCCTTTATATTTATAGGGAGGGTAGGACTTTTCCCGCAAGGAATAAACTTTACAACTCGTAATTAACTCAAACTAAGAGTCCTAGTCGGATTACAGGAGAAACCGGTCTGACCGGTTCCCCAAACCGGTCAGACCGGTTTGGGCCCAGATTTTGCTAATCCTTGCTCTACTTGCCAATTTTGGTCGCGAACATATGCCCCCTTGTTTTCTGGTGAAGCTTGCGAATCAGAAAACACTCAGCAACCAGAATTGCTCTAAGGACAATGTTTATACATTGGCCATATCTTGATGTCTTGCTCAAGTTGAAGTTGAAGCAACTTTCTTTGGCCTCCACACCATCTTTATCTTCATCGCCGCTGCTGGCTTCTCTTCAACTTATTGCTCCATTGATTTCTTGCGCATCCGCTGCAATTTTCTCTTTTGAGTACGGGACAAGCCTGGAGGACACCATCTTGGTTTCATATATATTGAATCTTGCTTGTTGTCCTTCTCATCTGTCTTAGAATCAGTGGATACATTTCTCCTGACCAGATTATTACTAGAAACAACCGGTCTTTGTGATGACTCATGATTTTAGTATGAAACAAGATATGGAACAAAATATGGCTGCATATTCATACTACTGTAATCCCAAGGCAAATAGTAGTAAGGATATGACCAGGACCATGTTGTAGTCGGTCTAAAAGATGGATACAATGTAGCACTACTACTACCTTAAGTTGAGGAAAAAATTGACTCTTGGTGCTTAGATGAGGTTTTTATTTTTTCTGGCCGATTTTTATGCTTCTGAGTAGCACCTAATTTCTTATATTTCTCCAGAAGTTCCTCAAAAGTCGGCCTTGACTTTTTCTTAGCACCATCAGATTTTCTGGCCAAGAACCGGTCAGACCGGTTTCTTGAACCGGTTAAACCGATTTTGGTAGAACCGGCTTGCTCGTTCTTGACTTGCCCCCGAGCATTGAATTCTTAAATGCAGTTTTGGGGGTCTTTTCCAGTTGCACTTTCTTGTCTTTCTTCTGCTCTGGTCGTTCTTCACTGTCACACCCGGTTTTAAGGACAAAACCAGATGACTATCATATGTGCGCCAGGATCAAGTTTACACACATATGAGACTTCATCAGTGATATAAAAGACAATGCAAAACGTAAATAATATTAAAGAATATTATTACACTCACGCGAAGCGAATAACTAGCAGCGGATCTTCAACACTTCACCACAGGCAGCTGACTGGGGGAACACGTACGCCTAGAAAACTCCAAAATACTCCACCCGGCTCTCCTGTCTTAGCCTGAGCCGCAGATAAAGCAAGGTTGAGTATACTTATGGTTGGTACTCAGCAAGTGTAGAGCAAAAGCAAATGACATGCAAAGGCTTAACAAGGAATAGCTGGCTATTTAATTTAGCTTAAGCACTTTAGTTGGTCATATTTTAATTAGCAGCATAATTACTAAATATAAGTGTATACCAACCCAATTAAGCATAAATATATACCATAAACCATAACCATATCCAATGCATGAATGATCCAATTTATTTCATCTTCAAGTTCAAATTATCATGCGAGGGTCCAGGCCGCTCTTGACCGTGAGCACGGCTGATATATCAGTTTTTAACACTCTGCAGAGGTTGTACACTTTCACCACAAGTCGTGATTCCCATTGCCAAAGGCATGTACTCCCCTCACACCACGTGAACAAAGTACTGGGTTTCACAGCGAGGCCTTTCCAAAGAATCTCTCAATGTGTGTGTGCTCCCTTACCATGCAGGTCTCTAGAAGGAAAACCTTCCTCTCCCGCGCCTCTGCACACAAACCTTGCCGGTAGCAACCAGCCCCATCCAAAACAAGCAGTGCCTCCACACAACATTGAGATCCTCTAGTTACTTAGCCAAGACCATAGCCCGTTAGTCCTTGTGGTTGTACTTTTTTCCTGGGTGGTCACTCCATGTTCCAATTAACACAAGTGGTCTTATTATCAAAATGCATAGTAACATGAATAAATGATGGCACAAATTCATTATCTTGGATCTTAGTGTAACCATTCCCAAGTTAAAGCAACTAAGCATCAACTACCCAACATTTNCTTAGATGAGGTTTTTATTTTTTCTGGCCGATTTTTATGCTTCTGAGTAGCACCTAATTTCTTATATTTCTCCAGAAGTTCCTCAAAAGTCGGCCTTGACTTTTTCTTAGCACCATCAGATTTTCTGGCCAAGAACCGGTCAGACCGGTTTCTTGAACCGGTTAAACCGATTTTGGTAGAACCGGCTTGCTCGTTCTTGACTTGCCCCCGAGCATTGAATTCTTAAATGCAGTTTTGGGGGTCTTTTCCAGTTGCACTTTCTTGTCTTTCTTCTGCTCTGGTCGTTCTTCACTGTCACACCCGGTTTTAAGGACAAAACCAGATGACTATCATATGTGCGCCAGGATCAAGTTTACACACATATGAGACTTCATCAGTGATATAAAAGACAATGCAAAACGTAAATAATATTAAAGAATATTATTACACTCACGCGAAGCGAATAACTAGCAGCGGATCTTCAACACTTCACCACAGGCAGCTGACTGGGGAACACGTACGCCTAGAAAACTCCAAAATACTCCACCAGGCTCTCCTGTCTTAGCCTGAGCCGCAGATAAAGCAAGGTTGAGTACACTTATGGTTGGTACTCAGCAAGTGTAGAGCAAAAGCAAATGACATGCAAAGGCTTAACCAAGGAAATAGTTGGCTACTAATTAAATTGCTTAAGCACTTTAGTTGGTCATATTTTAATTAGCAGCATAATTACTAAATATAAGTGTATACCAACCCAATTAAGCATAAATATATACCATAACCATAACCATATCCAATGCATGAATGATCCAATTTATTTCATCTTCAAGTTCAAATTATCATGCGAGGGTCCAGGCCGCTCTTGACCGTGAGCACGGCTGATATATCAGTTTTAACACTCTGCAGAGGTTGTACACTTTCACCACAAGTCGTGATTCCCATTGCCAAAGGCATGTACTCCCCTCACACCACGTGAACAAAGTACTGGGTTTCACAGCGAGGCCTTTCCAAAGAATCTCTCAATGTGTGTGTGCTCCCTTACCATGCAGGTCTCTAGAAGGAAAACCTTCCTCTCCCGCGCCTCTGCACACAAACCTTGCCGGTAGCAACCAGCCCCATCCAAAACAAGCAGTGCCTCCACACAACATTGAGATCCTCTAGTTACTTAGCCAAGACCATAGCCCGTTAGTCCTTGTGGTTGTACTGTTTTCCTGGGTGGTCACTCCATGTTCCAATTAACACAAGTGGTCTTATTATCAAAATGCATAGTAACATGAATAAATGATGGCACAAATTCATTATCTTGGATCTTAGTGTAACCATTCCCAAGTTAAAGCAACTAAGCATCAACTACCCAACATTTAAATATAAACCCAAGGTTTGACAAGGAATGATAAATAAAACTAGTCAATCCTTAATATAGGACCCATCATGATTAAGCATGCAAGCATAGCAAACTACAGTGTATAAGCATGTCATATGGTTATTAGGACGAAAATATGATCAAGAATACACTTGCCTTAAATCCAAATAATAAAGGGTATTGCTAAAATCTGCAGAATCTTGCTCCTCGAATCTCACGAACAACCTTGAACACCACAATTGTTGCACCGTCTAAACGCAGCACAGGGGCACATACAAGAAAACATACAACAAAATAAGAAACAATACACCAAACATGGGCAACAATACAAAAGAACAGCGTAAAGCTAAAGTTCAGGTCCTTACGGTCACGTGAGCTGAAGAATCACTCGAAACGGAGTTGAAACAGTCAAGATATGGTCAAAACAGTGATCCAGGGACTTATCTGCGTAGAACCAAACTTCTAGGGGTTAGATTGAGATAATTCGAGGGCTAATACATAATTATGCTGGTAAAGTCGGGGTCTAACTCATAAAAGAGCCAGATAGGATGGCGGGTTAGATAACTTGAAAACCAAGGGGGTTAACTGTAAGATAAAATGACCATCATGTAAATACTTTACATAGGACGCGGAGTGCGGGTTGATTACCAGAAAATCCAGGATCTCTTTAGCAAAACAGCCTCGGCTGACCGGTATCTGCCTTGTTGACTCGGATCTGGGCCTTTGAAACTTGATCGGACGGACGAGATCGCTCGGGGAGTCGGCCGGCGGCGAAAACAGAGGTCGGCGGCGGTCCGAGGCGGCGATGGGCGGCGAGTTCGCCGGAGAAAGTCGATCTCGAGCTAGAGAGATCGGTTTTCCACGCGGTTTGGCCCTGGAGATTCCTCGAGGGATGGCGAACTCGTTCAGGATGCTATAAACGATGCACGGAAGACGAGAGCGGCTGGAGGTGGAGCGGGACGGCTCGACCTACGGAGACAATCTCCGGTGAGCGATTCTGGTGAACCGAGGGCAATTCGACGAGTTCAAGTGGCTTGGTGAGCTTTCTTACATCCGTGCGATGGTCCCGGTGGTGATCTTGGCGATGGATTGACGACGATTGAGTAGATCGACGGTGGCGGGTGGCACCAAGACCTCGGGGCGGCGACGCTCCGTGGAACGACCACACGCGATGGCGGCTAGGGTTTCTAGGGGTTCGAGGTTCGGCCGGCGCGAGTTTTATAGGCCGGGGGTCGTGCCTTGGCGTGCGAGACAGGGAGACCGAGGCGGGCGGTGCGGAGCTCGGGTTCGGTTCCGAGTCGGGATCGAGTCCCAGTCGAGAGCGACGACTTGGTAGGGATGACGGGCGGGTCTCACTTGGCGGTGACACAGAGAAAAGAGAAAGGGAGAGGGCGTCGGGCTGGGCCGCGGTGGGGAATGGGCCGGGCTAGAGGAAAAACGGAGAAAGAGATTGAGGGGGACAACCGGACTAACTGAAAACTCAGGGAGGAAAACTAGACTTAAACCTATGCAACTATTCTAGGCTTCAAACAAAAGCTATTCAAATTTGAATTTAAATAAATTTAAACTCAAATATGAATAGCAGGAAAACATAAACAAATGTGACGGCATGTATGCAACAACCACTTTTGTGACTATTATTATTTGAATTGATATTAAAATTGATAAGATCCTAAATAATTCCAATTAAATCCTAGAAATTTATTTATGCCTTAAACGAATCCTAGAAAATTGCAAAATTGTTTCTAATATTTCTTGTGATGAAAATTAGGGTGTTACATTCACCAATGATTACATTTTTCCCTTTTGTTGTATCGGCTTGACTCGGCCTGATCAACATTTTGGGATTTTCCATCTCAATGGTATTAACAGAAAAAGTGCTAGGAAAAGGATTTAAGTCAACTTGCATTTCGTACAAACTCAAATGGCCTTCATTAATGGCCGATTGAATATGTCGACGAAACATGTTACAATCATTAGTTGCATGTGAAAAGGAATTATGAAATTTACAATATGCACGCCGCTTTAACTCTTCAAGCGGCGGTATAGTATATGCACACTTGATGTATCCATTCTTATGCAACTCATCAAATATTCTATCGCACTTGGACACATCAAAAGTAAATTTCATCTCTCCTTGCCGATTTTTGTGAATCGGTTTAAGAGAAGCACAACTATATGATTTTGCTTTGCTCGGCCATACAAATTCAGCGGCATAAACCTCTCCATTCTCATCGTCCGATAAATCATTGCTTAGTGTATGCATGTTGGAACGATCAGATTTTGAGCGAGCATCTTTACTTCAGCTTTCTTGAGCCAAAGCTTTTTGTAACACTTGATTAATGATAAGAAACTCATTGCCTTCCAATTTCTCTTTGATATGAGATTTCAAACCATTAAAAGATAATTCGGCAAGATCATTTTCAGAAATAGTCAAACTATAACATCGGTTTTTTGTATCTCTGAACCTTCTAATATATTCAGCAACAGATTCATCATTCTTTTGCATAACCGATGTTAAGTGAGATAGTCTCAATTCATTATCTCCACTATAAAAGTGTTCATGAAATCTATGCTCTAATTGAGACCATGTATGAATAGAATTAGGAGATAATGCCGAAAACCATGAGAAAGCAATACCAGATAATGACAAAGGGAATAATCTAATTTTCAAGTGATCAATACTACCATGAATACCCAATTGTGCATTAAACTGGCTAACATGCTCCCATGTGGTCCTATTATCCTCCCAGTAAATTTGACAAACTCTGGCACTTTAAAACCTTGAGGATATGGCAAAGAATCAAAGCTCTCAGGATAAGGTTTTTGACACGCCAAAGTTTTATCCTTAACCTCTACGCCAAAAGTATCTTTAATCATCATAGCCAAATCCTTTTTATACTCTTCAAGCAAACTTTGAATGTAAGGATCTTTTGGCCCTTGCTGATCATTAACATTTGGCACATGTTGAGGCATATGGTTCAGTTGAGCATGCAATGGTTGTTGCAAATAACCCGAACTTTGGGAAGACATAGAATTTTTAGTATATGTCATTGGAGTACATGTAGTATAACCAGAAACACCATTGATTCGGCCAGAATTGGCCTGAACATGTGATGTACTAGTTATAGGTTCAGGTGTTGTTTGATATGCAACAAAATCACCCGAACCGGTCTGACCGGTTCCTGCAACCGGTCTGACCGGAATCTGGCCATACTGAATGGGGGCGCTCAAACCGGTTTGACCGGTTACTGAAACCGGTCTGACCGGAATTGCCTGGCCAGATTGTCCTGGAAAATTTTGCCCTGCTGAATAATTCAACGGCATCCCATATTGTGGATCTTTGGGTGGTATTGCTGCCGATGAATTATGAGGTACAATTATATGTTGTGAAGTACCAGCCATATCAGATCTAGTTACGGTCGAAGGCTGCTTTCCTACGGATTTATCAATCATGCCTTGAACAAGAGTAAGAACTTTTTCTTGACCAGAAACTAGCAACCTATTAATCATTGCGCCTTGTCTTCAAGTTTCTTCTTGGCCCGTTCCATCTCCTCCTTTTCTTGCTGCAGGAGTTGTTCGAATAGATGACGATCCTCAGCCGATAGCTCATTAGCAGTCGGCCTTTGAATATTATCAGGATCAACTTCGCCTGGCTTCGGTAGATTCGACATGGTAGTAGATCCCTTTTTCTTTGTCCCCAGCAGAGTCACCAAAAGTATGTTGACGCAAAATCGGGTCAACACACGAGAACGCTAGATCGCGCAGCACGCAATCGAGCTGCTCGCAGTCTCCCTGCGCAAACTGGTTTAACCGGTTTGGGGATCTGGTCTAACCGGTTTTCCCTGGGAGATCGGGAGCGAACCCTAAACACGCCTCCCGGGAAGATCCATCGGGGAGAACATGCGCAGGGGTATCCTAGGGTCAGCAGGCCACCTAAGACGCCTTAAAACGTCGTGGAGACGCAAGAAGAACAGCAAGTAAGGTTGGAAAAGCTAGGGTTTGAGAGATACGAAAAAGTAAAGATAAAGTAAAGATAAAAATAGTAGATTTGATAAGTTCGATTGGATCTAACTCAATCGGCCGAATCCCTTTATATTTATAGGGAGGGTAGGACTTTTCCCGCAAGGAATAAACTTTACAACTCGTAATTAACCCAAACTAAGAGTCCTAGTCGGATTACAGGAGAAACCGGTCTGACCGGTTCCCAAATCCTTGCTCTATTTGCCAATTTTGGTCGTGAACAATTACAAATTGCCAGCAAAACTGTACATTTCTTGGCATACTGTGTTTTTAATTTTTAATATAATATTGTGAAATATGATCTTTTATCCTTGCTTTCATTAATTACGATTTTTTTCCCTTGCACTGACCATATGTCTCATGCGGACAGGGGGATTCATTTCAAATTGAAATTGGATCACCTTCGAGCCGCCCGCATATATATGACCACAGATGGTGCAGTTGGACATGGTGCCGATCCAGCAATTCCTGCAAGCGGCAACATTGATGAAGAGTTCATCTTCGATTCTGGAGCTGAAGTGCATGTCACAGGCAACTTCGCGCTGCTTTCTAGGGTTACTGCAGTGGAAAATGGACGCGGTGTTGTGACGGCCAGCGGGCATGTTATGCCAGCCCTCTGCTCTGGATCTTTGATTATTGACGGTTTCAATGTGAAGGATGTTCTCTTCGTCCCGGGCATGACAGGCACCATTTTCTCTGTCTCCAAGCTGGACGATCTTGGTTACAGCTCCGAGTTCGCCGGCGGTGAGTGCTTTGTCAGAGACGTCACAACAAACAACCTCGTGGGCAAAGGACACCGCGTTAGCGGATTGTACAAGGTCGACTACCTTGAGATCCCGCGTTAGCACCCTTACTCTATTGCATGAGTTGCATGTTTTTGTGTCATCAACTACTGTTTTCAGGGGTATACAGGTGCAAGAATATAACAGCCAGTGTTGAGTGTTTATGAGAAATGACCAATAATGTTTTAATCCTCTATAGAGTATTCTGTTTTTTTATTCTGCCTCGGTGATTGGTCGTTGCAGATTCCTAAATTACACTAGGCAAAGGCTCACATAATCACACGTAACCCTGCCGTCGTCAGTCATTACTTGAAGAAATTAGTACATGCATGCGCGTGTGGTGGTTCATCACGTACATGTGTGCATGTTTGTGCAAGCAAGGTTGTGTGCATGTTTGTGCATGGAAGGTTGCATGCATGGCTCGTATAGAGCAATAGGTGGTCGTAGCCTATGTGGCTTTGGTGGAGTTTGTGTGGGACATGAGCTGCATATGTTGTGGGGCCAAAATGCTGCGAGGCCTAATTGGGAAAGAGGCAGGGCAGGTGTCGGATTTATGGACCCGGCAGTCCACACAGGGTAGCCTACATGGTTGATTTGTTGAGAGACAGATCGAGGATCACAAGTCGATGGTAACACAAGACGCAAGGATTGAACAGGTTCGGGCCGTCGAGGACGTAATACCCTACATCCTGTGTTGGGTGTATGTATTGCTGTGTATGAAGTTCTTGAAGGATCTCCGTAGTTGGGTTCTAGTCTCGAGGTGTGGATTGGCTGTTGTTGATCGTGTTGATCTCATGTTCTGGAGGAGGGTCCCAAGGCACCTTATATAGTCCGGTTGCCTTGAGTTACAAGTCGGCTAGAGATCGTAACCTACCCGGAATACAAGGATTCGATCCTATAACAATTACAGATATCTTTCTCTAGAATTCCGTCTAGTTTATTTTAATCTCCGATCTTCTTGCGAAGCACGCCGTCTCCTTCCTTGTCCCGCGCGCTGTCGTACCCAACCCGGTTTGTCCGACTGGTGGGCCTCCCGACTGGTGGGCCATCCAGTCTGACAAGCCGGCCCGATAGCACTCGGATTGGGCCGTCCCTTGCCGGTTGGGCCAATCCGCCTTCTGGGTACCCTGGGGGTCTATCCCCGACAAGCCCCCGAGTAGTACGTGGTTGAGCGACAACCCGGCGAGGTCGTGCTATCTGCTGAGCTTTGAGCTTGCTGCGGTTGGAAGCAAAACCGCGTGATACTGGAGAGAAAAGAGAGCCGTCTGCAATGGATGCGCCGCGAGTAGGGCTGGACAAAAAGCTCGTTAGGCTGGCTCGGTGGCTCGGTACAAAAATGCTCCGATTGGATTCATTTTTCTTTTAAAGTTAAAATGACTTCATTTAGAATGTCTTTCGACTTCGGCTCGGCTCGTTAGGCTCGGCTCGTTAAGCTCGGCATGAAGTTGGGTCTCAAACAATTCAGGAGACTATAATAAATAAGATTATGCTAATTTCAAAAAAAGCTCAAAAAAATGCCTTTGACTCGATGTCAGCTCGATATCCAGCCCTAGCCGCGAGGTGCGTCCGTTGGCCGTAGCCCCCGAGCCTTGAAGCGATTCCGGAGGAATCGGTCCAAGGGTTTGTAGCCTTGTTCTGATCATCTTCGTCGTGGTCGCCAGACAATCAACGGATGCGCCGCGAGGTGCGTCCGTTGGCCGTAGCCCCCGAGCCTTAAGGCGATTCCATAGGAATCGGCTCAAGGTTTATTCGAGGAGCATTTCAGCATTTTCTTCTGGCGTCAATTTCGGCGGCTCGCCCCCTAAACGCGAGGGTCAAAGCGTGCCGACAGGTCACTCCGGCGCCAGCCCCCGAGCGTGAGGGCCGAGGCTCGCCAGGCGGTCGTCCCTGCGTCAGCCCCCGAGCGTGAGGGCTGAGGCACGCCGAGTAGTCGTCCCGGCGCCAGCCCCCGAGCGTGAGGGCTGAGGCACGCCGAGTAGTCGTCCATACCCTGCAGCGAAAGCATAGTGCAAAGGCAGTATATGGTGCAGCAAAACACAAGTTCGAGAGAAAAAGGTATTCGGCAACGTATGAAAATGAATCCTGCTTCTAGCTTTTAAGTCTTTTAATTTCTCCGGGTGGTTAGCCTGTCACGTTTATGCACCTGATCCCCGATAGCCATAGTGCGTAGCGCAGGGAGCTGGGCCGCATGCACGCGTAGGAGCGTAGACGTACGGAAGAGTCGAGGTTTCACGAATCAAGGTGTGCTGCTCGAGTACTTTTAGCGACTTGTATAAAAGCTTACAAAATTGACAAAATTAATTGATTTAATACTTAGCTCGGTGGACGATCCGAGTCCTTGAGGATTCCCTCTTCTTTCGGATACCCCAAAGATGTCATAGACGGAGGAACGTCATTTCTGGCATGCGGCGACAGGAACAGTTTTCCCCTTGAATGCACAGGGCACTCCCGTGGTCGAGTGAAACCAAAGGCGATAAGGATGACCTGTGAGCTTTGGGCAGAAAAAGGACGCGTGGCTCGGAGCTCACGCGCTTCACAGTGCAAGGTGGTTTCTCGTCCCTCGGTAGCCCGAGGCTATAAATACTCACCGGGAGCCAGAGCTGCCACCCAGAAGCGAGTATGTATAGGATCCTTGTAGCGAATATGCTGGAGGCTCATTGCTGGTTCATCCACCGAGGAAAATCCATGGAGTCATAAGAGCGTGGTGCTAGAAGAGTGCTTGCGATGTACTTGAGGTGTTGATGAGCGTCTGGATGCTGCTCCGTTGGCTCCTTGCCTTGCCTTTGGTTTAGGACTGTCAGGGTGCAACGCCCTGCCAAACCAAGGGATACCCGGAGGCATTCGCTCTCAAACCTCGAAAGGGGCTGCCTCGTCGAAGGCTGCAGTGGCGCTACAAGAGAGCTTGCGATGAGCTCATGTGGACAAAGCTCGCTGCGCACTCAGCATTTAGCGTACCGGCGGGTGCCCCAAGCCGTCTTCGTGACGGTGAAGTTTTTTGCTCCTTGTAACCGGCGCATGACCGGCTCCGTTGTAACCGTATAATCTGCAAAAGAACCCTTCTTCTTGGTTGTCTCGAAAATGGAGCTTCTGTGTTCCTTTTCTTAACTACGCCAGCCCCCGAGCTGTTGGAGGTTGATGGCGCTCGTCCGATTGCAGTAACTTGTTTGCAGCGTCAGCCCCTGAGCGCTTCGGGGTTGATCGAGCCCGAGAGGCACACTGCCTTTGATGCGGCGCCAGCCTCCGTGTCTGAGGACTGGTCGAGCCTTAGCGGCACACCACTTGTTTTGCAGCGTTGGCTCCCGAGTGGTTCGGAGCCAATCGAGCCCGAGAGGCACGCTGTCTTTAATGCGGCGCCAGCCCCCGAGTCCGAGTGCTGGTCGAGCCTCAGCGGCATGCCACTTGTTTTGCAGCGTTGGCTCCCGAGTGGCTCGTAGCCAATCGAGCCCGAGAGGCACGCTGTCTTTAATGCGGCACCAGCCCCCGAGTCCGAGTGCTGGTCGAGCCTCAGCGGCACGCCACTTGTTTTGCAGCATTGGCTCCCGAGTAGTTCGGAGCCAATCGAGCCCGAGAGGCACGCTGTCTTTAATGCGACGCCAGCCCCCGAGTCCGAGTGTTGGTCGAGCCGTGATGGCACGCCGACTTCTTCGTCTTGCCCGAGTGCACGGGGTCTTTTTTTATCGTCGACGCTCCGAACGTAGTGGTTCACGAGGGCGTTCAACGGCTCTTTTTACCATTGCGCTCTCATCCATTAACCGCGCCGTCCTGCGGTAATTTCGGGCATTGTGGAGCGCTATAAAAGGCGAGAAATAGGTCAACGGGAAAATCCCTCCGTCTCCAGATTCGATCCCCCATTGCTCTATTCTTCATTCCGCCGCCACCAAAAACTCTCTCTGCTTCTAGATCCGCTCCGCGGATCTAGCCACCACGGGGAGCGTAACCTCGCAGATGCGAACAAAGGTCTCCGTGCCCAAAGCCATGGCGCCGAAGAGGAAGCTCGCCGACCTCCCCAAGTCAGAGAAGATCCCCTCCCCCGCCGTCGCATGGGTACGGGGGAAGGTAACCGAGGAGATCTTGGAGGAGATGGTGGAGCGGAGTATCCTTCCGCCTCAAGCAGTGGCGGAGTGGCGCCCAAGCACCGGGGAAGCCTTCCCGTCGGAGAACTCCGGCGAACTGGTGCTCTTCAAGCCGTTCTTCGAGGCGGGGTTTGGCTTGCTGGCGGGGCTTTTTTTCGAGGTCTGCTCCACTACTACGGGATCGAGGCCGTCCACCTCAATCCCAATCATGGCCATCTCCGTCTTCATCCACCTGTGCGAGGCCTACCTGGGGATTACTCCCCACTTTGACCTATGGAGGTACCTCTACTGGTTGAAGCCTCAGCCAAGTGAGGAGAAGATGGTGGTGGTGGGAGGCGCCGGGTTCATGATGCGCCAAGGCCGGAAGGACCAGTACTTCGACATCGCCCTCAACACCTCCAACAAGGGCTGGAAGGCGGAGTGGTTCTACATCGGGAACCACGCGCCAACATCCCCTGCCATCGCGGAGCGCGTCCGGAGATCAAGACCTGTTGGAATGATCTTCCTGCGGGTCACCAGATGCGCGAGGTGGAGGAGCTCCTTGGGATGATCAAGGAGCTGAAGAATCGAGGCTTGACGGCGGTCAGCGTCGCCTGCAATTTTAGCGGTGGCTGGTTCAGCCGATCCAGGAGAGGAAACATCCGGGCTTCGAGTACTCGGGCCGGGAGGATCCTACCCGGGGGCCCGCCGGACGGTGGGCAAGGAGGAGATGAAGGCGCGTGTAGGCGGCTTCTTCCTCTGCCATGTGTCGGAGAAGCATCAACCGCGCCCATTCTCCTTGAAGAGGCCTGCTCCACCGGTAAGTTTTTGTTCCGAGTACTTTAGCGTGTTCATCTTGATGCTGGTTTTCAATTTTGATCTAATCATCCGTTGGCCGTCTGATTTTGCGATTCCCCTGTCGCAGAATCGGGTCTTCGATTATTTTTCTCCTTTTTGCTTCTGGAGGACTCGCCTAGGAAGGCGTACCTGGGGAACACCCCCGGGTGATCAAGGCGACGCCCCGGCAGGAGGGGCAGTTAGTCTGCCTGCTCCTCGGGAGTGGGCAGCCAGCGACACGGAGGGCTCCCTGAGCCCTTCGGATGAAGATGTAGAAGAGACCCGTCCACGGAAGCGGTGGGTGGCCGTGGCGAAAGTCGGGTCTCGTAGGGCCCGTGCTTCTGAACCGGCGGCGTCCGGGGTCGGCGATGCAGCTGACGACGACTCGGCGGCATTGTCCGATGAGGCGCCCTCCGTCCGGGAAGCAGTGGCGCACACGGCGCCGCCTTGCAAGCGGAAGCGCACAAGAAAGGTGACTACAAGGAAGCCGGCTGCGCAGCCGACCAACCAACCAGTGGCGGGTTCGGACGCCGATGTTGACGAGCCGGGACGACCTTCCCCGGTCGTCGTGGAGGAAGAGGAAGAGGAGAAGGACGAGGCAATGTCCGACTCCTTATTCCAAGAGCAGGAGCACGCCCGGGCCATGGGCGTGTCAGTAGAAGAGAAACGGCGGATGGTGGCTGAAGCCGTTGTCCAGGCTGCCACGGATGCCAAGCCAACCTCCAATTTGGGGACCAGGCCAATTCTGACAACGGCCACGGCGCAACAGCGACTCAAGCTTCCGATCTTGCGGCCTCGCGTTGTTGTGGTGAAAAGTACCCAGTAAGTCTTTGTTCTCATGCTCCTTAGTAGGTTAGCTGTGCATATCATTATTTCCGAGTTCCTGTTTTAACTGCCGATTGCTTTTTTCAGCAAATCCTCTGATCTTGATGGTACGGCGGCCGGCGGGACGGGGTCATCGACTGCTACCCCGCGGAACCCGAGTTCCCCCCCTCCCCCCGTCACATCCGTTGGCACGAGCGTGAAATAGCGCAGCGCAGTTAAAACTTGCAAAGATGTTTTTACCATCCCCCCTTTGGTCCTATATAAAGCCTTGGTGATGTGACCCTTGAACCTCGAGAATCGCAATGGTCACATAGCCGATACCACCAAGCCAAGACCAAAATGAAGAATAGAATAAAGAATGAGGTCAAAACTAAACAACACAAGTCAAAACCACCATCAGACCATCTCCTACAAGGCGGAGGTGAAATTTTGTGCCCTAAACTTGATCAAGTTCATGGAGCTCGGCCCATAGAAGCTGGCTCTCGTCCGCGAGGGGCTAATGTTGAGGATTGAGGCCATGCAGTCACCTTCGAACGAGTCTTGAAATGGTCAAGATGGTCTCTACCTTCATTTTTGTGACCTAGACGGTTATCTTATCTTCATTTTACCTTTGTAGCAAGACATTGTGCCCAAGGACCAGTCTTGGTTGTGCTCGCAGGTATGGCAAGAGATCAAAGATGATGGCGAGGATAGTCACATCCGCCCCTCTGGAAGGAGGACCTTCGTTCTCCCGATGTGGAGTCTTTCCCTTCTCGATGGCCAAGTGAAGCCATGCGACGGTCACGCTTTGGCTCGAGAATGAGAGCCGATTCAAAATGTTCTCCCAAGTGAGATTCTTTTTGTGAACGCGCGCATAGCGCGTTGGTAAGGCTGCTCGGTGGAGCGCCTGCCACTCGCGTTCGAGCGCTGCTCAATGCGGGTTTCGCACCTAGGTACTGTGCATATATGTGCAGTACTCTAAATAATCACTGTTGCCTCACGCGGATGTGCCACAACTGTCAGATCTCTCAGCCGCGGTTCTGAACTTAGACATAGGTGGTAGGTCTAGCTCATACACTAGGGTGTGAGTGGGTAGGGTGTGTGCATGTGGCGTGAGTTAGTGTATGGGTTTAGATACTACAGCTTGTATTCTAAGGTTGAGGCAATCAAAAAAAAGTGAGATTCTTTTTACAGTTACTCGTTGCTAATGGTAATAGACAACATAGTAGTCTTAGTTCTTGTAATATGTCACCCTAAAGAGCATGCCTATAGCAGCAAATTTTTTGAAGAGATCTACTCCAACATAGTAGTCTTAGTTCTTGTAATAGGCCACCAGCTCGCAGCCCGAGTGGATCCAGGTGTACACACTCTGCAGAGTTAAAACTATACATATAGCCACGTCCTCGGTCATGGACACCCCTCAATACGACTTCTCCTGATTTGTGTTTTGTGATATTCTGTCTCCCCTTTTCAAATTAAAGCCGCAGGTTGGGTTGAGAGCTTATAGTGCGGTGATCTGGCTTGGAGCCGTTGAGATGGGAACGGAGGGAGCTTTCACATCGACTCGAGAGGAGCAGGAGGTGAGGATGCGACGGGACCCTATTGTATCAGGGTTGACCTGTGGAGATGATAGTATGGGAACCAGTTGGAGATCTCTTATTCTTTTGCTGTTGTTGCTGCTGCTTAGGAAAACCCTAGCTTGATTCATTGATATATTTGATATACTAGAAATAGCCCACCTTAAAGCATGCATACGGATGGTGCCGTGGACCTATCCCATTTCCTTGGGGATAGTTCATGAGCTTGCAGTCTGGACTTTGATCCCGAGTTCGGTCAATGGATGCTACCTTGAAGGGTTATGTTGCTTCGCTCAAGGATGCCTGTGGTGAAGACTAGAGATGAAGACTTGAAGCTCTGGCTACCGCTTTGTAGGCTTTTCTACTTGTCGTTTAGCCCAACGGGCTTGTAGCAGCTACACTTCTATAAAATCCTTGTAATAATGCACTCTGATTCATTGTATGGAAATGATATCACGTTGAAATGAGACCTATACGTGATATAGCTATTGATTCTGGGACTATCACAATGGTACAGGAACCCGATTCTTGATTTTGGAAATTCGGGTTGTTTCAAAAATGAGCTTTGAAAACAACGCCTTCATCACATTCGAGCTTCGGGGTGATCTCTTTGCCAGGCGCGCGCCCCATCCCTGTAGCAAAGTAGTCTTTGCTCTCAGAGAAATCAATAAGGCTCTTTGACACCTACGATCATCCGAAGGCAAGAGTCTTCAGCAACTTTAGTTGCTTCTTTCCAACAACCTCATCAACATTGCCTCAACAATACTGATGTATTCCTCCTCATCCTCTTCCTCTTCCCCATCAGGACCAACATCCTCATCACCCTTGCTGATATTTAATTTGCTCGCAATCAGATTCCTCACACCCAAAATCTCCCTATCTTCGATGCCAACTTCAACATGAGGAATCTCGTTGTCGCCTGCCATCTCAATTAACCTTGCAGTGCCTAATGCGAGCCATGAAAGCACAAAACTAATAAAAAAATAAAAAACAAAAAAGTGAGGAAACGAAGTAAACAAAGACTCAAAAGCATACAAAGACAGGAAACAACAAGAACTCACCTCGCAAGGGGAACAAAGAGGTTCGAAGACAAACATGCAATAAGCACCACAACACAAATCTAAAAACAAGAGAGCGTGAAAATATGAAGCGCAGTTTAAACTTGCGAAGGTGTTTTTACAGCCCCCTCTTGAATCCTTTGTGAAGTGAATGTTGAACCTTGAGAATCGCAACGGTCACATAGCTGTTACCACCAAGCGAAGACAAAATGAAGAAAAGAATAAAGAACGAGGTTGAAACTAAACCGCACAAGTACTCAAAACCACCATCAGACCATCTCCTACAGGATGGAGGTGAGGTTTCGTGCCTCTAAACTTGATCAAGTTTATGGAGCTCGGTCCGTTGGAGCTGGCCCTCGTCTGTGAGAGGCTACTGTTGGGGATTGAGGGCATGGGGTCACCTCCGGACGAATCTTGAGATGGTCTATACATTCGTTTTTTTGACCTGGACAATTACCTTATCTTTATTTTACCTTCGTAACATGACCCAAGGACCAGTCTTTGCTGTGCTCGCACCCTCTAGAAGGAGGACCTTTATTTGTTCTCCCGATGTGGAGTCTTTCCCTTCTCAATGGCCAAGCAAAGCCATGCGACGATCACGCTTCGGCTCGAGAATGAGAGCCGATTCAATGACATCGCCGAAGGTGGGCGCGAAGACATCCATTAGTAGCGAGACTGAGTCAAAGGTTGAGTATAATACTAAGAGTAACACCATTTGCGTGATCGCTGTGCAATTGCCATTGTAATCTTTTCACATTTTTACCAATGGGTCACACCAAATGCATGTGCTTTTAAGGGGCATTTAGGGCTCTAGAAATGACCCTTGGGCTAGCTCCCTTTAAAAGGGGTTTTACCCCCACCATATAAAGGGTTGAACCTTTGAGCAATTAGTGAATTCTGAGAGCCTCTTTCCTCCTGTCTTTACCGTTGCCATCGTGTTCGATTTACTGTTTGCTGTTACATTCGGGCATCAACAACGGTTAAATTCTCCAATAGTATATAATTAATCTCAACTCTTCCATCTTTTCATACTAGTCTATTTTAGACACTGGTATAGAGTAGCATGGAGTACTATAAATAACCTCAAATGGCAATGGGATGGTAGCGTAGAAAATCTAAATTTATTTTGATCTGCAAGTCCTCGGCAGTTTTATTTATCACATCACAGATAAGCTGCCAGTAGGTAACCAAGCAGACACTATTACATAAGCGACGGGACATTATATTGTAGGTAGGGATCATTGTATCATTGCCAGATCGGAGCGGTAGCATCATCAGCAACAATCTCAAGAGGGGCATCTGGTCTCGCACCAGCATTGAAGAAAGTCACAGTAGCCGCAATAGCCGTCGCCGCTTTCACTCCTGCATGTATTATTGCATTCCTCATCGTTAATAAGCGCCCAGCACGCCCCTTTATAATTGCCGCTCGGATTAAGGTTGAAGCAACACCAAGGTTCCCAACAGGTGCCGACTCTGCATGCATCCATGCATCCAGGAATGAACAAATATATATGCATTAACAAATATACAAAAGGATTAATCAATCAATCAAACGATCGTCCATACCGGGGCTTGATACCGGGGCTTGCAACACAATGCCCCTGCACTCGTACGTACCGGCAGCAGCGGCCATGATCACGAGTAGGAGGACGGCAGCGAGGCTCTTTCGTGAAGCAGCCATTGCCTTTTCTTTTTCTTTTTCTTTTTTCTTTTTTCTAATGGATGGAAGTTGTTGGTACGTTGAAGAAGAACGAGCGAGCGAGCAGATTTGTGAGCGATGATCAAGTTTGGAGAAGTCTGGCAGTATATATAGCAAAAAACTATCACTATTCAGTACCAGACAGGCGGATGGATCGAACATACCGAGAAAACAACCCTAAAATGCTGGATTCTCCCATCCTATGTCACTCTGTGTCAGGGCTGACATCTACTTGCAGTAATCAAGAATCAAATTAGCACGAGATCCCCTAGTATTTTCCACATCCACTACGAGAATAACCGGTGCTCGCCAAAACCATAGGTATCCTGACGGTGGATTATAGGGGAATATGTATAGCATCCTGTACTAGTCGTCCTTTCGTTAATTTCTCCTAGTATTCTTGTCTCTGTCTGACTGATCCATCTGCTTCATCAGCAGCGCAATGTGCCACCATCATCGTCGGAGCCGGCGCTGGAACGGGAACTGATGATGGCAGCTAATTTGGTTTGCGACATCTTGCTCTCGTGCATGACGGCAGGAGAGCAATGGGGTACGTTCTCGATGACGACCAATGATGCAAATGATAATGAATATTTGTGATGACCAATTGCAAACTTCACTAAGAATACATTAGTCCAGAGACCATGCATGTCTATTGCAACAATCGATTCGCCCATTCCTAAGAGGCCTGCCACTACCAGAGAACCCTCCATCGATCCATCCTCATAGGTACCGATTATTAAAGATCCGGTACCAATGCACCCTTTGGTACCGGGTCTAAATGTGTTGGCCCCCGAGAACCCTTTAGTACCGGGTGGTACCACGATCCGGTACCAAAGGGTGCCTTTTGGTACCGGGTGGTGTTATCACCCGGTACCGAAGGGTCGTCGACCCTTCGGTACCGGGTGATAACACCACCCGGTACCAAAAGGCACCCTTTGGTACCGGATCGTGGTACCACCCGGTACCAAAGGAGCCGGTGTCCCCCTTATCTTCCTCTCTCTCTCCCTCGTCCTCTCCAGACTCCACTTCCCCTCCTCCTCTCTCTCTCTCCCTTATCTTCTCCACAGCAGTTCGGGGCGAGCAGGCGGGGCGAGCGCGCTGGCGGCGCGAGCNCTCGCCTCGCCCGCCAGCTGCCCGCGGCCGCCCGCGCCCCTGGCTCCGCACTAGCTTGCTGGGAGAGGATTGGAGGATAGAGAGAAAGGATAAGAGGATTGGAATGAGTGGAGGAGGGAAGATATAGGAGAGAGACTCAGGGACTTAGAAATTTTTGCGATGCGCGTCGGTGCAGATGTTTAGTCCCGGTGCGTGGTTGTACCCGGGACTAAAGATTGTCTTTGGTCCCGGGTGGAGCCACCACCCGGGACTAAAAGGTCTGGTGGCTCCAGAACGTGCCACCAACCGGGACTAAATGCTCCTTTAGCCCGACCCGGGACTAATGCTCCCTTTAGTCCCGGTGCCAAATATGGCCGGGACTAAAGGGGGGTACCGAATGTGGTTTCTCTACTAGTGTTCGGTACCGGGTGATAACACCACCCGGTACCAAAAGGCACCCTTTGGTACCGGATCGTGGTACCACCCGGTACCAAAGGAGCCGGTGTCCCCCTTATCTTCCTCTCTCTCTCCCTCGTCCTCTCCAGACTCCACTTCCCCTCCTCCTCTCTCTCTCCCTTATCTTCTCCACAGCAGTTCGGGGCGAGCAGGCGGGGCGAGCGCGCTGGCGGCGCGAGCCCCCCGCGGGGCGAGCTGGCGGCCGGGGCGAGCTGGCGGGGCGGTGTCTTGGCGGAAGAGGCGAAGCAGCGCAGCTGTAGTTGCGCCTCCGGCGAGCGAGCGCGTGAGCTGCAGATGCATCTCCAGCGAGCTCACGCAGGTGGAGGCAGTGGAGCGAAGCAGCATGTGCTGCAGCTCTGGCGAGGAGGCGCTGCGAGGTGGGACACCGAATACCGTGAGGCTTCCCTCTCTTCCCCATCCACCCCTTTCCCTTGTTCCAAGTAGCTAAACAAGTTGTGTGTTTGATTTGGCTCAGATCTACGAGCAAGGAGTAGCAGCAATGCCACTCGTGGAGCACCCTGGAAGGCTAGAACAACAGAAGATTGCTGAGCACTAATTTATTTTGTATTTTCTTTTCATCTGGCACCTAGATTA